>CM075869.1:22542667-22904649 GCA_038021265.1 Cyprinella venusta | reverse complement strand
TAGAGCCTCCATTTTTGCGCGCTGGTCGAAGTCTCGTGGCCCTCTGTCAGAATCCAGAGTTTCAAGAAAATCGGAGGGGGTCAAAATTTCGGCCAAAAAAAAAAAATGACAGTGTTACCCCTTATGATTTTTTTTCAGGTCCAAATTTTGACCTTCGATATCTCGGCTCTGGAAGGGTCTAGAGCCTCCATTTTTGCGCGCTGGTCGAAGTCTCGTGGCCCTCTGTCAGAATCCAGAGTTTCAAGAAAATCGGAGGGGGTCAAAATTTCGGCCAAAAAAAAAAAATGACAGTGTTACCCCTTATGTTTTTTTTTCAGGTCCAAATTTTGACCTTCGATATCTCGGCTCTGGAAGGGTCTAGAGCCTCCATTTTTGCGCGCTGGTCGAAGTCTCGTGGCCCTCTGTCAGAATCCAGAGTTTCAAGAAAATCGGAGGGTGTCAAAATTTCGGCCAAAAAAAAAAATGACAGTGTTACCCCTTATGTTTTTTTTTTCAGGTCCAAATTTTGACCTTCGATATCTCGGCTCTGGAAGGGTCTAGAGCCTCCATTTTTGCGCGCTGGTCGAAGTCTTGTGGCCCTCTGTCAGAATCCAGAGTTTCAAGAAAATCGGAGGGGGTCAAAATTTCGGCCAAAAAAAAATGACAGTGTTACCCCTTATGTTTTTTTTTTCAGGTCCAAATTTTGACCTTCGATATCTCGGCTCTGGAAGGGTCTAGAGCCTCCATTTTTGCGCGCTGGTCGAAGTCTTGTGGCCCTCTGTCAGAATCCAGAGTTTCAAGAAAATCGGAGGGGGTCAAAATTTCGGCCAAAAAAAAAATGACAGTGTTACCCCTTATGTTTTTTTTTCAGGTCCAAATTTTGACCTTCGATATCTCGGCTCTGGAAAGGTCTAGAGCCTCCATTTTTGCGCGCTGGTCGAAGTCTCGTGGCCCTCTGTCAGAATCCAGAGTTTCAAGAAAATCGGAGGGGGTCAAAATTTCGGCCAAAAAAAAAAATGACAGTGTTACCCCTTATGATTTTTTTTCAGGTCCAAATTTTGACCTTCGATATCTCGGCTCTGGAAGGGTCTAGAGCCTCCATTTTTGCGCGCTGGTCGAAGTCTCGTGGCCCTCTGTCAGAATCCAGAGTTTCAAGAAAATCGGAGGGGGTCAAAATTTCGGCCAAAAAAAAAAAATGACAGTGTTACCCCTTATGTTTTTTTTTCAGGTCCAAATTTTGACCTTCGATATCTCGGCTCTGGAAGGGTCTAGAGCCTCCATTTTTGCGCGCTGGTCGAAGTCTTGTGGCCCTCTGTCAGAATCCAGAGTTTCAAGAAAATCGGAGGGGGTCAAAATTTCGGCCAAAAAAAAAATGACAGTGTTACCCCTTATGTTTTTTTTTTCAGGTCCAAATTTTGACCTTCGATATCTCGGCTCTGGAAGGGTCTAGAGCCTCCATTTTTGCGCGCTGGTCGAAGTCTCGTGGCCCTCTGTCAGAATCCAGAGTTTCAAGAAAATCGGAGGGGGTCAAAATTTCGGCCAAAAAAAAATGACAGTGTTACCCCTTATGTTTTTTTTTTCAGGTCCAAATTTTGACCTTCGATATCTCGGCTCTGGAAGGGTCTAGAGCCTCCATTTTTGCGCGCTGGTCGAAGTCTTGTGGCCCTCTGTCAGAATCCAGAGTTTCAAGAAAATCGGAGGGGGTCAAAATTTCGGCCAAAAAAAAAATGACAGTGTTACCCCTTATGTTTTTTTTTCAGGTCCAAATTTTGACCTTCGATATCTCGGCTCTGGAAAGGTCTAGAGCCTCCATTTTTGCGCGCTGGTCGAAGTCTCGTGGCCCTCTGTCAGAATCCAGAGTTTCAAGAAAATCGGAGGGGGTCAAAATTTCGGCCAAAAAAAAAAAATGACAGTGTTACCCCTTATGATTTTTTTTCAGGTCCAAATTTTGACCTTCGATATCTCGGCTCTGGAAGGGTCTAGAGCCTCCATTTTTGCGCGCTGGTCGAAGTCTCGTGGCCCTCTGTCAGAATCCAGAGTTTCAAGAAAATCGGAGGGGGTCAAAATTTCGGCCAAAAAAAAAAATGACAGTGTTACCCCTTATGTTTTTTTTTTCAGGTCCAAATTTTGACCTTCGATATCTCGGCTCTGGAAGGGTCTAGAGCCTCCATTTTTGCGCGCTGGTCGAAGTCTCGTGGCCCTCTGTCAGAATCCAGAGTTTCAAGAAAATCGGAGGGGGTCAAAATTTCGGCCAAAAAAAAAAAATGACAGTGTTACCCCTTATGTTTTTTTTTCAGGTCCAAATTTTGACCTTCGATATCTCGGCTCTGGAAAGGTCTAGAGCCTCCATTTTTGCGCGCTGGTCGAAGTCTCGTGGCGCTCTGTCAGAATCCAGAGTTTCAAGAAAATCGGAGGGGGTCAAAATTTCGGCCAAAAAAAAAAAATGACAGTGTTACCCCTTATGATTTTTTTTCAGGTCCAAATTTTGACCTTCGATATCTCGGCTCTGGAAGGGTCTAGAGCCTCCATTTTTGCGCGCTGGTCGAAGTCTCGTGGCCCTCTGTCAGAATCCAGAGTTTCAAGAAAATCGGAGGGGGTCAAAATTTCGGCCAAAAAAAAAAAAAATGACAGTGTTACCCCTTATGTTTTTTTTTCAGGTCCAAATTTTGACCTTCGATATCTCGGCTCTGGAAGGGTCTAGAGCCTCCATTTTTGCGCGCTGGTCGAAGTCTCGTGGCCCTCTGTCAGAATCCAGAGTTTCAAGAAAATCGGAGGGGGTCAAAATTTCGGCCAAAAAAAAAATGACAGTGTTACCCCTTATGTTTTTTTTTTTCAGGTCCAAATTTTGACCTTCGATATCTCGGCTCTGGAAGGGTCTAGAGCCTCCATTTTTGCGCGCTGGTCGAAGTCTCGTGGCCCTCTGTCAGAATCCAGAGTTTCAAGAAAATCGGAGGGGGTCAAAATTTCGGCCAAAAAAAAAAATGACAGTGTTACCCCTTATGTTTTTTTTTCAGGTCCAAATTTTGACCTTCGATATCTCGGCTCTGGAAGGGTCTAGAGCCTCCATTTTTGCGCGCTGGTCGAAGTCTTGTGGCCCTCTGTCAGAATCCAGAGTTTCAAGAAAATCGGAGGGGGTCAAAATTTCGGCCAAAAAAAAAATGACAGTGTTACCCCTTATGTTTTTTTTTCAGGTCCAAATTTTGACCTTCGATATCTCGGCTCTGGAAGGGTCTAGAGCCTCCATTTTTGCGCGCTGGTCGAAGTCTTGTGGTCCTCTGTCAGAATCCAGAGTTTCAAGAAAATCGGAGGGGGTCAAAATTTCGGCCAAAAAAAAAAAATGACAGTGTTACCCCTTACGTTTTTTTTTCAGGTCCAAATTTTGACCTTCGATATCTCGGCTCTGGAAGGGTCTAGAGCCTCCATTTTTGCGCGCTGGTCGAAGTCTCGTGGCCCTCTGTCAGAATCCAGAGTTTCAAGAAAATCGGAGGGGGACAAAATTTCGGCCAAAAAAAAAAAATGACAGTGTTACCCCTTATGTTTTTTTTTCAGGTCCAAATTTTGACCTTCGATATCTCGGCTCTGGAAGGGTCTAGAGCCTCCATTTTTGCGCGCTGGTCGAAGTCTCGTGGCCCTCTGTCAGAATCCAGAGTTTCAAGAAAATCGGAGGGGGACAAAATTTCGGCCAAAAAAAAAAATGACAGTGTTACCCCTTATGTTTTTTTTTCAGGTCCAAATTTTGACCTTCGATATCTCGGCTCTGGAAAGGTCTAGAGCCTCCATTTTTGCGCGCTGGTCGAAGTCTCGTGGCCCTCTGTCAGAATCCAGAGTTTCAAGAAAATCGGAGGGGGTCAAAATTTCGGCCAAAAAAAAAAATGACAGTGTTACCCCTTATGATTTTTTTTCAGGTCCAAATTTTGACCTTCGATATCTCGGCTCTGGAAGGGTCTAGAGCCTCCATTTTTGCGCGCTGGTCGAAGTCTCGTGGCCCTCTGTCAGAATCCAGAGTTTCAAGAAAATCGGAGGGGGTCAAAATTTCGGCCAAAAAAAAAAAATGACAGTGTTGCCCCTTATGTTTTTTTTTCAGGTCCAAATTTTGACCTTCGATATCTCGGCTCTGGAAGGGTCTAGAGCCTCCATTTTTGCG
The DNA here is from genome assembly GCA_038021265.1 of Cyprinella venusta. Classification (NCBI taxonomy): domain Eukaryota; kingdom Metazoa; phylum Chordata; class Actinopteri; order Cypriniformes; family Leuciscidae; genus Cyprinella; species Cyprinella venusta. The sequence continues at coordinate 22,900,526 of CM075869.1, read as the reverse complement.
CGCTGGTCGAAGTCTCGTGGCCCTCTGTCAGAATCCAGAGTTTCAAGAAAATCGGAGGGGGTCAAAATTTCGGCCAAAAAAAAAAATGACAGTGTTACCCCTTATGTTTTTTTTTTCAGGTCCAAATTTTGACCTTCGATATCTCGGCTCTGGAAGGGTCTAGAGCCTCCATTTTTGCGCGCTGGTCGAAGTCTTGTGGCCCTCTGTCAGAATCCAGAGTTTCAAGAAAATCGGAGGGGGTCAAAATTTCGGCCAAAAAAAAAAATGACAGTGTTACCCCTTATGTTTTTTTTTCAGGTCCAAATTTTGACCTTCGATATCTCGGCTCTGGAAGGGTCTAGAGCCTCCATTTTTGCGCGCTGGTCGAAGTCTCGTGGCCCTCTGTCAGAATCCAGAGTTTCAAGAAAATCGGAGGGGGTCAAAATTTCGGCCAAAAAAAAAAATGACAGTGTTACCCCTTATGTTTTTTTTTCAGGTCCAAATTTTGACCTTCGATATCTCGGCTCTGGAAGGGTCTAGAGCCTCCATTTTTGCGCGCTGGTCGAAGTCTCGTGGCCCTCTGTCAGAATCCAGAGTTTCAAGAAAATCAGAGGGGGTCAAAATTTCGGCCAAAAAAAAAATGACAGTGTTACCCCTTATGTTTTTTTTTTCAGGTCCAAATTTTGACCTTCGATATCTCGGCTCTGGAAGGGTCTAGAGCCTCCATTTTTGCGCGCTGGTCGAAGTCTTGTGGCCCTCTGTCAGAATCCAGAGTTTCAAGAAAATCGGAGGGGGTCAAAATTTCGGCCAAAAAAAAAATGACAGTGTTACCCCTTATGTTTTTTTTTTCAGGTCCAAATTTTGACCTTCGATATCTCGGCTCTGGAAGGGTCTAGAGCCTCCATTTTTGCGCGCTGGTCGAAGTCTCGTGGCCCTCTGTCAGAATCCAGAGTTTCAAGAAAATCGGAGGGGGTCAAAATTTCGGCCAAAAAAAAAAATGACAGTGTTACCCCTTATGTTTTTTTTTCAGGTCCAAATTTTGACCTTCGATATCTCGGCTCTGGAAAGGTCTAGAGCCTCCATTTTTGCGCGCTGGTCGAAGTCTCGTGGCGCTCTGTCAGAATCCAGAGTTTCAAGAAAATCGGAGGGGGTCAAAATTTCGGCCAAAAAAAAAAAATGACAGTGTTACCCCTTATGATTTTTTTTCAGGTCCAAATTTTGACCTTCGATATCTCGGCTCTGGAAGGGTCTAGAGCCTCCATTTTTGCGCGCTGGTCGAAGTCTCGTGGCCCTCTGTCAGAATCCAGAGTTTCAAGAAAATCGGAGGGGGTCAAAATTTCGGCCAAAAAAAAAAATGACAGTGTTACCCCTTATGTTTTTTTTTCAGGTCCAAATTTTGACCTTCGATATCTCGGCTCTGGAAGGGTCTAGAGCCTCCATTTTTGCGCGCTGGTCGAAGTCTCGTGGCCCTCTGTCAGAATCCAGAGTTTCAAGAAAATCGGAGGGGGTCAAAATTTCGGCCAAAAAAAAAAAATGACAGTGTTACCCCTTATGTTTTTTTTTTTCAGGTCCAAATTTTGACCTTCGATATCTCGGCTCTGGAAGGGTCTAGAGCCTCCATTTTTGCGCGCTGGTCGAAGTCTCGTGGCCCTCTGTCAGAATCCAGAGTTTCAAGAAAATCGGAGGGGGTCAAAATTTCGGCCAAAAAAAAAATGACAGTGTTACCCCTTATGTTTTTTTTTCAGGTCCAAATTTTGACCTTCGATATCTCGGCTCTGGAAGGGTCTAGAGCCTCCATTTTTGCGCGCTGGTCGAAGTCTTGTGGCCCTCTGTCAGAATCCAGAGTTTCAAGAAAATCGGAGGGGGTCAAAATTTCGGCCAAAAAAAAAATGACAGTGTTACCCCTTATGTTTTTTTTTCAGGTCCAAATTTTGACCTTCGATATCTCGGCTCTGGAAGGGTCTAGAGCCTCCATTTTTGCGCGCTGGTCGAAGTCTTGTGGTCCTCTGTCAGAATCCAGAGTTTCAAGAAAATCGGAGGGGGTCAAAATTTCGGCCAAAAAAAAAAAATGACAGTGTTACCCCTTATGATTTTTTTTCAGGTCCAAATTTTGACCTTCGATATCTCGGCTCTGGAAGGGTCTAGAGCCTCCATTTTTGCGCGCTGGTCGAAGTCTCGTGGCCCTCTGTCAGAATCCAGAGTTTCAAGAAAATCGGAGGGGGTCAAAATTTCGGCCAAAAAAAAAAATGACAGTGTTACCCCTTATGTTTTTTTTTCAGGTCCAAATTTTGACCTTCGATATCTCGGCTCTGGAAGGGTCTAGAGCCTCCATTTTTGCGCGCTGGTCGAAGTCTCGTGGCCCTCTGTCAGAATCCAGAGTTTCAAGAAAATCGGAGGGGGACAAAATTTCGGCCAAAAAAAAAAATGACAGTGTTACCCCTTATGTTTTTTTTTTCTGGTCCAAATTTTGACCTTCGATATCTCGGCTCTGGAAAGGTCTAGAGCCTCCATTTTTGCGCGCTGGTCGAAGTCTCGTGGCCCTCTGTCAGAATCCAGAGTTTCAAGAAAATCGGAGGGGGTCAAAATTTCGGCCAAAAAAAAAAAATGACAGTGTTACCCCTTATGATTTTTTTTCAGGTCCAAATTTTGACCTTCGATATCTCGGCTCTGGAAGGGTCTAGAGCCTCCATTTTTGCGCGCTGGTCGAAGTCTCGTGGCCCTCTGTCAGAATCCAGAGTTTCAAGAAAATCGGAGGGGGTCAAAATTTCGGCCAAAAAAAAAAAATGACAGTGTTACCCCTTATGTTTTTTTTTCAGGTCCAAATTTTGACCTTCGATATCTCGGCTCTGGAAGGGTCTAGAGCCTCCATTTTTGCGCGCTGGTCGAAGTCTCGTGGCCCTCTGTCAGAATCCAGAGTTTCAAGAAAATCGGAGGGGGTCAAAATTTCGGCCAAAAAAAAAAATGACAGTGTTACCCCTTATGTTTTTTTTTTCAGGTCCAAATTTTGACCTTCGATATCTCGGCTCTGGAAGGGTCTAGAGCCTCCATTTTTGCGCGCTGGTCGAAGTCTTGTGGCCCTCTGTCAGAATCCAGAGTTTCAAGAAAATCGGAGGGGGTCAAAATTTCGGCCAAAAAAAAAAATGACAGTGTTACCCCTTATGTTTTTTTTTCAGGTCCAAATTTTGACCTTCGATATCTCGGCTCTGGAAGGGTCTAGAGCCTCCATTTTTGCGCGCTGGTCGAAGTCTTGTGGCCCTCTGTCAGAATCCAGAGTTTCAAGAAAATCGGAGGGGGTCAAAATTTCGGCCAAAAAAAAAAATGACAGTGTTACCCCTTATGTTTTTTTTTCAGGTCCAAATTTTGACCTTCGATATCTCGGCTCTGGAAGGGTCTAGAGCCTCCATTTTTGCGCGCTGGTCGAAGTCTCGTGGCCCTCTGTCAGAATCCAGAGTTTCAAGAAAATCGGAGGGGGTCAAAATTTCGGCCAAAAAAAAAAATGACAGTGTTACCCCTTATGTTTTTTTTTCAGGTCCAAATTTTGACCTTCGATATCTCGGCTCTGGAAGGGTCTAGAGCCTCCATTTTTGCGCGCTGGTCGAAGTCTCGTGGCCCTCTGTCAGAATCCAGAGTTTCAAGAAAATCAGAGGGGGTCAAAATTTCGGCCAAAAAAAAAATGACAGTGTTACCCCTTATGTTTTTTTTTTCAGGTCCAAATTTTGACCTTCGATATCTCGGCTCTGGAAGGGTCTAGAGCCTCCATTTTTGCGCGCTGGTCGAAGTCTTGTGGCCCTCTGTCAGAATCCAGAGTTTCAAGAAAATCGGAGGGGGTCAAAATTTCGGCCAAAAAAAAAATGACAGTGTTACCCCTTATGTTTTTTTTTTCAGGTCCAAATTTTGACCTTCGATATCTCGGCTCTGGAAGGGTCTAGAGCCTCCATTTTTGCGCGCTGGTCGAAGTCTCGTGGCCCTCTGTCAGAATCCAGAGTTTCAAGAAAATCGGAGGGGGTCAAAATTTCGGCCAAAAAAAAAAATGACAGTGTTACCCCTTATGTTTTTTTTTCAGGTCCAAATTTTGACCTTCGATATCTCGGCTCTGGAAAGGTCTAGAGCCTCCATTTTTGCGCGCTGGTCGAAGTCTCGTGGCGCTCTGTCAGAATCCAGAGTTTCAAGAAAATCGGAGGGGGTCAAAATTTCGGCCAAAAAAAAAAAATGACAGTGTTACCCCTTATGATTTTTTTTCAGGTCCAAATTTTGACCTTCGATATCTCGGCTCTGGAAGGGTCTAGAGCCTCCATTTTTGCGCGCTGGTCGAAGTCTCGTGGCCCTCTGTCAGAATCCAGAGTTTCAAGAAAATCGGAGGGGGTCAAAATTTCGGCCAAAAAAAAAAATGACAGTGTTACCCCTTATGTTTTTTTTTCAGGTCCAAATTTTGACCTTCGATATCTCGGCTCTGGAAGGGTCTAGAGCCTCCATTTTTGCGCGCTGGTCGAAGTCTCGTGGCCCTCTGTCAGAATCCAGAGTTTCAAGAAAATCGGAGGGGGTCAAAATTTCGGCCAAAAAAAAAAAATGACAGTGTTACCCCTTATGTTTTTTTTTTTCAGGTCCAAATTTTGACCTTCGATATCTCGGCTCTGGAAGGGTCTAGAGCCTCCATTTTTGCGCGCTGGTCGAAGTCTCGTGGCCCTCTGTCAGAATCCAGAGTTTCAAGAAAATCGGAGGGGGTCAAAATTTCGGCCAAAAAAAAAATGACAGTGTTACCCCTTATGTTTTTTTTTCAGGTCCAAATTTTGACCTTCGATATCTCGGCTCTGGAAGGGTCTAGAGCCTCCATTTTTGCGCGCTGGTCGAAGTCTTGTGGCCCTCTGTCAGAATCCAGAGTTTCAAGAAAATCGGAGGGGGTCAAAATTTCGGCCAAAAAAAAAATGACAGTGTTACCCCTTATGTTTTTTTTTCAGGTCCAAATTTTGACCTTCGATATCTCGGCTCTGGAAGGGTCTAGAGCCTCCATTTTTGCGCGCTGGTCGAAGTCTTGTGGTCCTCTGTCAGAATCCAGAGTTTCAAGAAAATCGGAGGGGGTCAAAATTTCGGCCAAAAAAAAAAAATGACAGTGTTACCCCTTATGATTTTTTTTCAGGTCCAAATTTTGACCTTCGATATCTCGGCTCTGGAAGGGTCTAGAGCCTCCATTTTTGCGCGCTGGTCGAAGTCTCGTGGCCCTCTGTCAGAATCCAGAGTTTCAAGAAAATCGGAGGGGGTCAAAATTTCGGCCAAAAAAAAAAATGACAGTGTTACCCCTTATGTTTTTTTTTCAGGTCCAAATTTTGACCTTCGATATCTCGGCTCTGGAAGGGTCTAGAGCCTCCATTTTTGCGCGCTGGTCGAAGTCTCGTGGCCCTCTGTCAGAATCCAGAGTTTCAAGAAAATCGGAGGGGGACAAAATTTCGGCCAAAAAAAAAAATGACAGTGTTACCCCTTATGTTTTTTTTTCTGGTCCAAATTTTGACCTTCGATATCTCGGCTCTGGAAAGGTCTAGAGCCTCCATTTTTGCGCGCTGGTCGAAGTCTCGTGGCCCTCTGTCAGAATCCAGAGTTTCAAGAAAATCGGAGGGGGTCAAAATTTCGGCCAAAAAAAAAAATGACAGTGTTACCCCTTATGATTTTTTTTCAGGTCCAAATTTTGACCTTCGATATCTCGGCTCTGGAAGGGTCTAGAGCCTCCATTTTTGCGCGCTGGTCGAAGTCTCGTGGCCCTCTGTCAGAATCCAGAGTTTCAAGAAAATCGGAGGGGGTCAAAATTTCGGCCAAAAAAAAAAAATGACAGTGTTACCCCTTATGTTTTTTTTTCAGGTCCAAATTTTGACCTTCGATATCTCGGCTCTGGAAGGGTCTAGAGCCTCCATTTTTGCGCGCTGGTCGAAGTCTCGTGGCCCTCTGTCAGAATCCAGAGTTTCAAGAAAATCGGAGGGGGTCAAAATTTCGGCCAAAAAAAAAAATGACAGTGTTACCCCTTATGTTTTTTTTTTCAGGTCCAAATTTTGACCTTCGATATCTCGGCTCTGGAAGGGTCTAGAGCCTCCATTTTTGCGCGCTGGTCGAAGTCTTGTGGCCCTCTGTCAGAATCCAGAGTTTCAAGAAAATCGGAGGGGGTCAAAATTTCGGCCAAAAAAAAAAATGACAGTGTTACCCCTTATGTTTTTTTTTCAGGTCCAAATTTTGACCTTCGATATCTCGGCTCTGGAAGGGTCTAGAGCCTCCATTTTTGCGCGCTGGTCGAAGTCTCGTGGCCCTCTGTCAGAATCCAGAGTTTCAAGAAAATCGGAGGGGGTCAAAATTTCGGCCAAAAAAAAAATGACAGTGTTACCCCTTATGTTTTTTTTTCAGGTCCAAATTTTGACCTTCGATATCTCGGCTCTGGAAGGGTCTAGAGCCTCCATTTTTGCGCGCTGGTCGAAGTCTCGTGGCCCTCTGTCAGAATCCAGAGTTTCAAGAAAATCAGAGGGGGTCAAAATTTCGGCCAAAAAAAAAATGACAGTGTTACCCCTTATGTTTTTTTTTTCAGGTCCAAATTTTGACCTTCGATATCTCGGCTCTGGAAGGGTCTAGAGCCTCCATTTTTGCGCGCTGGTCGAAGTCTTGTGGCCCTCTGTCAGAATCCAGAGTTTCAAGAAAATCGGAGGGGGTCAAAATTTCGGCCAAAAAAAAATGACAGTGTTACCCCTTATGTTTTTTTTTTTCAGGTCCAAATTTTGACCTTCGATATCTCGGCTCTGGAAGGGTCTAGAGCCTCCATTTTTGCGCGCTGGTCGAAGTCTCGTGGCCCTCTGTCAGAATCCAGAGTTTCAAGAAAATCGGAGGGGGTCAAAATTTCGGCCAAAAAAAAAATGACAGTATTACCCCTTATGTTTTTTTTTTCAGGTCCAAATTTTGACCTTCGATATCTCGGCTCTGGAAGGGTCTAGAGCCTCCATTTTTGCGCGCTGGTCGAAGTCTCGTGGCCCTCTGTCAGAATCCAGAGTTTCAAGAAAATCGGAGGGGGTCAAAATTTCGGCCAAAAAAAAAAATGACAGTGTTACCCCTTATGTTTTTTTTTCAGGTCCAAATTTTGACCTTCGATATCTCGGCTCTGGAAAGGTCTAGAGCCTCCATTTTTGCGCGCTGGTCGAAGTCTCGTGGCCCTCTGTCAGAATCCAGAGTTTCAAGAAAATCGGAGGGGGTCAAAATTTCGGCCAAAAAAAAAAATGACAGTGTTACCCCTTATGATTTTTTTTCAGGTCCAAATTTTGACCTTCGATATCTCGGCTCTGGAAGGGTCTAGAGCCTCCATTTTTGCGCGCTGGTCGAAGTCTCGTGGCCCTCTGTCAGAATCCAGAGTTTCAAGAAAATCGGAGGGGGTCAAAATTTCGGCCAAAAAAAAAAAATGACAGTGTTACCCCTTATGTTTTTTTTTTCAGGTCCAAATTTTGACCTTCGATATCTCGGCTCTGGAAGGGTCTAGAGCCTCCATTTTTGCGCGCTGGTCGAAGTCTCGTGGCCCTCTGTCAGAATCCAGAGTTTCAAGAAAATCGGAGGGGGTCAAAATTTCGGCCAAAAAAAAAAAATGACAGTGTTACCCCTTATGATTTTTTTTCAGGTCCAAATTTTGACCTTCGATATCTCGGCTCTGGAAGGGTCTAGAGCCTCCATTTTTGCGCGCTGGTCGAAGTCTCGTGGCCCTCTGTCAGAATCCAGAGTTTCAAGAAAATCGGAGGGGGTCAAAATTTCGGCCAAAAAAAAAATGACAGTGTTACCCCTTATGTTTTTTTTTCAGGTCCAAATTTTGACCTTCGATATCTCGGCTCTGGAAAGGTCTAGAGCCTCCATTTTTGCGCGCTGGTCGAAGTCTCGTGGCGCTCTGTCAGAATCCAGAGTTTCAAGAAAATCGGAGGGGGTCAAAATTTCGGCCAAAAAAAAAAAATGACAGTGTTACCCCTTATGATTTTTTTTCAGGTCCAAATTTTGACCTTCGATATCTCGGCTCCGGAAGGGTCTAGAGCCTCCATTTTTGCGCGCTGGTCGAAGTCTCGTGGCCCTCTGTCAGAATCCAGAGTTTCAAGAAAATCGGAGGGGGTCAAAATTTCGGCCAAAAAAAAAAAATGACAGTGTTACCCCTTATGTTTTTTTTTCAGGTCCAAATTTTGACCTTCGATATCTCGGCTCTGGAAGGGTCTAGAGCCTCCATTTTTGCGCGCTGGTCGAAGTCTCGTGGCCCTCTGTCAGAATCCAGAGTTTCAAGAAAATCGGAGGGGGTCAAAATTTCGGCCAAAAAAAAAATGACAGTGTTACCCCTTATGTTTTTTTTTCAGGTCCAAATTTTGACCTTCGATATCTCGGCTCTGGAAGGGTCTAGAGCCTCCATTTTTGCGCGCTGGTCGAAGTCTCGTGGCCCTCTGTCAGAATCCAGAGTTTCAAGAAAATCGGAGGGGGTCAAAATTTCGGCCAAAAAAAAAAAAATGACAGTGTTACCCCTTATGATTTTTTTTCAGGTCCAAATTTTGACCTTCGATATCTCGGCTCTGGAAGGGTCTAGAGCCTCCATTTTTGCGCGCTGGTCGAAGTCTCGTGGCCCTCTGTCAGAATCCAGAGTTTCAAGAAAATCGGAGGGGGTCAAAATTTCGGCCAAAAAAAAAAATGACAGTGTTACCCCTTATGTTTTTTTTTCAGGTCCAAATTTTGACCTTCGATATCTCGGCTCTGGAAGGGTCTAGAGCCTCCATTTTTGCGCGCTGGTCGAAGTCTCGTGGCCCTCTGTCAGAATCCAGAGTTTCAAGAAAATCGGAGGGGGACAAAATTTCGGCCAAAAAAAAAAATGACAGTGTTACCCCTTATGTTTTTTTTTCAGGTCCAAATTTTGACCTTCGATATCTCGGCTCTGGAAAGGTCTAGAGCCTCCATTTTTGCGCGCTTGTCGAAGTCTCGTGGCCCTCTGTCAGAATCCAGAGTTTCAAGAAAATCGGAGGGGGTCAAAATTTCGGCCAAAAAAAAAAAATGACAGTGTTACCCCTTATGATTTTTTTTCAGGTCCAAATTTTGACCTTCGATATCTCGGCTCTGGAAGGGTCTAGAGCCTCCATTTTTGCGCGCTGGTCGAAGTCTCGTGGCCCTCTGTCAGAATCCAGAGTTTCAAGAAAATCGGAGGGGGTCAAAATTTCGGCCAAAAAAAAAAATGACAGTGTTACCCCTTATGTTTTTTTTTTTCAGGTCCAAATTTTGACCTTCGATATCTCGGCTCTGGAAGGGTCTAGAGCCTCCATTTTTGCGCGCTGGTCGAAGTCTCGTGGCCCTCTGTCAGAATCCAGAGTTTCAAGAAAATCGGAGGGGGTCAAAATTTCGGCCAAAAAAAAAAATGACAGTGTTACCCCTTATGTTTTTTTTTTCAGGTCCAAATTTTGACCTTCGATATCTCGGCTCTGGAAGGGTCTAGAGCCTCCATTTTTGCGCGCTGGTCGAAGTCTTGTGGCCCTCTGTCAGAATCCAGAGTTTCAAGAAAATCGGAGGGGGTCAAAATTTCGGCCAAAAAAAAAAATGACAGTGTTACCCCTTATGTTTTTTTTTCAGGTCCAAATTTTGACCTTCGATATCTCGGCTCTGGAAGGGTCTAGAGCCTCCATTTTTGCGCGCTGGTCGAAGTCTCGTGGCCCTCTGTCAGAATCCAGAGTTTCAAGAAAATCGGAGGGGGTCAAAATTTCGGCCAAAAAAAAAAATAACAGTGTTACCCCTTATGTTTTTTTTTCAGGTCCAAATTTTGACCTTCGATATCTCGGCTCTGGAAGGGTCTAGAGCCTCCATTTTTGCGCGCTGGTCGAAGTCTCGTGGCCCTCTGTCAGAATCCAGAGTTTCAAGAAAATCAGAGGGGGTCAAAATTTCGGCCAAAAAAAAAAATGACAGTGTTACCCCTTATGTTTTTTTTTTCAGGTCCAAATTTTGACCTTCGATATCTCGGCTCTGGAAGGGTCTAGAGCCTCCATTTTTGCGCGCTGGTCGAAGTCTTGTGGCCCTCTGTCAGAATCCAGAGTTTCAAGAAAATCGGAGGGGGTCAAAATTTCGGCCAAAAAAAAAATGACAGTGTTACCCCTTATGTTTTTTTTTTCAGGTCCAAATTTTGACCTTCGATATCTCGGCTCTGGAAGGGTCTAGAGCCTCCATTTTTGCGCGCTGGTCGAAGTCTCGTGGCCCTCTGTCAGAATCCAGAGTTTCAAGAAAATCGGAGGGGGTCAAAATTTCGGCCAAAAAAAAAAAAATGACAGTGTTACCCCTTATGTTTTTTTTTCAGGTCCAAATTTTGACCTTCGATATCTCGGCTCTGGAAGGGTCTAGAGCCTCCATTTTTGCGCGCTGGTCGAAGTCTCGTGGCCCTCTGTCAGAATCCAGAGTTTCAAGAAAATCGGAGGGGGTCAAAATTTCGGCCAAAAAAAAAATGACAGTGTTACCCCTTATGTTTTTTTTTCAGGTCCAATTCTGACAGAGGGCCACGAGACTTCGACCAGCGCGCAAAAATGGAGGCTCTAGACCCTTCCAGAGCCGAGATATCGAAGGTCAAAATTTGGACCTGAAAAAAAAACATAAGGGGTAACACTGTCATTTTTTTTTTTTGGCCGAAATTTTGACCCCCTCCGATTTTCTTGAAACTCTGGATTCTGACAGAGGGCCACAAGACTTCGACCAGCGCGCAAAAATGGAGGCTCTAGACCCTTCCAGAGCCGAGATATCGAAGGTCAAAATTTGGACCTGAAAAAAAAACATAAGGGGTAACACTGTCATTTTTTTTTTTGGCCAAAATTTTGACCCCCTCCGATTTTCTTGAAACTCTGGATTCTGACAGAGGGCCACGAGACTTCGACCAGCGCGCAAAAATGGAGGCTCTAGACCCTTCCAGAGCCGAGATATCGAAGGTCAAAATTTGGACCTGAAAAAAAAACATAAGGGGTAACACTGTCATTTTTTTTTTTGGCCGAAATTTTGACCCCCTCCGATTTTCTTGAAACTCTGGATTCTAACAGAGGGCCACAAGACTTCGACCAGCGCGCAAAAATGGAGGCTCTAGACCCTTCCAGAGCCGAGATATCGAAGGTCAAAATTTGGACCTGAAAAAAAAACATAAGGGGTAACACTGTCATTTTTTTTTTTGGCCGAAATTTTGACCCCCTCCGATTTTCTTGAAACTCTGGATTCTGACAGAGGGCCACGAGACTTCGACCAGCGCGCAAAAATGGAGGCTCTAGACCCTTCCAGAGCCGAGATATCGAAGGTCAAAATTTGGACCTGAAAAAAAAACATAAGGGGTAACACTGTCATTTTTTTTTTTTGGACGAAATTTTGACCCCCTCCGATTTTCTTGAAACTGTGGATTCTGACAGAGGGCCACGAGACTTCGACCAGCGCGCAAAAATGGAGGCTCTAGACCCTTCCAGAGCCGAGATATCGAAGGTCAAAATTTGGACCTGAAAAAAAAAACATAAGGGGTAACACTGTCATTTTTTTTTTTTGGCCGAAATTTTGACCCCCTCCGATTTTCTTGAAACTCTGGATTCTGACAGAGGGCCACAAGACTTGGACCAGCGCGCAAAAATGGAGGCTCTAGACCCTTCCAGAGCCGAGATATCGAAGGTCAAAATTTGGACCTGAAAAAAAAAAACATAAGGGGTAACACTGTCATTTTTTTTTTTGGCCGAAATTTTGACCCCCTCCGATTTTCTTGAAACTCTGGATTCTGACAGAGGGCCACGAGACTTCGACCAGCGCGCAAAAATTGAGGCTCTAGACCCTTCCAGAGCCGAGATATCGAAGGTCAAAATTTGGACCTGAAAAAAAATCATAAGGGGTAACACTGTCATTTTTTTTTGGGCCGAAATTTTGACCCCCTCCGATTTTCTTGAAACTCTGGATTCTGACAGAGGGCCACGAGACTTCGACCAGCGCGCAAAAATGGAGGCTCTAGACCCTTCCAGAGCTGAGATATCGAAGGTCAAAATTTGGACCTGAAAAAAAAACATAAGGGGTAACACTGTCATTTTTTTTTTTTGGCCGAAATTTTGACCCCCTCCGATTTTCTTGAAACTCTGGATTCTGACAGAGGGCCACGAGACTTCGACCAGCGCGCAAAAATGGAGGCTCTAGACCCTTCCAGAGCCGAGATATCGAAGGTCAAAATTTGGACCTGAAAAAAAAATCATAAGGGGTAACACTGTCATTTTTTTTTTTTTTGCCGAAATTTTGACCCCCTCCAATTTTCTTGAAACTCTGGATTCTGACAGAGGGCCACGAGACTTCGACCAGCGCGCAAAAATGGAGGCTCTAGACCCTTCCAGAGCCGAGATATCGAAGGTCAAATTTTGGACCTGAAAAAAAAACATAAGGGGTAACACTGTCATTTTTTTTTTTTGGCCGAAATTTTGACCCCCTCCGATTTTCTTGAAACTCTGGATTCTGACAGAGGGCCACGAGACTTCGACCAGCGCGCAAAAATGGAGGCTCTAGACCCTTCCAGAGCCGAGATATCGAAGGTCAAAATTTGGACCTGAAAAAAAAACATAAGGGGTAACACTGTCATTTTTTTTTTTGGCCGAAATTTTGACCCCCTCCGATTTTCTTGAAACTCTGGATTCTGACAGAGGGCCACGAGACTTCGACCAGCGCGCAAAAATGGAGGCTCTAGACCCTTCCAGAGCCGAGATATCGAAGGTCAAAATTTGGACCTGAAAAAAAAAACATAAGGGGTAACACTGTCATTTTTTTTTTTGGCCGAAATTTTGACCCCCTCCGATTTTCTTGAAACTCTGGATTCTGACAGAGGGCCACAAGACTTCGACCAGCGCGCAAAAATGGAGGCTCTAGACCCTTCCAGAGCCGAGATATCGAAGGTCAAAATTTGGTCCTGAAAAAAAAAACATAAGGGGTAACACTGTCATTTTTTTTTTTGGCCGAAATTTTGACCCCCTCCGATTTTCTTGAAACTCTGGATTCTGACAGAGGGCCACGAGACTTCGACCAGCGTGCAAAAATGGAGGCTCTAGACCCTTCCAGAGCCGAGATATCGAAGGTCAAAATTTGGACCTGAAAAAAAAACATAAGGGGTAACACTGTCATTTTTTTTTTTTGGCCGAAATTTTGACCCCCTCCGATTTTCTTGAAACTCTGGATTCTGACAGAGGGCCACAAGACTTCGACCAGCGCGCAAAAATGGAGGCTCTAGACCCTTCCAGAGCCGAGATATCGAAGGTCAAAATTTGGACCTGAAAAAAAACATAAGGGGTAACACTGTCATTTTTTTTTTTTTGGGCGAAATTTTGACCCCCTCCGATTTTCTTGAAACTCTGGGTTCTGACAGAGGGCCACGAGACTTCGACCAGCGCGCAAAAATGGAGGCTCTAGACCCTTCCAGAGCCGAGATATCGAAGGTCAAAATTTGGACCTGAAAAAAAAACATAAGGGGTAACACTGTGTTTTTTTTTTTGGCCGAAATTTTGACCCCCTCCGATTTTCTTGAAACTCTGGATTCTGACAGAGGGCCACGAGACTTCGACCAGCGCGCAAAAATGGAGGCTCTAGACCCTTCCAGAGCCGAGATATCGAAGGTCAAAATTTGGACCTGAAAAAAAAACATAAGGGGTAACACTGTCATTTTTTTTTTTTGGCCGAAATTTTGACCCCCTCCGATTTTCTTGAAACTCTGGATTCTGACAGAGGGCCACAAGACTTCGACCAGCGCGCAAAAATGGAGGCTCTAGACCCTTCCAGAGCCGAGATATCGAAGGTCAAAATTTGGACCTGAAAAAAAAACATAAGGGGTAACACTGTCATTTTTTTTTGGGCCGAAATTTTGACCCCCTCCGATTTTCTTGAAACTCTGGATTCTGACAGAGGGCCACGAGACTTCGACCAGCGCGCAAAAATGGAGGCTCTAGACCCTTCCAGAGCCGAGATATCGAAGGTCAAAATTTGGACCTGAAAAAAAAACATAAGGGGTAACACTGTCATTTTTTTTTTGGCCGAAATTTTGACCCCCTCCGATTTTCTTGAAACTCTGGATTCTGACAGAGGGCCACAAGACTTCGACCAGCGCGCAAAAATGGAGGCTCTAGACCCTTCCAGAGCCGAGATATCGAAGGTCAAAATTTGGACCTGAAAAAAAAAACATAAGGGGTAACACTGTCATTTTTTTTTTGGCCGACATTTTGACCCCCTCCGATTTTCTTGAAACTCTGGATTCTGACAGAGGGCCACGAGACTTCGACCAGCGCGCAAAAATGGAGGCTCTAGACCCTTCCAGAGCCGAGATATCGAAGGTCAAAATTTGGACCTGAAAAAAAATCATAAGGGGTAACACTGTCATTTTTTTTTTGGGCCGAAATTTTGACCCCCTCCGATTTTCTTGAAACTCTGGATTCTGACAGAGGGCCACGAGACTTCGACCAGCACGCAAAAATGGAGGCTCTAGACCCTTCCAGAGCCGAGATATCGAAGGTCAAAATTTGGACCTGAAAAAAAAACATAAGGGGTAACACTGTCATTTTTTTTTGGCCGAAATTTTGACCCCCTCCGATTTTCTTGAAACTCTGGATTCTGACAGAGGGCCACGAGACTTCGACCAGCGCGCAAAAATGGAGGCTCTAGACCCTTCCAGAGCCGAGATATCGAAGGTCAAAATTTGGACCTGAAAAAAAATCATAAGGGGTAACACTGTCATTTTTTTTTTGCCGAAATTTTGATCCCCTCCAATTTTCTTGAAACTCTGGATTCTGACAGAGGGCCACGAGACTTCGACCAGCGCGCAAAAATGGAGGCTCTAGACCCTTCCAGAGCCGAGATATCGAAGGTCAAAATTTGGACCTGAAAAAAAAACATAAGGGGTAACACTGTCATTTTTTTTTTTTTGGCCGAAATTTTGACCCCCTCCGATTTTCTTGAAACTCTGGATTCTGACAGAGGGCCACGAGACTTCGACCAGCGCGCAAAAATGGAGGCTCTAGACCCTTCCAGAGCCGAGATATCGAAGGTCAAAATTTGGACCTGAAAAAAAAACATAAGGGGTAACACTGTCATTTTTTTTTTGGCCGAAATTTTGACCCCCTCCGATTTTCTTGAAACTCTGGATTCTGACAGAGGGCCACGAGACTTCGACCAGCGCGCAAAAATGGAGGCTCTAGACCCTTCCAGAGCTGAGATATCGAAGGTCAAAATTTGGACCTGAAAAAAAAAACATAAGGGGTAACACTGTCATTTTTTTTTTGGCCGAAATTTTGACCCCCTCCGATTTTCTTGAAACTCTGGATTCTGACAGAGGGCCACAAGACTTCGACCAGCGCGCAAAAATGGAGGCTCTAGACCCTTCCAGAGCCGAGATATCGAAGGTCAAAATTTGGACCTGAAAAAAAAAACATAAGGGGTAACACTGTCATTTTTTTTTTTGGCCGAAATTTTGACCCCCTCCAATTTTCTTGAAACCCTGCATTCTGACAGAGGGCCACGAGACTTCGACCAGCACGCAAAAATGGAGGCTCTAGACCCTTCCAGAGCCGAGATATCAAAGGTCAAAATTTGGACCTGAAAAAAAAACATAAGGGGTAACACTGTCATTTTTTTTTTTGGCCGAAATTTTGACCCCCTCCGATTTTCTTGAAACTCTGGATTCTGACAGAGGGCCACAAGACTTCGACCAGCGCGCAAAAATGGAGGCTCTAGACCCTTCCAGAGCCGAGATATCGAAGGTCAAAATTTGGACCTGAAAAAAAAACATAAGGGGTAACACTGTCATTTTTTTTTGGCCAAAATTTTGACCCCCTCCAATTTTCTTGAAACTCTGCATTCTGACAGAGGGCCACGAGACTTCGACCAGCGCGCAAAAATGGAGGCTCTAGACCCTTCCAGAGCCGAGATATCGAAGGTCAAAATTTGGACCTGAAAAAAAAACATAAGGGGTAACACTGTCATTTTTTTTTTTTTTGGCCGAAATTTTGACCCCCTCCGATTTTCTTGAAACTCTGGATTCTGACAGAGGGCCACGAGACTTCGACCAGCGCGCAAAAATGGAGGCTCTAGACCCTTCCAGAGCCGAGATATCGAAGGTCAAAATTTGGACCTTAAAAAAAAAACATTAGGGGTAACACTGTCATTTTTTTTTTGGCCGAAATTTTGACCCCCTCCGATTTTCTTGAAACTCTGGATTCTGACAGAGGGCCATGAGACTTGGACCAGCGCGCAAAAATGGAGGCTCTAGACCCTTCCAGAGCCGAGATATCGAAGGTCAAAATTTGGACCTGAAAAAAAAACATAAGGGGTAACACTGTCATTTTTTTTTTGGCCGAAATTTTGACCCCCTTCGATTTTTTTGAAACTCTGGATTCTGACAGAGGGCCACGAGACTTCGACCAGCGCGCAAAAATGGAGGCTCTAGACCCTTCCAGAGCCGAGATATCGAGGGTCAAAATTTGGACCTGAAAAAAAAACATAAAGGGTAACACTGTCATTTTTTTTTTTTGGCCGAAATTTTGACCCCCTTCGATTTTCTTGAAACTCTGGATTCTGACAGAGGGCCACGAGACTTCGACCAGCGCGCAAAAATGGAGGCTCTAGACCCTTCCAGAGCCGAGATATCGAAGGTCAAAATTTGGACCTGAAAAAAAATCATAAGGGGTAACACTGTCATTTTTTTTTTTTTGGCCGAAATTTTGACCCCCTCCGATTTTCTTGAAACTCTGGATTCTGACAGAGGGCCACGAGACTTCGACCAGCGTGCAAAAATGGAGGCTCTAGACCCTTCCAGAGCCGAGATATCGAAGGTCAAAATTTGGACCTGAAAAAAAAACATAAGGGGTAACACTGTCATTTTTTTTTTGGCCGAAATTTTGACCCCCTCCGATTTTCTTGAAACTCTGGATTCTGACAGAGGGCCACAAGACTTCGACCAGCGCGCAAAAATGGAGGCTCTAGACCCTTCCAGAGCCGAGATATCGAAGGTCAAAATTTGGACCTGAAAAAAAAAACATAAGGGGTAACACTGTCATTTTTTTTTTTTGGCCGAAATTTTGACCCCCTCCGATTTTCTTGAAACTCATGATTCTGACAGAGGGCCACGAGACTTCGACCAGCGCGCAAAAATGGAGGCTCTAGACCCTTCCAGAGCCGAGATATCGAAGGTCAAAATTTGGACCTGAAAAAAAAACATAAGGGGTAACACTGTCATTTTTTTTTTTTGGCCGAAATTTTGACCCCCTTCGATTTTTTTGAAACTCTGGATTCTGACAGAGGGCCACGAGACTTCGACCAGCGCGCAAAAATGGAGGCTCTAGACCCTTCCAGAGCCGAGATATCGAAGGTCAAAATTTGGACCTGAAAAAAAAACATAAAGGGTAACACTGTCATTTTTTTTTTGGCCGAAATTTTGACCCCCTTCGATTTTCTTGAAACTCTGGATTCTGACAGAGGGCCACGAGACTTCGACCAGCGCGCAAAAATGGAGGCTCTAGACCCTTCCAGAGCCGAGATATCGAAGGTCAAAATTTGGACCTGAAAAAAAATCATAAGGGGTAACACTGTCATTTTTTTTTTTTTGGCCGAAATTTTGACCCCCTCCGATTTTCTTGAAACTCTGGATTCTGACAGAGGGCCACGAGACTTCGACCAGCGTGCAAAAATGGAGGCTCTAGACCCTTCCAGAGCCGAGATATCGAAGGTCAAAATTTGGACCTGAAAAAAAAACATAAGGGGTAACACTGTCATTTTTTTTTTGGCCGAAATTTTGACCCCCTCCGATTTTCTTGAAACTCTGGATTCTGACAGAGGGCCACAAGACTTCGACCAGCGCGCAAAAATGGAGGCTCTAGACCCTTCCAGAGCCGAGATATCGAAGGTCAAAATTTGGACCTGAAAAAAAACCATAAGGGGTAACACTGTCATTTTTTTTTTTGGCCGAAATTTTGACCCCCTCCGATTTTCTTGAAACTCTGGATTCTGACAGAGGGCCACGAGACTTGGACCAGCACGCAAAAATGGAGGCTCTAGACCCTTCCAGAGCCGAGATATCGAAGGTCAAAATTTGGACCTGAAAAAAAAAAACATAAGGGGTAACACTGTCATTTTTTTTTTTGGCCGAAATTTTGACCCCCTCCGATTTTCTTGAAACTCTGGATTCTGACAGAGGGCCACGAGACTTCGACCAGCGCGCAAAAATGGAGGCTCTAGACCCTTCCAGAGCCGAGATATCGAAGGTCAAAATTTGGACCTGAAAAAAAAAAACATAAGGGGTAACACTGTTTTTTTTTTTTTTGGCCGAAATTTTGACCCCCTCCGATTTTCTTGAAACTCTGGATTCTGACAGAGGGCCACGAGACTTCGACCAGCGCGCAAAAATGGAGGCTCTAGACCCTTCCAGAGCCGAGATATCGAAGGTCAAAATTTGGACCTGAAAAAAAAAAACATAAGGGGTAACACTGTCATTTTTTTTTTGGCCGAAATTTTGACCCCCTCCGATTTTCTTGAAACTCTGGATTCTGACAGAGGGCCACGAGACTTCGACCAGCGCGCAAAAATGGAGGCTCTAGACCCTTCCAGAGCCGAGATATCGAAGGTCAAAATTTGGACCTGAAAAAAAAACATAAGGGGTAACACTGTCATTTTTTTTTTTGGCCGAAATTTTGACCCCCTCCGATTTTCTTGAAACTCTGGATTCTGACAGAGGGCCACGAGACTTCGACCAGCGCGCAAAAAAGGAGGCTCTAGACCCTTCCAGAGCCGAGATATCGAAGGTCAAAATTTGGACCTGAAAAAAAAAACATAAGGGGTAACACTGTCATTTTTTTTTTTGGCCGAAATTTTGACCCCCTCCGATTTTCTTGAAACTCTGGATTCTGACAGAGGGCCACGAGACTTCGACCAGCGCGCAAAAATGGAGGCTCTAGACCCTTCCAGAGCCGAGATATCGAAGGTCAAAATTTGGACCTGAAAAAAAAACATAAGGGGTAACACTGTCATTTTTTTTTTTTGGCCGAAATTTTGACCCCCTCCGATTTTCTTGAAACTCTGGATTCTGACAGAGTGCCACAAGACTTCGACCAGCGCGCAAAAATGGAGGCTCTAGACCCTTCCAGAGCCGAGATATCGAAGGCCAAAATTTGGACCTGAAAAAAAAACATAAGGGGTAACACTGTCATTTTTTTTTTTTTGGCCGAAATTTTGACCCCCTCCGATTTTCTTGAAACTCTGGATTCTGACAGAGGGCCACAAGACTTCGACCAGCGCGCAAAAATGGAGGCTCTAGACCCTTCCAGAGCCGAGATATCGAAGGTCAAAATTTGGATCTGAAAAAAAAACATAAGGGGTAACACTGTCATTTTTTTTGGGGGCCGAAATTTTGACCCCCTCCAATTTTCTTGAAACTCTGCATTCTGACAGAGGGCCACGAGACTTCGACCAGCGCGCAAAAATGGAGGCTCTAGACCCTTCCAGAGCCGAGATATCGAAGGTCAAAATTTGGACCTGAAAAAAAACATAAGGGGTAACACTGTCATTTTTTTTTTTGGCCGAAATTTTGACCCCCTCCGATTTTCTTGAAACTCTGGATTCTGACAGAGGGCCACGAGACTTCGACCAGCGCGCAAAAATGGAGGCTCTAGACCCTTCCAGAGCCGAGATATCGAAGGTCAAAATTTGGACCTGAAAAAAAAACATAAGGGGTAACACTGTCATTTTTTTTTTTGGCCGAAATTTTGACCCCCTCCGATTTTCTTGAAACTCTGGATTCTGACAGAGGGCCACGAGACTTCAACCAGCGCGCAAAAATGGAGGCTCTAGACCCTTCCAGAGCCGAGATATCGAAGGTCAAAATTTGGACCTGAAAAAAAACATAAGGGGTAACACTGTCATTGTTTTTTTTTGGCCGAAATTTTGACCCCCTCCGATTTTCTTGAAACTCTGGATTCTGACAGAGGGCCACAAAACTTCGACCAGCGCGCAAAAATGGAGGCTCTAGACCCTTCCAGAGCCGAGATATCGAAGGTCAAAATTTGGACCTGAAAAAAAAACATAAGGGGTAACACTGTCATTTTTTTTTTGGGCCGAAATTTTGACCCCCTCCAATTTTCTTGAAACTCTGCATTCTGACAGAGGGCCACGAGACTTCGACCAGCGCGCAAAAATGGAGGCTCTAGACCCTTCCAGAGCCGAGATATCAAAGGTCAAAATTTGGACCTGAAAAAAAAACATAAGGGGTAACACTGTCATTTTTTTTTTTGGCCGAAATTTTGACCCCCTCCGATTTTCTTGAAACTCTGGATTCTGACAGAGGGCCACAAGACTTCGACCAGCGCGCAAAAATGGAGGCTCTAGACCCTTCCAGAGCCGAGATATCGAAGGTCAAAATTTGGACCTGAAAAAAAAAACATAAGGGGTAACACTGTCATTTTTTTTTTGGCCGAAATTTTGACCCCCTCCGATTTTCTTGAAACTCATGATTCTGACAGAGGGCCACGAGACTTCGACCAGCGCGCAAAAATGGAGGCTCTAGACCCTTCCAGAGCCGAGATATCGAAGGTCAAAATTTGGACCTGAAAAAAAAACATAAGGGGTAACACTGTCATTTTTTTTTTTGGCCGAAATTTTGACCCCCTTCGATTTTTTTGAAACTCTGGATTCTGACAGAGGGCCACGAGACTTCGACCAGCGCGCAAAAATGGAGGCTCTAGACCCTTCCAGAGCCGAGATATCGAAGGTCAAAATTTGGACCTGAAAAAAAAACATAAAGGGTAACACTGTCATTTTTTTTTTGGCCGAAATTTTGACCCCCTTCGATTTTCTTGAAACTCTGGATTCTGACAGAGGGCCACGAGACTTCGACCAGCGCGCAAAAATGGAGGCTCTAGACCCTTCCAGAGCCGAGATATCGAAGGTCAAAATTTGGACCTGAAAAAAAATCATAAGGGGTAACACTGTCATTTTTTTTTTTTTGGCCGAAATTTTGACCCCCTCCGATTTTCTTGAAACTCTGGATTCTGACAGAGGGCCACGAGACTTCGACCAGCGTGCAAAAATGGAGGCTCTAGACCCTTCCAGAGCCGAGATATCGAAGGTCAAAATTTGGACCTGAAAAAAAAACATAAGGGGTAACACTGTCATTTTTTTTTTGGCCGAAATTTTGACCCCCTCCGATTTTCTTGAAACTCTGGATTCTGACAGAGGGCCACAAGACTTCGACCAGCGCGCAAAAATGGAGGCTCTAGACCCTTCCAGAGCCGAGATATCGAAGGTCAAAATTTGGACCTGAAAAAAAAAACATAAGGGGTAACACTGTCATTTTTTTTTTTTGGCCGAAATTTTGACCCCCTCCGATTTTCTTGAAACTCTGGATTCTGACAGAGGGCCACGAGACTTCGACCAGCGCGCAAAAATGGAGGCTCTAGACCCTTCCAGAGCCGAGATATCGAAGGTCAAAATTTGGACCTGAAAAAAAAAACATAAGGGGTAACACTGTCATTTTTTTTTTTGGCTGAAATTTTGACCCCCTCCGATTTTCTTGAAACTCTGGATTCTGACAGAGGGCCACAAGACTTCGACCAGCGCGCAAAAATGGAGGCTCTAGACCCTTCCAGAGCCGAGATATCGAAGGTCAAAATTTGGACCTGAAAAAAAAAACATAAGGGGTAACACTGTCTTTTTTTTTTTTGGCCGAAATTTTGACCCCCTTCGATTTTCTTGAAACTCTGGATTCTGACAGAGGGCCACGAGACTTCGACCAGCGCGCAAAAATGGAGGCTCTAGACCCTTCCAGAGCCGAGATATCGAAGGTCAAAATTTGGACCTGAAAAAAAAACGTAAGGGGTAACACTGTCATTTTTTTTTTTTTGGCCGAAATTTTGACCCCCTCCGATTTTCTTGAAACTCTGGATTCTGATAGAGGGCCACGAGACTTCGACCAGCGCGCAAAAATGGAGGCTCTAGACCCTTCCAGAGCCGAGATATCGAAGGTCAAAATTTGGACCTGAAAAAAAATCATAAGGGGTAACACTGTCATTTTTTTTGGGGCCGAAATTTTGACCCCCTCCGATTTTCTTGAAACTCTGGATTCTGACAGAGGGCCACGAGACTTCGACCAGCGCGCAAAAATGGAGGCTCTAGACCCTTCCAGAGCCGAGATATCGAAGGTCAAAATTTGGACCTGAAAAAAAAACATAAGGGGTAACACTGTCATTTTTTTTTTTTGGCCGAAATTTTGACCCCCTCCGATTTTCTTGAAACTCTGGATTCTGACAGAGGGCCACAAGACTTCGACCAGCGCGCAAAAATGGAGGCTCTAGACCCTTCCAGAGCCGAGATATCGAAGGTCAAAATTTGGACCTGAAAAAAAAACATAAGGGGTAACACTGTCATTTTTTTTTTTGGCCGAAATTTTGACCCCCTCCGATTTTCTTGAAACTCTGGATTCTGACAGAGGGCCACGAGACTTCGACCAGCGCGCAAAAATGGAGGCTCTAGACCCTTCCAGAGCCGAGATATCGAAGGTCAAAATTTGGACCTGAAAAAAAAACATAAGGGGTAACACTGTCATTTTTTTTTTTGGCCGAAATTTTGACCCCCTTCGATTTTCTTGAAACTCTGGATTCTGACAGAGGGCCACGAGACTTCGACCAGCGCGCAAAAATGGAGGCTCTAGACCCTTCCAGAGCCGAGATATCGAAGGTCAAAATTTGGACCTGAAAAAAAAACATAAGGGGTAACACTGTCATTTTTTTTTTGGCCGAAATTTTGACCCCCTCCGATTTTCTTGAAACTCTGGATTCTGACAGAGGGCCACGAGACTTCGACCAGCGCGCAAAAATGGAGGCTCTAGACCCTTCCAGAGCCGAGATATCGAAGGTCAAAATTTGGACCTGAAAAAAAATCATAAGGGGTAACACTGTCATTTTTTTTTTTGGCCGAAATTTTGACCCCCTCCGATTTTCTTGAAACTGTGGATTCTGACAGAGGGCCACGAGACTTCGACCAGCGCGCAAAAATGGAGGCTCTAGACCCTTCCAGAGCCGAGATATCGAAGGTCAAAATTTGGACCTGAAAAAAAAACATAAGGGGTAACACTGTCATTTTTTTTTTTGGCCGAAATTTTGACCCCCTCCGATTTTCTTGAAACTCTGGATTCTGACAGAGGGCCACAAGACTTCGACCAGCGCGCAAAAATTGAGGCTCTAGACCCTTCCAGAGCCGAGATATCGAAGGTCAAAATTTGGACCTGAAAAAAAAAACATAAGGGGTAACACTGTCATTTTTTTTTTTTGGCCGAAATTTTGACCCCCTCCGATTTTCTTGAAACTCTGGATTCTGACAGAGGGCCACGAGACTTCGACCAGCGCGCAAAAATGGAAGCTCTAGACCCTTCCAGAGCCGAGATATCGAAGGTCAAAATTTGGACCTGAAAAAAAATCATAAGGGGTAACACTGTCATTTTTTTTTGGGCCAAAATTTTGACCCCCTCCGATTTTCTTGAAACTCTGGATTCTGACAGAGGGCCACGAGACTTCGACCAGCGCGCAAAAATGGAGGCTCTAGACCCTTCCAGAGCCGAGATATCGAAGGTCAAAATTTGGACCTGAAAAAAAAACATAAGGGGTAACACTGTCATTTTTTTTTTTTTGGCCGAAATTTTTACCCCCTCCGATTTTCTTGAAACTCTGGATTCTGACAGAGGGCCACGAGACTTCGACCAGCGCGCAAAAATGGAGGCTCTAGACCCTTCCAGAGCCGAGATATCGAAGGTCAAAATTTGGACCTGAAAAAAAAAACATAAGGGGTAACACTGTCATTTTTTTTTTTGGCCGAAATTTTGACCCCCTCCGATTTTCTTGAAACTCTGGATTCTGACAGAGGGCCACGAGACTTCGACCAGCGCGCAAAAATGGAGGCTCTAGACCCTTCCAGAGCCGAGATATCGAAGGTCAAAATTTGGACCTGAAAAAAAAACATAAGGGGTAACACTGTCATTTTTTTTTTTGGCCGAAATTTTGACCCCCTCCGATTTTCTTGAAACTCTGGATTCTGACAGAGGGCCACGAGACTTCGACCAGCGCGCAAAAATGGAGGCTCTAGACCCTTCCAGAGCCGAGATATCGAAGGTCAAAATTTGGACCTGAAAAAAAATCATAAGGGGTAACACTGTCATTTTTTTTTTTGGCCGAAATTTTGACCCCCTCCGATTTTCTTGAAACTCTGGATTCTGACAGAGGGCCACGAGACTTCGACCAGCGCGCAAAAATGGAGGCTCTAGACCCTTCCAGAGCCGAGATATCGAAGGTCAAAATTTGGACCTGAAAAAAAAACATAAGGGGTAACACTGTCATTTTTTTTTTTTGGCCGAAATTTTGACCCCCTCCGATTTTCTTGAAACTCTGGATTCTGACAGAGGGCCACGAGACGTCGTCCAGCGCGCAAAAATAGAGGCTCTAGACCCTTCCAGAGCCGAGATATCGAAGGTCAAAATTTGGACCTGAAAAAAAACATAAGGGGTAACACTGTCATTTTTTTTTTTTGGCCGAAATTTTGACCCCCTCCGATTTTCTTGAAACTCTGGATTCTGACAGAGGGCCACGAGACTTCGACCAGCGCGCAAAAATGGAGGCTCTAGACCCTTCCAGAGCCGAGATATCGAAGGTCAAAATTTGGACCTGAAAAAAAAACATAAGGGGTAACACTGTCATTTTTTTTTTGGCCGAAATTTTGACCCCCTCCGATTTTCTTGAAACTCTGGATTCTGACAGAGGGCCACGAGACTTCGACCAGCGCGCAAAAATGGAGGCTCTAGACCCTTCCAGAGCCGAGATATCGAAGGTCAAAATTTGGACCTGAAAAAAAAAACATAAGGGGTAACACTGTCATTTTTTTTTTTTGGCCGAAATTTTGACCCCCTCCGATTTTCTTGAAACTCTGGATTCTGACAGAGGGCCACGAGACTTCGACCAGCACGCAAAAATGGAGGCTCTAGACCCTTCCAGAGCCGAGATATCGAAGGTCAAAATTTGGACCTGAAAAAAAACATAAGGGGTAACACTGTCATTGTTTTTTTTTGGCCGAAATTTTGACCCCCTCCGATTTTCTTGAAACTCTGGATTCTGACAGAGGGCCACAAAACTTCGACCAGCGCGCAAAAATGGAGGCTCTAGACCCTTCCAGAGCCGAGATATCGAAGGTCAAAATTTGGACCTGAAAAAAAACATAAGGGGTAACACTGTCATTTTTTTTTTGGGCCGAAATTTTGACCCCCTCCAATTTTCTTGAAACTCTGCATTCTGACAGAGGGCCACGAGACTTCGACCAGCGCGCAAAAATGGAGGCTCTAGACCCTTCCAGAGCCGAGATATCAAAGGTCAAAATTTGGACCTGAAAAAAAAAACATAAGGGGTAACACTGTCATTTTTTTTTTGGCCGAAATTTTGACCCCCTCCGATTTTCTTGAAACTCTGGATTCTGACAGAGGGCCACAAGACTTCGACCAGCGCGCAAAAATGGAGGCTCTAGACCCTTCCAGAGCTGAGATATCGAAGGTCAAAATTTGGACCTGAAAAAAAAACATAAGGGGTAACACTGTCATTTTTTTTTTTTTTGGCCGAAATTTTGACCCCCTTCGATTTTCTTGAAACTCTGGATTCTGACAGAGGGCCACGAGACTTCGACCAGCGCGCAAAAATGGAGGCTCTAGACCCTTCCAGAGCCGAGATATCGAAGGTCAAAATTTGGACCTGAAAAAAAAACATAAGGGGTAACACTGTCATTTTTTTTTTTTTTGGCCGAAATTTTGACCCCCTTCGATTTTCTTGAAACTCTGGATTCTGACAGAGGGCCACGAGACTTCGACCAGCGCGCAAAAATGGAGGCTCTAGACCCTTCCAGAGCCGAGATATCGAAGGTCAAAATTTGGACCTGAAAAAAAAACATAAGGGGTAACACTGTCATTTTTTTTTTTTTTTGGCCGAAATTTTGACCCCCTTCGATTTTCTTGAAACTCTGGATTCTGACAGAGGGCCACGAGACTTCGACCAGCGCGCAAAAATGGAGGCTCTAGACCCTTCCAGAGCCGAGATATCGAAGGTCAAAATTTGGACCTGAAAAAAAAAACATAAGGGGTAACACTGTCATTTTTTTTTTTTTTGGCCGAAATTTTGACCCCCTTCGATTTTCTTGAAACTCTGGATTCTGACAGAGGGCCACGAGACTTCGACCAGCGCGCAAAAATGGAGGCTCTAGACCCTTCCAGAGCCGAGATATCGAAGGTCAAAATTTGGACCTGAAAAAAAAAACATAAAGGGTAACACTGTCATTTTTTTTTTGGCCGAAATTTTGACCCCCTCCGATTTTCTTGAAACTCTGGATTCTGACAGAGGGCCACGAGACTTCGACCAGCGCGCAAAAATGGAGGCTCTAGACCCTTCCAGAGCCGAGATATCGAAGGTCAAAATTTGGACCTGAAAAAAAATCATAAGGGGTAACACTGTCATTTTTTTTTTTTGGCCGAAATTTTGACCCCCTCCGATTTTCTTGAAACTCTGGATTCTGACAGAGGGCCACGAGACTTCGACCAGCGCGCAAAAATGGAGGCTCTAGACCCTTCCAGAGCCGAGATATCGAAGGTCAAAATTTGGACCTGAAAAAAAAAACATAAGGGGTAACACTGTCATTTTTTTTTTTTGGCCGAAATTTTGACCCCCTCCGATTTTCTTGAAACTCTGGATTCTGACAGAGGGCCACAAGACTTCGACCAGCGCGCAAAAATGGAGGCTCTAGACCCTTCCAGAGCCGAGATATCGAAGGTCAAAATTTGGACCTGAAAAAAAAAACATAAGGGGTAACACTGTCATTTTTTTTTTTGGCCAAAATTTTGACCCCCTCCGATTTTCTTGAAACTCTGGATTCTGACAGAGGGCCACGAGACTTCGACCAGCGCGCAAAAATGGAGGCTCTAGACCCTTCCAGAGCCGAGATATCGAAGGTCAAAATTTGGACCTGAAAAAAAATCATAAGGGGTAACACTGTCATTTTTTTTTTTGGCCGAAATTTTGACCCCCTCCGATTTTCTTGAAACTCTGGATTCTGACAGAGGGCCACGAGACTTCGACCAGCGCGCAAAAATGGAGGCTCTAGACCCTTCCAGAGCCGAGATATCGAAGGTCAAAATTTGGACCTGAAAAAAAAACATAAGGGGTAACACTGTCATTTTTTTTTTGGCCGAAATTTTGACCCCCTCCGATTTTCTTGAAACTCTGGATTCTGACAGAGGGCCACGAGACTTCGACCAGCGCGCAAAAATGGAGGCTCTAGACCCTTCCAGAGCCGAGATATCGAAGGTCAAAATTTGGACCTGAAAAAAAACATAAGGGGTAACACTGTCATTTTTTTTTTTGGCCGAAATTTTGACCCCCTCCGATTTTCTTGAAACTCTGGATTCTGACAGAGGGCCACGAGACTTCGACCAGCGCGCAAAAATGGAGGCTCTAGACCCTTCCAGAGCCGAGATATCGAAGGTCAAAATTTGGACCTGAAAAAAAAACATAAGGGGTAACACTGTCATTTTTTTTTTGGCCGAAATTTTGACCCCCTCCGATTTTCTTGAAACTCTGGATTCTGACAGAGGGCCACGAGACTTCGACCAGCGCGCAAAAATGGAGGCTCTAGACCCTTCCAGAGCCGAGATATCGAAGGTCAAAATTTGGACCTGAAAAAAAAAACATAAGGGGTAACACTGTCATTTTTTTTTTTGGCCGAAATTTTGACCCCCTCCGATTTTCTTGAAACTCTGGATTCTGACAGAGGGCCACGAGACTTCGACCAGCACGCAAAAATGGAGGCTCTAGACCCTTCCAGAGCCGAGATATCGAAGGTCAAAATTTGGACCTGAAAAAAAACATAAGGGGTAACACTGTCATTGTTTTTTTTTGGCCGAAATTTTGACCCCCTCCGATTTTCTTGAAACTCTGGATTCTGACAGAGGGCCACAAAACTTCGACCAGCGCGCAAAAATGGAGGCTCTAGACCCTTCCAGAGCCGAGATATCGAAGGTCAAAATTTGGACCTGAAAAAAAACATAAGGGGTAACACTGTCATTTTTTTTTTGGGCCGAAATTTTGACCCCCTCCAATTTTCTTGAAATTCTGCATTCTGACAGAGGGCCACGAGACTTCGACCAGCGCGCAAAAATGGAGGCTCTAGACCCTTCCAGAGCCGAGATATCAAAGGTCAAAATTTGGACCTGAAAAAAAAACATAAGGGGTAACACTGTCATTTTTTTTTTTTGGCCGAAATTTTGACCCCCTCCGATTTTCTTGAAACTCTGGATTCTGACAGAGGGCCACAAGACTTCGACCAGCGCGCAAAAATGGAGGCTCTAGACCCTTCCAGAGCTGAGATATCGAAGGTCTAAATTTGGACCTGAAAAAAAAACATAAGGGGTAACACTGTCATTTTTTTTTTTGGCCGAAATTTTGACCCCCTCCGATTTTCTTGAAACTCATGATTCTGACAGAGGGCCACGAGACTTCGACCAGCGCGCAAAAATGGAGGCTCTAGACCCTTCCAGAGCCGAGATATCGAAGGTCAAAATTTGGACCTGAAAAAAAAACATAAGGGGTAACACTGTCATTTTTTTTTTTTTTGGCCGAAATTTTGACCCCCTTCGATTTTCTTGAAACTCTGGATTCTGACAGAGGGCCACGAGACTTCGACCAGCGCGCAAAAATGGAGGCTCTAGACCCTTCCAGAGCCGAGATATCGAAGGTCAAAATTTGGACCTGAAAAAAAAAAACATAAGGGGTAACACTGTCATTTTTTTTTTGGCCGAAATTTTGACCCCCTCCGATTTTCTTGAAACTCTGGATTCTGACAGAGGGCCACGAGACTTCGACCAGCGCGCAAAAATGGAGGCTCTAGACCCTTCCAGAGCCGAGATATCGAAGGTCAAAATTTGGACCTGAAAAAAAATCATAAGGGGTAACACTGTCATTTTTTTTTTTTTGGCCGAAATTTTGACCCCCTCCGATTTTCTTGAAACTCTGGATTCTGACAGAGGGCCACGAGACTTCGACCAGCGCGCAAAAATGGAGGCTCTAGACCCTTCCAGAGCCGAGATATCGAAGGTCAAAATTTGGACCTGAAAAAAAAAACATAAGGGGTAACACTGTCATTTTTTTTTTGGCCGAAATTTTGACCCCCTCCGATTTTCTTGAAACTCTGGATTCTGACAGAGGGCCACAAGACTTCGACCAGCGCGCAAAAATGGAGGCTCTAGACCCTTCCAGAGCCGAGATATCGAAGGTCAAAATTTGGACCTGAAAAAAAAAAACATAAGGGGTAACACTGTCATTTTTTTTTTTTGCCAAAATTTTGACCCCCTCCGATTTTCTTGAAACTCTGGATTCTGACAGAGGGCCACGAGACTTCGACCAGCGCGCAAAAATGGAGGCTCTAGACCCTTCCAGAGCCGAGATATCGAAGGTCAAAATTTGGACCTGAAAAAAAATCATAAGGGGTAACACTGTCATTTTTTTTTTGGCCGAAATTTTGACCCCCTCCGATTTTCTTGAAACTCTGGATTCTGACAGAGGGCCACGAGACTTCGACCAGCGCGCAAAAATGGAGGCTCTAGACCCTTCCAGAGCCGAGATATCGAAGGTCAAAATTTGGACCTGAAAAAAAAACATAAGGGGTAACACTGTCATTTTTTTTTTGGCCGAAATTTTGACCCCCTCCGATTTTCTTGAAACTCTGGATTCTGACAGAGGGCCACGAGACTTCGACCAGCGCGCAAAAATGGAGGCTCTAGACCCTTCCAGAGCCGAGATATCGAAGGTCAAAATTTGGACCTGAAAAAAAATCATAAGGGGTAACACTGTCATTTTTTTTTTTGCCGAAATTTTGACCCCCTCCGATTTTCTTGAAACTCTGGATTCTGACAGAGGGCCATGAGACTTCGACCAGCGCGCAAAAATGGAGGCTCTAGACCCTTCCAGAGCCGAGATATCGAAGGTCAAAATTTGGACCTGAAAAAAAAACATAAGGGGTAACACTGTCATTTTTTTTTTGGCCGAAATTTTGACCCCCTCTGATTTTCTTGAAACTCATGATTCTGACAGAGGGCCACGAGACTTCGACCAGCGCGCAAAAATGGAGGCTCTAGACCCTTCCAGAGCCGAGATATCGAAGGTCAAAATATGGACCTGAAAAAAAAACATAAGGGGTAACACTGTCATTTTTTTTTTTTGGCCGAAATTTTGACCCCCTCCGATTTTCTTGAAACTCTGGATTCTGACAGAGGGCCACGAGACTTCGACCAGCGCGCAAAAATGGAGGCTCTAGACCCTTCCAGAGCCGAGATATCGAAGGTCAAAATTTGGACCTGAAAAAAAAACATAAGGGGTAACACTGTCATTTTTTTTTTTTGGCCGAAATTTTGACCCCCTCCGATTTTCTTGAAACTCTGGATTCTGACAGAGGGCCACAAGACTTCGACCAGCGCGCAAAAATGGAGGCTCTAGACCCTTCCAGAGCCGAGATATCGAAGGTCAAAATTTGGACCTGAAAAAAAAAACATAAGGGGTAACACTGTCATTTTTTTTTTGGCCGAAATTTTTACCCCCTCCAATTTTCTTGAAACTCTGCATTCTGACAGAGGGCCACGAGACTTCGTCCAGCGCGCAAAAATGGAGGCTCTAGACCCTTCCAGAGCCGAGATATCGAAGGTCAAAATTTGGACCTGAAAAAAAAACATAAGGGGTAACACTGTCATTTTTTTTTTTTTGGCCGAAATTTTGACCCCCTCCGATTTTCTTGAAACTCTGGATTCTGACAGAGGGCCACGAGACTTCGACCAGCGCGCAAAAATGGAGGCTCTAGACCCTTCCAGAGCCGAGATATCGAAGGTCAAAATTTGGACCTGAAAAAAAAACATAAGGGGTAACACTGTCATTTTTTTTTGGGCCGAAATTTTGACCCCCTCCGATTTTCTTGAAACTCTGGATTCTGACAGAGGGCCACGAGACTTCGACCAGCGCGCAAAAATGGAGGCTCTAGACCCTTCCAGAGCTGAGATATCGAAGGTCAAAATTTGGACCTGAAAAAAAAAAACATAAGGGGTAACACTGTCATTTTTTTTTTTGGCCGAAATTTTGACCCCCTCCGATTTTCTTGAAACTCTGGATTCTGACAGAGGGCCACGAGACTTCGACCAGCGCGCAAAAATGGAGGCTCTAGACCCTTCCAGAGCCGAGATATCGAAGGTCAAAATTTGGACCTGAAAAAAAAACATAAGGGGTAACACTGTCATTTTTTTTTTTGGCCGAAATTTTGACCCCCTCCGATTTTCTTGAAACTCTGGATTCTGACAGAGGGCCACGAGACTTCGACCAGCGCGCAAAAATGGAGGCTCTAGACCCTTCCAGAGCCGAGATATCGAAGGTCAAAATTTGGACCTGAAAAAAAATCATAAGGGGTAACACTGTCATTTTTTTTTTTGGCCGAAATTTTGACCCCCTCTGATTTTCTTGAAACTGTGGATTCTGACAGAGGGCCACGAGACTTCGACCAGCGCGCAAAAATGGAGGCTCTAGACCCTTCCAGAGCCGAGATATCGAAGGTCAAAATTTGGACCTGAAAAAAAAACATAAGGGGTAACACTGTCATTTTTTTTTTGGCCGAAATTTTGACCCCCTCCGATTTTCTTGAAACTCTGGATTCTGACAGAGGGCCACAAGACTTCGACCAGCGCGCAAAAATGGAGGCTCTAGACCCTTCCAGAGCCGAGATATCGAAGGTCAAAATTTGGACCTGAAAAAAAAAACATAAGGGGTAACACTGTCATTTTTTTTTTTTTGGCCGAAATTTTGACCCCCTCCGATTTTCTTGAAACTCTGGATTCTGACAGAGGGCCACAAAACTTCGACCAGCGCGCAAAAATGGAGGCTCTAGACCCTTCCAGAGCCGAGATATCGAAGGTCAAAATTTGGACCTGAAAAAAAACATAAGGGGTAACACTGTCATTTTTTTTTGGGCCGAAATTTTGACCCCCTCCAATTTTCTTGAAACTCTGCATTCTGACAGAGGGCCACGAGACTTCGACCAGCGCGCAAAAATGGAGGCTCTAGACCCTTCCTGAGCCGAGATATCAAAGGTCAAAATTTGGACCTGAAAAAAAAACATAAGGGGTAACACTGTCATTTTTTTTTTTGGCCGAAATTTTGACCCCCTCCGATTTTCTTGAAACTCTGGATTCTGACAGAGGGCCACAAGACTTCGACCAGCGCGCAAAAATGGAGGCTCTAGACCCTTCCAGAGCTGAGATATCGAAGGTCAAAATTTGGACCTGAAAAAAAAAACATAAGGGGTAACACTGTCATTTTTTTTTTGGCCGAAATTTTGACCCCCTCCGATTTTCTTGAAACTCATGATTCTGACAGAGGGCCACGAGACTTCGACCAGCGCGCAAAAATGGAGGCTCTAGACCCTTCCAGAGCCGAGATATCGAAGGTCAAAATTTGGACCTGAAAAAAAAACATAAGGGGTAACACTGTCATTTTTTTTTTTTTTGGCCGAAATTTTGACCCCCTTCGATTTTCTTGAAACTCTGGATTCTGACAGAGGGCCACGAGACTTCGACCAGCGCGCAAAAATGGAGGCTCTAGACCCTTCCAGAGCCGAGATATCGAAGGTCAAAATTTGGACCTGAAAAAAAAAACATAAGGGGTAACACTGTCATTTTTTTTTTTGGCCGAAATTTTGACCCCCTCCGATTTTCTTGAAACTCTGGATTCTGACAGAGGGCCACGAGACTTCGACCAGCGCGCAAAAATGGAGGCTCTAGACCCTTCCAGAGCCGAGATATCGAAGGTCAAAATTTGGACCTGAAAAAAAATCATAAGGGGTAACACTGTCATTTTTTTTTTTTTGGCCGAAATTTTGACCCCCTCCGATTTTCTTGAAACTCTGGATTCTGACAGAGGGCCACGAGACTTCGACCAGCGCGCAAAAATGGAGGCTCTAGACCCTTCCAGAGCCGAGATATCGAAGGTCAAAATTTGGACCTGAAAAAAAAAACATAAGGGGTAACACTGTCATTTTTTTTTTTGGCCGAAATTTTGACCCCCTCCGATTTTCTTGAAACTCTGGATTCTGACAGAGGGCCAAAAGACTTCGACCAGCGCGCAAAAATGGAGGCTCTAGACCCTTCCAGAGCCGAGATATCGAAGGTCAAAATTTGGACCTGAAAAAAAAAAACATAAGGGGTAACACTGTCATTTTTTTTTTGGCCAAAATTTTGACCCCCTCCGATTTTCTTGAAACTCTGGATTCTGACAGAGGGCCACGAGACTTCGACCAGCGCGCAAAAATGGAGGCTCTAGACCCTTCCAGAGCCGAGATATCGAAGGTCAAAATTTGGACCTGAAAAAAAATCATAAGGGGTAACACTGTCATTTTTTTTTTGGCCGAAATTTTGACCCCCTTCGATTTTCTTGAAACTCTGGATTCTGACAGAGGGCCACGAGACTTCGACCAGCGCGCAAAAATGGAGGCTCTAGACCCTTCCAGAGCCGAGATATCGAAGGTCAAAATTTGGACCTGAAAAAAAAAACATAAAGGGTAACACTGTCATTTTTTTTTTGGCCGAAATTTTGACCCCCT
Organism: Cyprinella venusta; assembly: GCA_038021265.1. Classification (NCBI taxonomy): domain Eukaryota; kingdom Metazoa; phylum Chordata; class Actinopteri; order Cypriniformes; family Leuciscidae; genus Cyprinella; species Cyprinella venusta. The sequence continues at coordinate 22,866,872 of CM075869.1, read as the reverse complement.
CCGATTTTCTTGAAACTCTGGATTCTGACAGAGGGCCACGAGACTTCGACCAGCGCGCAAAAATGGAGGCTCTAGACCCTTCCAGAGCCGAGATATCGAAGGTCAAAATTTGGACCTGAAAAAAAATCATAAGGGGTAACACTGTCATTTTTTTTTTTTGGCCGAAATTTTGACCCCCTCCGATTTTCTTGAAACTCTGGATTCTGACAGAGGGCCACGAGACTTCGACCAGCGCGCAAAAATGGAGGCTCTAGACCCTTCCAGAGCCGAGATATCGAAGGTCAAAATTTGGACCTGAAAAAAAAACATAAGGGGTAACACTGTCATTTTTTTTTTTGGCCGAAATTTTGACCCCCTCCGATTTTCTTGAAACTCTGGATTCTGACAGAGGGCCACGAGACTTCGACCAGCGCGCAAAAATGGAGGCTCTAGACCCTTCCAGAGCCGAGATATCGAAGGTCAAAATTTGGACCTGAAAAAAAACATAAGGGGTAACACTGTCATTTTTTTTTTTTGGCCGAAATTTTGACCCCCTCCGATTTTCTTGAAACTCTGGATTCTGACAGAGGGCCACGAGACTTCGACCAGCGCGCAAAAATGGAGGCTCTAGACCCTTCCAGAGCCGAGATATCGAAGGTCAAAATTTGGACCTGAAAAAAAAACATAAGGGGTAACACTGTCATTTTTTTTTTGGCCGAAATTTTGACCCCCTCCGATTTTCTTGAAACTCTGGATTCTGACAGAGGGCCACGAGACTTCGACCAGCGCGCAAAAATGGAGGCTCTAGACCCTTCCAGAGCCGAGATATCGAAGGTCAAAATTTGGACCTGAAAAAAAAAACATAAGGGGTAACACTGTCATTTTTTTTTTTTGGCCGAAATTTTGACCCCCTCCGATTTTCTTGAAACTCTGGATTCTGACAGAGGGCCACGAGACTTCGACCAGCACGCAAAAATGGAGGCTCTAGACCCTTCCAGAGCCGAGATATCGAAGGTCAAAATTTGGACCTGAAAAAAAACATAAGGGGTAACACTGTCATTGTTTTTTTTTGGCCGAAATTTTGACCCCCTCCGATTTTCTTGAAACTCTGGATTCTGACAGAGGGCCACAAAACTTCGACCAGCGCGCAAAAATGGAGGCTCTAGACCCTTCCAGAGCCGAGATATCGAAGGTCAAAATTTGGACCTGAAAAAAAACATAAGGGGTAACACTGTCATTTTTTTTTTGGGCCGAAATTTTGACCCCCTCCAATTTTCTTGAAATTCTGCATTCTGACAGAGGGCCACGAGACTTCGACCAGCGCGCAAAAATGGAGGCTCTAGACCCTTCCAGAGCCGAGATATCAAAGGTCAAAATTTGGACCTGAAAAAAAAACATAAGGGGTAACACTGTCATTTTTTTTTTTGGCCGAAATTTTGACCCCCTCCGATTTTCTTGAAACTCTGGATTCTGACAGAGGGCCACAAGACTTCGACCAGCGCGCAAAAATGGAGGCTCTAGACCCTTCCAGAGCTGAGATATCGAAGGTCTAAATTTGGACCTGAAAAAAAAACATAAGGGGTAACACTGTCATTTTTTTTTTTGGCCGAAATTTTGACCCCCTCCGATTTTCTTGAAACTCTGGATTCTGACAGAGGGCCACGAGACTTCGACCAGCGCGCAAAAATGGAGGCTCTAGACCCTTCCAGAGCCAAGATATCGAAGGTCAAAATTTGGACCTGAAAAAAAAACATAGGGGGTAACACTGTCATTTTTTTTTTTTTTGGCCGAAATTTTGACCCCCTTCGATTTTCTTGAAACTCTGGATTCTGACAGAGGGCCACGAGACTTCGACCAGCGCGCAAAAATGGAGGCTCTAGACCCTTCCAGAGCCGAGATATCGAAGGTCAAAATTTGGACCTGAAAAAAAAAACATAAGGGGTAACACTGTCATTTTTTTTTTGGCCGAAATTTTGACCCCCTCCGATTTTCTTGAAACTCTGGATTCTGACAGAGGGCCACGAGACTTCGACCAGCGCGCAAAAATGGAGGCTCTAGACCCTTCCAGAGCCGAGATATCGAAGGTCAAAATTTGGACCTGAAAAAAAATCATAAGGGGTAACACTGTCATTTTTTTTTTTTTGGCCGAAATTTTGACCCCCTCCGATTTTCTTGAAACTCTGGATTCTGACAGAGGGCCACGAGACTTCGACCAGCGCGCAAAAATGGAGGCTCTAGACCCTTCCAGAGCCGAGATATCGAAGGTCAAAATTTGGACCTGAAAAAAAAAACATAAGGGGTAACACTGTCATTTTTTTTTTGGCCGAAATTTTGACCCCCTCCGATTTTCTTGAAACTCTGGATTCTGACAGAGGGCCACAAGACTTCGACCAGCGCGCAAAAATGGAGGCTCTAGACCCTTCCAGAGCCGAGATATCGAAGGTCAAAATTTGGACCTGAAAAAAAAAAACATAAGGGGTAACACTGTCAATTTTTTTTTTTTGCCAAAATTTTGACCCCCTCCGATTTTCTTGAAACTCTGGATTCTGACAGAGGGCCACGAGACTTCGACCAGCGCGCAAAAATGGAGGCTCTAGACCCTTCCAGAGCCGAGATATCGAAGGTCAAAATTTGGACCTGAAAAAAAATCATAAGGGGTAACACTGTCATTTTTTTTTTGGCCGAAATTTTGACCCCCTCCGATTTTCTTGAAACTCTGGATTCTGACAGAGGGCCACGAGACTTCGACCAGCGCGCAAAAATGGAGGCTCTAGACCCTTCCAGAGCCGAGATATCGAAGGTCAAAATTTGGACCTGAAAAAAAAACATAAGGGGTAACACTGTCATTTTTTTTTTGGCCGAAATTTTGACCCCCTCCGATTTTCTTGAAACTCTGGATTCTGACAGAGGGCCACGAGACTTCGACCAGCGCGCAAAAATGGAGGCTCTAGACCCTTCCAGAGCCGAGATATCGAAGGTCAAAATTTGGACCTGAAAAAAAATCATAAGGGGTAACACTGTCATTTTTTTTTTTTTGCCGAAATTTTGACCCCCTCCGATTTTCTTGAAACTCTGGATTCTGACAGAGGGCCATGAGACTTCGACCAGCGCGCAAAAATGGAGGCTCTAGACCCTTCCAGAGCCGAGATATCGAAGGTCAAAATTTGGACCTGAAAAAAAAACATAAGGGGTAACACTGTCATTTTTTTTTGGCCGAAATTTTGACCCCCTCTGATTTTCTTGAAACTCATGATTCTGACAGAGGGCCACGAGACTTCGACCAGCGCGCAAAAATGGAGGCTCTAGACCCTTCCAGAGCCGAGATATCGAAGGTCAAAATATGGACCTGAAAAAAAAACATAAGGGGTAACACTGTCATTTTTTTTTTTTGGCCGAAATTTTGACCCCCTCCGATTTTCTTGAAACTCTGGATTCTGACAGAGGGCCACGAGACTTCGACCAGCGCGCAAAAATGGAGGCTCTAGACCCTTCCAGAGCCGAGATATCGAAGGTCAAAATTTGGACCTGAAAAAAAAACATAAGGGGTAACACTGTCATTTTTTTTTTTTGGCCGAAATTTTGACCCCCTCCGATTTTCTTGAAACTCTGGATTCTGACAGAGGGCCACAAGACTTCGACCAGCGCGCAAAAATGGAGGCTCTAGACCCTTCCAGAGCCGAGATATCGAAGGTCAAAATTTGGACCTGAAAAAAAAACATAAGGGGTAACACTGTCATTTTTATTTTGGCCGAAATTTTTACCCCCTCCAATTTTCTTGAAACTCTGCATTCTGACAGAGGGCCACGAGACTTCGTCCAGCGCGCAAAAATGGAGGCTCTAGACCCTTCCAGAGCCGAGATATCGAAGGTCAAAATTTGGACCTGAAAAAAAAACATAAGGGGTAACACTGTCATTTTTTTTTTTTGGCCGAAATTTTGACCCCCTCCGATTTTCTTGAAACTCTGGATTCTGACAGAGGGCCACGAGACTTCGACCAGCGCGCAAAAATGGAGGCTCTAGACCCTTCCAGAGCCGAGATATCGAAGGTCAAAATTTGGACCTGAAAAAAAAACATAAGGGGTAACACTGTCATTTTTTTTTTGGGCCGAAATTTTGACCCCCTCCGATTTTCTTGAAACTCTGGATTCTGACAGAGGGCCACGAGACTTCGACCAGCGCGCAAAAATGGAGGCTCTAGACCCTTCCAGAGCTGAGATATCGAAGGTCAAAATTTGGACCTGAAAAAAAAAAACATAAGGGGTAACACTGTCATTTTTTTTTTTGGCCGAAATTTTGACCCCCTCCGATTTTCTTGAAACTCTGGATTCTGACAGAGGGCCACGAGACTTCGACCAGCGCGCAAAAATGGAGGCTCTAGACCCTTCCAGAGCCGAGATATCGAAGGTCAAAATTTGGACCTGAAAAAAAAACATAAGGGGTAACACTGTCATTTTTTTTTTTGGCCGAAATTTTGACCCCCTCCGATTTTCTTGAAACTCTGGATTCTGACAGAGGGCCACGAGACTTCGACCAGCGCGCAAAAATGGAGGCTCTAGACCCTTCCAGAGCCGAGATATCGAAGGTCAAAATTTGGACCTGAAAAAAAATCATAAGGGGTAACACTGTCATTTTTTTTTTTGGCCGAAATTTTGACCCCCTCTGATTTTCTTGAAACTGTGGATTCTGACAGAGGGCCACGAGACTTCGACCAGCGCGCAAAAATGGAGGCTCTAGACCCTTCCAGAGCCGAGATATCGAAGGTCAAAATTTGGACCTGAAAAAAAAACATAAGGGGTAACACTGTCATTTTTTTTTTGGCCGAAATTTTGACCCCCTCCGATTTTCTTGAAACTCTGGATTCTGACAGAGGGCCACAAGACTTCGACCAGCGCGCAAAAATGGAGGCTCTAGACCCTTCCAGAGCCGAGATATCGAAGGTCAAAATTTGGACCTGAAAAAAAAAACATAAGGGGTAACACTGTCATTTTTTTTTTTTGGCCGAAATTTTGACCCCCTCCGATTTTCTTGAAACTCTGGATTCTGACAGAGGGCCACAAAACTTCGACCAGCGCGCAAAAATGGAGGCTCTAGACCCTTCCAGAGCCGAGATATCGAAGGTCAAAATTTGGACCTGAAAAAAAACATAAGGGGTAACACTGTCATTTTTTTTTGGGCCGAAATTTTGACCCCCTCCAATTTTCTTGAAACTCTGCATTCTGACAGAGGGCCACGAGACTTCGACCAGCGCGCAAAAATGGAGGCTCTAGACCCTTCCAGAGCCGAGATATCAAAGGTCAAAATTTGGACCTGAAAAAAAAACATAAGGGGTAACACTGTCATTTTTTTTTTTGGCCGAAATTTTGACCCCCTCCGATTTTCTTGAAACTCTGGATTCTGACAGAGGGCCACAAGACTTCGACCAGCGCGCAAAAATGGAGGCTCTAGACCCTTCCAGAGCTGAGATATCGAAGGTCAAAATTTGGACCTGAAAAAAAAAACATAAGGGGTAACACTGTCATTTTTTTTTTGGCCGAAATTTTGACCCCCTCCGATTTTCTTGAAACTCATGATTCTGACAGAGGGCCACGAGACTTCGACCAGCGCGCAAAAATGGAGGCTCTAGACCCTTCCAGAGCCGAGATATCGAAGGTCAAAATTTGGACCTGAAAAAAAAACATAAGGGGTAACACTGTCATTTTTTTTTTTTTGGCCGAAATTTTGACCCCCTTCGATTTTCTTGAAACTCTGGATTCTGACAGAGGGCCACGAGACTTCGACCAGCGCGCAAAAATGGAGGCTCTAGACCCTTCCAGAGCCGAGATATCGAAGGTCAAAATTTGGACCTGAAAAAAAAAACATAAGGGGTAACACTGTCATTTTTTTTTTTTGGCCGAAATTTTGACCCCCTCCGATTTTCTTGAAACTCTGGATTCTGACAGAGGGCCACGAGACTTCGACCAGCGCGCAAAAATGGAGGCTCTAGACCCTTCCAGAGCCGAGATATCGAAGGTCAAAATTTGGACCTGAAAAAAAATCATAAGGGGTAACACTGTCATTTTTTTTTTTTGGCCGAAATTTTGACCCCCTCCGATTTTCTTGAAACTCTGGATTCTGACAGAGGGCCACGAGACTTCGACCAGCGCGCAAAAATGGAGGCTCTAGACCCTTCCAGAGCCGAGATATCGAAGGTCAAAATTTGGACCTGAAAAAAAAAACATAAGGGGTAACACTGTCATTTTTTTTTTTTGGCCGAAATTTTGACCCCCTCCGATTTTCTTGAAACTCTGGATTCTGACAGAGGGCCAAAAGACTTCGACCAGCGCGCAAAAATGGAGGCTCTAGACCCTTCCAGAGCCGAGATATCGAAGGTCAAAATTTGGACCTGAAAAAAAAAAACATAAGGGGTAACACTGTCATTTTTTTTTTGGCCAAAATTTTGACCCCCTCCGATTTTCTTGAAACTCTGGATTCTGACAGAGGGCCACGAGACTTCGACCAGCGCGCAAAAATGGAGGCTCTAGACCCTTCCAGAGCCGAGATATCGAAGGTCAAAATTTGGACCTGAAAAAAAATCATAAGGGGTAACACTGTCATTTTTTTTTTGGCCGAAATTTTGACCCCCTCCGATTTTCTTGAAACTCTGGATTCTGACAGAGGGCCACGAGACTTCGACCAGCGCGCAAAAATGGAGGCTCTAGACCCTTCCAGAGCCGAGATATCGAAGGTCAAAATTTGGACCTGAAAAAAAAAACATAAGGGGTAACACTGTCATTTTTTTTTTTGGCCGAAATTTTGACCCCCTCCGATTTTCTTGAAACTCTGGATTCTGACAGAGGGCCACGAGACTTCGACCAGCGCGCTAAAATGGAGGCTCTAGACCCTTCCAGAGCCGAGATATCGAAGGTCAAAATTTGGACCTGAAAAAAAATCATAAGGGGTAACACTGTCATTTTTTTTTTTGCCGAAATTTTGACCCCCTCCGATTTTCTTGAAACTCTGGATTCTGACAGAGGGCCATGAGACTTCGACCAGCGCGCAAAAATGGAGGCTCTAGACCCTTCCAGAGCCGAGATATCGAAGGTCAAAATTTGGACCTGAAAAAAAAACATAAGGGGTAACACTGTCATTTTTTTTTTTGGCCGAAATTTTGACCCCCTCTGATTTTCTTGAAACTCATGATTCTGACAGAGGGCCACGAGACTTCGACCAGCGCGCAAAAATGGAGGCTCTAGACCCTTCCAGAGCCGAGATATCGAAGGTCAAAATTTGGACCTGAAAAAAAAACATAAGGGGTAACACTGTCATTTTTTTTTTTTTTGGCCGAAATTTTGACCCCCTTCGATTTTCTTGAAACTCTGGATTCTGACAGAGGGCCACGAGACTTCGACCAGCGCGCAAAAATGGAGGCTCTAGACCCTTCCAGAGCCGAGATATCGAAGGTCAAAATTTGGACCTGAAAAAAAAAACATAAGGGGTAACACTGTCATTTTTTTTTTTTGGCCGAAATTTTGACCCCCTCCGATTTTCTTGAAACTCTGGATTCTGACAGAGGGCCACGAGACTTCGACCAGCGCGCAAAAATGGAGGCTCTAGACCCTTCCAGAGCCGAGATATCGAAGGTCAAAATTTGGACCTGAAAAAAAATCATAAGGGGTAACACTGTCATTTTTTTTTTTGGCCGAAATTTTGACCCCCTCCGATTTTCTTGAAACTCTGGATTCTGACAGAGGGCCACGAGACTTCGACCAGCGCGCAAAAATGGAGGCTCTAGACCCTTCCAGAGCCGAGATATCGAAGGTCAAAATTTGGACCTGAAAAAAAAAACATAAGGGGTAACACTGTCATTTTTTTTTTGGCCGAAATTTTGACCCCCTCCGATTTTCTTGAAACTCTGGATTCTGACAGAGGGCCAAAAGACTTCGACCAGCGCGCAAAAATGGAGGCTCTAGACCCTTCCAGAGCCGAGATATCGAAGGTCAAAATTTGGACCTGAAAAAAAAAAACATAAGGGGTAACACTGTCATTTTTTTTTTGGCCAAAATTTTGACCCCCTCCGATTTTCTTGAAACTCTGGATTCTGACAGAGGGCCACGAGACTTCGACCAGCGCGCAAAAATGGAGGCTCTAGACCCTTCCAGAGCCGAGATATCGAAGGTCAAAATTTGGACCTGAAAAAAAATCATAAGGGGTAACACTGTCATTTTTTTTTTGGCCGAAATTTTGACCCCCTCCGATTTTCTTGAAACTCTGGATTCTGACAGAGGGCCACGAGACTTCGACCAGCGCGCAAAAATGGAGGCTCTAGACCCTTCCAGAGCCGAGATATCGAAGGTCAAAATTTGGACCTGAAAAAAAAAACATAAGGGGTAACACTGTCATTTTTTTTTTTGGCCGAAATTTTGACCCCCTCCGATTTTCTTGAAACTCTGGATTCTGACAGAGGGCCACGAGACTTCGACCAGCGCGCTAAAATGGAGGCTCTAGACCCTTCCAGAGCCGAGATATCGAAGGTCAAAATTTGGACCTGAAAAAAAATCATAAGGGGTAACACTGTCATTTTTTTTTTTGCCGAAATTTTGACCCCCTCCGATTTTCTTGAAACTCTGGATTCTGACAGAGGGCCATGAGACTTCGACCAGCGCGCAAAAATGGAGGCTCTAGACCCTTCCAGAGCCGAGATATCGAAGGTCAAAATTTGGACCTGAAAAAAAAACATAAGGGGTAACACTGTCATTTTTTTTTTTGGCCGAAATTTTGACCCCCTCTGATTTTCTTGAAACTCATGATTCTGACAGAGGGCCACGAGACTTCGACCAGCGCGCAAAAATGGAGGCTCTAGACCCTTCCAGAGCCGAGATATCGAAGGTCAAAATTTGGACCTGAAAAAAAAACATAAGGGGTAACACTGTCATTTTTTTTTTTTGGCCGAAATTTTGACCCCCTCCGATTTTCTTGAAACTCTGGATTCTGACAGAGGGCCACAAGACTTCGACCAGCGCGCAAAAATGGAGGCTCTAGACCCTTCCAGAGCCGAGATATCGAAGGTCAAAATTTGGACCTGAAAAAAAAAACATAAGGGGTAACACTGTCATTTTTTTTTTGGCCGAAATTTTGACCCCCTCCAATTTTCTTGAAACTCTGCATTCTGACAGAGGGCCACGAGACTTCGACCAGCGCGCAAAAATGGAGGCTCTAGACCCTTCCAGAGCCGAGATATCAAAGGTAAAAATTTGGACCTGAAAAAAAAAACATAAGGGGTAACACTTTCATTTTTTTTTTTGGCCGAAATTTTGACCCCCTCCGATTTTCTTGAAACTCTGGATTCTGACAGAGGGCCACGAGACTTCGTCCAGCGCGCAAAAATGGAGGCTCTAGACCCTTCCAGAGCCGAGATATCGAAGGTCAAAATTTGGACCTGAAAAAAAAACATAAGGGGTAACACTGTCATTTTTTTTTTTTTTGGCCGAAATTTTGACCCCCTCCGATTTTCTTGAAACTCTGGATTCTGACAGAGGGCCACGAGACTTCGACCAGCGCGCAAAAATGGAGGCTCTAGACCCTTCCAGAGCCGAGATATCGAAGGTCAAAATTTGGACCTGAAAAAAAAACATAAGGGGTAACACTGTCATTTTTTTTTTGGGCCGAAATTTTGACCCCCTCCGATTTTCTTGAAACTCTGGATTCTGACAGAGGGCCACGAGACTTCGACCAGCGCGCAAAAATGGAGGCTCTAGACCCTTCCAGAGCTGAGATATCGAAGGTCAAAATTTGGACCTGAAAAAAAAAACATAAGGGGTAACACTGTCATTTTTTTTTTGGCCGAAATTTTGACCCCCTCCGATTTTCTTGAAACTCTGGATTCTGACAGAGGGCCACGAGACTTCGACCAGCGCGCAAAAATGGAGGCTCTAGACCCTTCCAGAGCCGAGATATCGAAGGTCAAAATTTGGACCTGAAAAAAAAAACATAAGGGGTAACACTGTCATTTTTTTTTTGGCCGAAATTTTGACCCCCTCCGATTTTCTTGAAACTCATGATTCTGACAGAGGGCCACGAGACTTCGACCAGCGCGCAAAAATGGAGGCTCTAGACCCTTCCAGAGCCGAGATATCGAAGGTCAAAATTTGGACCTGAAAAAAAATCATAAGGGGTAACACTGTCATTTTTTTTTTTGGCCGAAATTTTGACCCCCTCTGATTTTCTTGAAACTCATGATTCTGACAGAGGGCCACGAGACTTCGACCAGCGCGCAAAAATGGAGGCTCTAGACCCTTCCAGAGCCGAGATATCGAAGGTCAAAATTTGGACCTGAAAAAAAAACATAAGGGGTAACACTGTCATTTTTTTTTTTGGCCGAAATTTTGACCCCCTCCGATTTTCTTGAAACTCTGGATTCTGACAGAGGGCCACGAGACATCGACCAGCGCGCAAAAATGGAGGCTCTAGACCCTTCCAGAGCCGAGATATCGAAGGTCAAAATTTGGACCTGAAAAAAAACATAAGGGGTAACACTGTCATTTTTTTTTTTGGCCGAAATTTTGACCCCCTCCGATTTTCTTGAAACTCTGGATTCTGACAGAGGGCCACAAGACTTCGACCAGCGCGCAAAAATGGAGGCTCTAGACCCTTCCAGAGCCGAGATATCGAAGGTCAAAATTTGGACCTGAAAAAAAAAACATAAGGGGTAACACTGTCATTTTTTTTTGGCCGAAATTTTGACCCCCTCCAATTTTCTTGAAACTCTGCATTCTGACAGAGGGCCACGAGACTTCGACCAGCGCGCAAAAATGGAGGCTCTAGACCCTTCCAGAGCCGAGATATCAAAGGTAAAAATTTGGACCTGAAAAAAAAACATAAGGGGTAACACTTTCATTTTTTTTTTTTGGCCGAAATTTTGACCCCCTCCGATTTTCTTGAAACTCTGGATTCTGACAGAGGGCCACGAGACTTCGTCCAGCGCGCAAAAATGGAGGCTCTAGACCCTTCCAGAGCCGAGATATCGAAGGTCAAAATTTGGACCTGAAAAAAAAACATAAGGGGTAACACTGTCATTTTTTTTTTTTTTGGCCGAAATTTTGACCCCCTCCGATTTTCTTGAAACTCTGGATTCTGACAGAGGGCCACGAGACTTCGACCAGCGCGCAAAAATGGAGGCTCTAGACCCTTCCAGAGCCGAGATATCGAAGGTCAAAATTTGGACCTGAAAAAAAAACATAAGGGGTAACACTGTCATTTTTTTTTTTGGGCCGAAATTTTGACCCCCTCCGATTTTCTTGAAACTCTGGATTCTGACAGAGGGCCACGAGACTTCGACCAGCGCGCAAAAATGGAGGCTCTAGACCCTTCCAGAGCTGAGATATCGAAGGTCAAAATTTGGACCTGAAAAAAAAAACATAAGGGGTAACACTGTCATTTTTTTTTTTGGCCGAAATTTTGACCCCCTCCGATTTTCTTGAAACTCTGGATTCTGACAGAGGGCCACGAGACTTCGACCAGCGCGCAAAAATGGAGGCTCTAGACCCTTCCAGAGCCGAGATATCGAAGGTCAAAATTTGGACCTGAAAAAAAAAACATAAGGGGTAACACTGTCATTTTTTTTTTTGGCCGAAATTTTGACCCCCTCCGATTTTCTTGAAACTCTGGATTCTGACAGAGGGCCACGAGACTTCGACCAGCGCGCAAAAATGGAGGCTCTAGACCCTTCCAGAGCCGAGATATCGAAGGTCAAAATTTGGACCTGAAAAAAAATCATAAGGGGTAACACTGTCATTTTTTTTTTTTGGCCGAAATTTTGACCCCCTCCGATTTTCTTGAAACTGTGGATTCTGACAGAGGGCCACGAGACTTCGACCAGCGCGCAAAAATGGAGGCTCTAGACCCTTCCAGAGCCGAGATATCGAAGGTCAAAATTTGGACCTGAAAAAAAAAACATAAGGGGTAACACTGTCATTTTTTTTTTTGGCCGAAATTTTGACCCCCTCCGATTTTCTTGAAACTCTGGATTCTGACAGAGGGCCACAAGACTTCGACCAGCGCGCAAAAATGGAGGCTCTAGACCCTTCCAGAGCCGAGATATCGAAGGTCAAAATTTGGACCTGAAAAAAAAAACATAAGGGGTAACACTGTCATTTTTTTTTTTTTGGCCGAAATTTTGACCCCCTCCGATTTTCTTGAAACTCTGGATTCTGACAGAGGGCCACGAGACTTCGACCAGCGCGCAAAAATGGAGGCTAGACCCTTCCAGAGCCGAGATATCGAAGGTCAAAATTTGGACCTGAAAAAAAATCATAAGGGGTAACACTGTCATTTTTTTTTTGGGCCGAAATTTTGACCCCCTCCGATTTTCTTGAAACTCTGGATTCTGACAGAGGGCCACGAGACTTCGACCAGCGCGCAAAAATGGAGGCTCTAGACCCTTCCAGAGCTGAGATATCGAAGGTCAAAATTTGGACCTGAAAAAAAAAACATAAGGGGTAACACTGTCATTTTTTTTTTTGGCCGAAATTTTGACCCCCTCCGATTTTCTTGAAATTCTGGATTCTGACAGAGGGCCACAAGACTTCGACCAGCGCGCAAAAATGGAGGCTCTAGACCCTTCCAGAGCCGAGATATCGAAGGTCAAAATTTGGACCTGAAAAAAAAAACATAAGGGGTAACACTGTCATTTTTTTTTTTTGGCCGAAATTTTGACCCCCTCCGATTTTCTTGAAACTCTGGATTCTGACAGAGGGCCACGAGACTTCGACCAGCGCGCAAAAATGGAGGCTCTAGACCCTTCCAGAGCCGAGATATCGAAGGTCAAAATTTGGACCTGAAAAAAAATCATAAGGGGTAACACTGTCATTTTTTTTTGGGCCGAAATTTTGACCCCCTCCGATTTTCTTGAAACTCTGGATTCTGACAGAGGGCCACGAGACTTCGACCAGCGCGCAAAAATGGAGGCTCTAGACCCTTCCAGAGCTGAGATATAGAAGGTCAAAATTTGGACCTGAAAAAAAAAACATAAGGGGTAACACTGTCATTTTTTTTTGGCCGAAATTTTGACCCCCTCCGATTTTCTTGAAACTCTGGATTCTGACAGAGGGCCACGAGACTTCGACCAGCGCGCAAAAATGGAGGCTCTAGACCCTTCCAGAGCCGAGATATCGAAGGTCAAAATTTGGACCTGAAAAAAAAACATAAGGGGTAACACTGTCATTTTTTTTTTTGGCCGAAATTTTTACCCCCTCCGATTTTCTTGAAACTCTGGATTCTGACAGAGGGCCACGAGACTTCAACCAACGCGCAAAAATGGAGGCTCTAGACCCTTCCACAGCCGAGATATCGAAGGTCAAAATTTGGACCTGAAAAAAAAAAACATAAGGGGTAACACTGTCATTTTTTTTTTTGGCCGAAATTTTGACCCCCTCCGATTTTCTTGAAACTCTGGATTCTGACAGAGGGCCACGAGACTTCGACCAGCGCGCAAAAATGGAGGCTCTAGACCCTTCCAGAGCCGAGATATCGAAGGTCAAAATTTGGACCTGAAAAAAAAACATAAGGGGTAACACTGTCATTTTTTTTTTTTGGCCGAAATTTTGACCCCCTCCGATTTTCTTGAAACTCTGGATTCTGACAGAGGGCCACGAGACTTCGACCAGCGCGCAAAAATGGAGGCTCTAGACCCTTCCAGAGCCGAGATATCGAAGGTCAAAATTTGGACCTGAAAAAAAATCATAAGGGGTAACACTGTCATTTTTTTTTTTGGCCGAAATTTTGACCCCCTCCGATTTTCTTGAAACTCTGGATTCTGACAGAGGGCCACGAGACTTCGACCAGCGCGCAAAAATGGAGGCTCTAGACCCTTCCAGAGCCGAGATATCGAAGGTCAAAATTTGGACCTGAAAAAAAAACATAAGGGGTAACACTGTCATTTTTTTTTTTGGCCGAAATTTTGACCCCCTCCGATTTTCTTGAAACTCTGGATTCTGACAGAGGGCCACGAGACTTCGACCAGCGCGCAAAAATAGAGGCTCTAGACCCTTCCAGAGCCGAGATATCGAAGGTCAAAATTTGGACCTGAAAAAAAACATAAGGGGTAACACTGTCATTTTTTTTTTTTGGCCGAAATTTTGACCCCCTCCGATTTTCTTGAAACTCTGGATTCTGACAGAGGGCCACGAGACTTCGACCAGCGCGCAAAAATGGAGGCTCTAGACCCTTCCAGAGCCGAGATATCGAAGGTCAAAATTTGGACCTGAAAAAAAAACATAAGGGGTAACACTGTCAATTTTTTTTTGGCCGAAATTTTGACCCCCTCCGATTTTCTTGAAACTCTGCATTCTGACAGAGGGCCACGAGACTTCGACCAGCGCGCAAAAATGGAGGCTCTAGACCCTTCCAGAGCCGAGATATCGAAGGTCAAAATTTGGACCTGAAAAAAAAAACATAAGGGGTAACACTGTCATTTTTTTTTTGGCCGAAATTTTGACCCCCTCCGATTTTCTTGAAACTCTGGATTCTGACAGAGGGCCACGAGACTTCGACCAGCACGCAAAAATGGAGGCTCTAGACCCTTCCAGAGCCGAGATATCGAAGGTCAAAATTTGGACCTGAAAAAAAACATAAGGGGTAACACTGTCATTGTTTTTTTTTGGCCGAAATTTTGACCCCCTCCGATTTTCTTGAAACTCTGGATTCTGACAGAGGGCCACAAAACTTCGACCAGCGCGCAAAAATGGAGGCTCTAGACCCTTCCAGAGCCGAGATATCGAAGGTCAAAATTTGGACCTGAAAAAAAACATAAGGGGTAACACTGTCATTTTTTTTTTGGGCCGAAATTTTGACCCCCTCCAATTTTCTTGAAACTCTGCATTCTGACAGAGGGCCACGAGACTTCGACCAGCGCGCAAAAATGGAGGCTCTAGACCCTTCCAGAGCCGAGATATCAAAGGTCAAAATTTGGACCTGAAAAAAAAACATAAGGGGTAACACTGTCATTTTTTTTTTTGGCCGAAATTTTGACCCCCTCCGATTTTCTTGAAACTCTGGATTCTGACAGAGGGCCACAAGACTTCGACCAGCGCGCAAAAATGGAGGCTCTAGACCCTTCCAGAGCCGAGATATCGAAGGTCAAAATTTGGACCTGAAAAAAAAACATAAGGGGTAACACTGTCATTTTTTTTTTTGGCCGAAATTTTGACCCCCTCCGATTTTCTTGAAACTCATGATTCTGACAGAGGGCCACGAGACTTCGACCAGCGCGCAAAAATGGAGGCTCTAGACCGTTCCAGAGCCGAGATATCGAAGGTCAAAATTTGGACCTGAAAAAAAAACATAAGGGGTAACACTGTCTTTTTTTTTTTTTGGCCGAAATTTTGACCCCCTTCGATTTTCTTGAAACTCTGGATTCTGACAGAGGGCCACGAGACTTCGACCAGCGCGCAAAAATGGAGGCTCTAGACCCTTCCAGAGCCGAGATATCGAAGGTCAAAATTTGGACCTGAAAAAAAAAACATAAGGGGTAACACTGTCATTTTTTTTTGGCCGAAATTTTGACCCCCTCCGATTTTCTTGAAACTCTGGATTCTGACAGAGGGCCACGAGACTTCGACCAGCGCGCAAAAATGGAGGCTCTAGACCCTTCCAGAGCCGAGATATCGAAGGTCAAAATTTGGACCTGAAAAAAAATCATAAGGGGTAACACTGTCATTTTTTTTTTTTGGCCGAAATTTTGACCCCCTCCGATTTTCTTGAAACTCTGGATTCTGACAGAGGGCCACAAGACTTCGACCAGCGCGCAAAAATGGAGGCTCTAGACCCTTCCAGAGCCGAGATATCGAAGGTCAAAATTTGGACCTGAAAAAAAAAACATAAGGGGTAACACTGTCATTTTTTTTTTGGCCAAAATTTTGACCCCCTCCGATTTTCTTGAAACTCTGGATTCTGACAGAGGGCCACGAGACTTCGACCAGCGCGCAAAAATGGAGGCTCTAGACCCTTCCAGAGCCGAGATATCGAAGGTCAAAATTTGGACCTGAAAAAAAATCATAAGGGGTAACACTGTCATTTTTTTTTGGCCGAAATTTTGACCCCCTCCGATTTTCTTGAAACTCTGGATTCTGACAGAGGGCCACGAGACTTCGACCAGCGCGCAAAAATGGAGGCTCTAGACCCTTCCAGAGCCGAGATATCGAAGGTCAAAATTTGGACCTGAAAAAAAAACATAAGGGGTAACACTGTCATTTTTTTTTTTTGGCCGAAATTTTGACCCCCTCCGATTTTCTTGAAACTCTGGATTCTGACAGAGGGCCACGAGACTTCGACCAGCGCGCAAAAATGGAGGCTCTAGACCCTTCCAGAGCCGAGATATCGAAGGTCAAAATTTGGACCTGGAAAAAAATCATAAGGGGTAACACTGTCATTTTTTTTTTTTTGGCGAAATTTTGACCCCCTCCGATTTTCTTGAAACTCTGGATTCTGACAGAGGGCCATGAGACTTCGACCAGCGCGCAAAAATGGAGGCTCTAGACCCTTCCAGAGCCGAGATATCGAAGGTCAAAATTTGGACCTGAAAAAAAAACATAAGGGGTAACACTGTCATTTTTTTTTTTGGCCGAAATTTTGACCCCCTCTGATTTTCTTGAAACTCATGATTCTGACAGAGGGCCACGAGACTTCGACCAGCGCGCAAAAATGGAGGCTCTAGACCCTTCCAGAGCCGAGATATCGAAGGTCAAAATTTGGACCTGAAAAAAAAACATAAGGGGTAACACTGTCATTTTTTTTTTTTTGGCCGAAATTTTGACCCCCTCCGATTTTCTTGAAACTCTGGATTCTGACAGAGGGCCACGAGACTTCGACCAGCGCGCAAAAATGGAGGCTCTAGACCTTTCCAGAGCCGAGATATCGAAGGTCAAAATTTGGACCTGAAAAAAAAACATAAGGGGTAACACTGTCATTTTTTTTTTTGGCCGAAATTTTGACCCCCTCCGATTTTCTTGAAACTCTGGATTCTGACAGAGGGCCACAAGACTTCGACCAGCGCGCAAAAATGGAGGCTCTAGACCCTTCCAGAGCCGAGATATCGAAGGTCAAAATTTGGACCTGAAAAAAAAAACATAAGGGGTAACACTGTCATTTTTTTTTTTGGCCGAAATTTTGACCCCCTCCAATTTTCTTGAAACTCTGCATTCTGACAGAGGGCCACGAGACTTCGACCAGCGCGCAAAAATGGAGGCTCTAGACACTTCCAGAGCCGAGATATCAAAGGTCAAAATTTGGACCTGAAAAAAAAACATAAGGGGTAACACTGTCATTTTTTTTTTTTGGCCGAAATTTTGACCCCCTCCGATTTTCTTGAAACTCTGGATTCTGACAGAGGGCCACGAGACTTCGACCAGCGCGCAAAAATGGAGGCTCTAGACCCTTCCAGAGCCGAGATATCGAAGGTCAAAATTTGGACCTGAAAAAAAAACATAAGGGGTAACACTGTCATTTTTTTTTTGGCCGAAATTTTGACCCCCTCCGATTTTCTTGAAACTGTGGATTCTGACAGAGGGCCACGAGACTTCGACCAGCGCGCAAAAATGGAGGCTCTAGACCCTTCCAGAGCCGAGATATCGAAGGTCAAAATTTGGACCTGAAAAAAAAACATAAGGGGTAACACTGTCATTTTTTTTTTGGGCCGAAATTTTGACCCCCTCCGATTTTCTTGAAACTCTGGATTCTGACAGAGGGCCACGAGACTTCGACCAGCGCGCAAAAATGGAGGCTCTAGACCCTTCCAGAGCTGAGATATCGAAGGTCAAAATTTGGACCTGAAAAAAAAAACATAAGGGGTAACAGTGTCATTTTTTTTTTTGGCCGAAATTTTGACCCCCTCCGATTTTCTTGAAACTCTGGATTCTGACAGAGGGCCACGAGACTTCGACCAGCGCGCAAAAATGGAGGCTCTAGACCCTTCCAGAGCCGAGATATCGAAGGTCAAAATTTGGACCTGAAAAAAAAAACATAAGGGGTAACACTGTCATTATTTGATTTTGGCCGAAATTTTGACCCCCTCCGATTTTCTTGAAACTCTGGATTCTGACAGAGGGCCACGAGACTTCGACCAGCGCGCAAAAATGGAGGCTCTAGACCCTTCCAGAGCCGAGATATCGAAGGTCAAAATTTGGACCTGAAAAAAAAACATAAGGGGTAACACTGTCATTTTTTTTTTGGGCCGAAATTTTGACCCCCTCCGATTTTCTTGAAACTCTGGATTCTGACAGAGGGCCACGAGACTTCGACCAGCGCGCAAAAATGGAGGCTCTAGACCCTTCCAGAGCTGAGATATCGAAGGTCAAAATTTGGACCTGAAAAAAAAAAACATAAGGGGTAACACTGTCATTTTTTTTTTTGGCCGAAATTTTGACCCCCTCCGATTTTCTTGAAACTCTGGATTCTGACAGAGGGCCACGAGACTTCGACCAGCGCGCAAAAATGGAGGCTCTAGACCCTTCCAGAGCCGAGATATCGAAGGTCAAAATTTGGACCTGAAAAAAAAACATAAGGGGTAACACTGTCATTTTTTTTTTTTGGCCGAAATTTTTACCCCCTCCGATTTTCTTGAAACTCTGGATTCTGACAGAGGGCCACGAGACTTCGACCAGCGCGCAAAAATGGAGGCTCTAGACCCTTCCAGAGCCGAGATATCGAAGGTCAAAATTTGGACCTGAAAAAAAAAACATAAGGGGCAACACTGTCATTTTTTTTTTGGCCGAAATTTTGACCCCCTCCGATTTTCTTGAAACTCTGGATTCTGACAGAGGGCCACGAGACTTCGACCAGCGCGCAAAAATGGAGGCTCTAGACCCTTCCAGAGCCGAGATATCGAAGGTCAAAATTTGGACCTGAAAAAAAAACATAAGGGGTAACACTGTCATTTTTTTTTTTTTTGGCCGAAATTTTGACCCCCTCCGATTTTCTTGAAACTCTGGATTCTGACAGAGGGCCACGAGACTTCGACCAGCGCGCAAAAATGGAGGCTCTAGACCCTTCCAGAGCCGAGATATCGAAGGTCAAAATTTGGACCTGAAAAAAAAACATAAGGGGTAACACTGTCATTTTTTTTTTGGCCGAAATTTTGACCCCCTCCGATTTTCTTGAAACTCTGGATTCTGACAGAGGGCCACAAGACTTCGACCAGCGCGCAAAAATGGAGGCTCTAGACCCTTCCAGAGCCGAGATATCGAAGGTCAAAATTTGGACCTGAAAAAAAAAAACATAAGGGGTAACACTGTCATTTTTTTTTTGGCCGAAATTTTGACCCCCTCCAATTTTCTTGAAACTCTGCATTCTGACAGAGGGCCACGAGACTTCGACCAGCGCGCAAAAATGGAGGCTCTAGACCCTTCCAGAGCCGAGATATCAAAGGTCAAAATTTGGACCTGAAAAAAAAACATAAGGGGTAACACTGTCATTTTTTTTTTTTTGGCCGAAATTTTGACCCCCTCCGATTTTCTTGAAACTCTGGATTCTGACAGAGGGCCACGAGACTTCGACCAGCGCACAAAAATGGAGGCTCTAGACCCTTCCAGAGCCGAGATATCGAAGGTCAAAATTTGGACCTGAAAAAAAAACATAAGGGGTAACACTGTCATTTTTTTTTTGGCCGAAATTTTGACCCCCTCCGATTTTCTTGAAACTCTGGATTCTGACAGAGGGCCACGAGACTTCGACCAGCGCGCAAAAATGGAGGCTCTAGACCCTTCCAGAGCCGAGATATCGAAGGTCAAAATTTGGACCTGAAAAAAAAACATAAGGGGTAACACTGTCATTTTTTTTTGGGGCCGAAATTTTGACCCCCTCCGATTTTCTTGAAACTCTGGATTCTGACAGAGGGCCACGAGACTTCGACCAGCGCGCAAAAATGGAGGCTCTAGACCCTTCCAGAGCCGAGATATCGAAGGTCAAAATTTGGACCTGAAAAAAAAACATAAGGGGTAACACTGTCATTTTTTTTTTTGGCCGAAATTTTGACCCCCTCCGATTTTCTTGAAACTCTGGATTCTGACAGAGGGCCACGAGACTTCGACCAGCGCGCAAAAATGGAGGCTCTAGACCCTTCCAGAGCCGAGATATCGAAGGTCAAAATTTGGACCTGAAAAAAAAACATAAGGGGTAACACTGTCATTTTTTTTTTTTTTGGCCGAAATTTTGACCCCCTCCGATTTTCTTGAAACTCTGGATTCTGACAGAGGGCCACGAGACTTCGACCAGCGCGCAAAAATGGAGGCTCTAGACCCTTCCAGAGCCGAGATATCGAAGGTCAAAATTTGGACCTGAAAAAAAAACATAAGGGGTAACACTGTCATTTTTTTTTTTGGCCGAAATTTTGACCCCCTCCGATTTTCTTGAAACTCTGGATTCTGACAGAGGGCCACGAGACTTCGACCAGCGCGCAAAAATGGAGGCTCTAGACCCTTCCAGAGCCGAGATATCGAAGGTCAAAATTTGGACCTGAAAAAAAAACATAAGGGGTAACACTGTCATTTTTTTTTTGGCCGAAATTTTGACCCCCTCCGATTTTCTTGAAACTCTGGATTCTGACAGAGGGCCACGAGACTTCGACCAGCACGCAAAAATGGAGGCTCTAGACCCTTCCAGAGCCGAGATATCGAAGGTCAAAATTTGGACCTGAAAAAAAACATAAGGGGTAACACTGTCATTGTTTTTTTTTGGCCGAAATTTTGACCCCCTCCGATTTTCTTGAAACTCTGGATTCTGACAGAGGGCCACAAAACTTCGACCAGCGCGCAAAAATGGAGGCTCTAGACCCTTCCAGAGCCGAGATATCGAAGGTCAAAATTTGGACCTGAAAAAAAAACATAAGGGGTAACACTGTCATTTTTTTTTGGGGGCCGAAATTTTGACCCCCTCCAATTTTCTTGAAACTCTGCATTCTGACAGAGGGCCACGAGACTTCGACCAGCGCGCAAAAATGGAGGCTCTAGACCCTTCCAGAGCCGAGATATCAAAGGTCAAAATTTGGACCTGAAAAAAAAACATAAGGGGTAACACTGTCATTTTTTTTTTGGCCGAAATTTTGACCCCCTCCGATTTTCTTGAAACTCTGGATTCTGACAGAGGGCCACAAGACTTCGACCAGCGCGCAAAAATGGAGGCTCTAGACCCATCCAGAGCCGAGATATCGAAGGTCAAAATTTGGACCTGAAAAAAAAACATAAGGGGTAACACTGTCATTTTTTTTTTTTGGCCGAAATTTTGACCCCCTCCGATTTTCTTGAAACTCATGATTCTGACAGAGGGCCACGAGACTTCGACCAGCGCGCAAAAGTGGAGGCTCTAGACCCTTCCAGAGCCGAGATATCGAAGGTCAAAATTTGGACCTGAAAAAAAAACATAAGGGGTAACACTGTCATTTTTTTTTTTTGGCCGAAATTTTGACCCCCTTCGATTTTCTTGAAACTCTGGATTCTGACAGAGGGCCACGAGACTTCGACCAGCGCGCAAAAATGGAGGCTCTAGACCCTTCCAGAGCCGAGATATCGAAGGTCAAAATTTGGACCTGAAAAAAAAAACATAAGGGGTAACACTGTCATTTTTTTTTTGGCCGAAATTTTGACCCCCTCCGATTTTCTTGAAACTCTGGATTCTGACAGAGGGTCACGAGACTTCGACCAGCGCGCAAAAATGGAGGCTCTAGACCCTTCCAGAGCCGAGATATTGAAGGTCAAAATTTGGACCTGAAAAAAAATCATAAGGGGTAACACTGTCATTTTTTTTTTTGGCCGAAATTTTGACCACCTCCGATTTTCTTGAAACTCTGGATTCTGACAGAGGGCCACGAGACTTCAACCAGCGCGCAAAAATGGAGGCTCTAGACCCTTCCAGAGCCGAGATATCGAAGGTCAAAATTTGGACCTGAAAAAAAAAACATAAGGGGTAACACTGTCATTTTTTTTTTTGGCCGAAATTTTGACCCCCTCCGAATTTCTTGAAACTCTGGATTCTGACAGAGGGCCACAAGACTTCGACCAGCGCGCAAAAATGGAGGCTCTAGACCCTTCCAGAGCCGAGATATCGAAGGTCAAAATTTGGACCTGAAAAAAAAAACATAAGGGGTAACACTGTCATTTTTTTTTTGGCCAAAATTTTGACCCCCTCCGATTTTCTTGAAACTCTGGATTCTGACAGAGGGCCACGAGACTTCGACCAGCGCGCAAAAATGGAGGCTCTAGACCCTTCCAGAGCCGAGATATCGAAGGTCAAAATTTGGACCTGAAAAAAAATCATAAGGGGTAACACTGTCATTTTTTTTTTGGCCGAAATTTTGACCCCCTCCGATTTTCTTGAAACTCTGGATTCTGACAGAGGGCCACGAGACTTCGACCAGCGCGCAAAAATGGAGGCTCTAGACCCTTCCAGAGCCGAGATATCGAAGGTCAAAATTTGGACCTGAAAAAAAAACATAAGGGGTAACACTGTCATTTTTTTTTTTTGGCCGAAATTTGGACCCCCTCCGATTTTCTTGAAACTCTGGATTCTGACAGAGGGCCACGAGACTTCGACCAGCGCGCAAAAATGGAGGCTCTAGACCCTTCCAGAGCCGAGATATCGAAGGTCAAAATTTGGACCTGAAAAAAAATCATAAGGGGTAACACTGTCATTTTTTTTTTTTTGCCGAAATTTTGACCCCCTCCGATTTTCTTGAAACTCTGGATTCTGACAGAGGGCCATGAGACTTCGACCAGCGCGCAAAAATGGAGGCTCTAGACCCTTCCAGAGCCGAGATATCGAAGGTCAAAATTTGGACCTGAAAAAAAAACAAAAGGGGTAACACTGTCATTTTTTTTTTTTGGCCGAAATTTTGACCCCCTCTGATTTTCTTGAAACTCATGATTCTGACAGAGGGCCACGAGACTTCGACCAGCGCGCAAAAATGGAGGCTCTAGACCCTTCCAGAGCCGAGATATCGAAGGTCAAAATTTGGACCTGAAAAAAAAACATAAGGGGTAACACTGTCATTTTTTTTTTTTTGGCCGAAATTTTGACCCCCTCCGATTTTCTTGAAACTCTGGATTCTGACAGAGGGCCACGAGACTTCGACCAGCGCGCAAAAATGGAGGCTCTAGACCCTTCCAGAGCCGAGATATCGAAGGTCAAAATTTGGACCTGAAAAAAAAAACATAAGGGGTAACACTATCATTTTTTTTTTGGCCGAAATTTTGACCCCCTCCGATTTTCTTGAAACTCTGGATTCTGACAGAGGGCCACAAGACTTCGACCAGCGCGCAAAAATGGAGGCTCTAGACCCTTCCAGAGCCGAGATATCGAAGGTCAAAATTTGGACCTGAAAAAAAAAACATAAGGGGTAACACTGTCATTTTTTTTTTGGCCGAAATTTTGACCCCCTCCAATTTTCTTGAAACTCTGCATTCTGACAGAGGGCCACGAGACTTCGACCAGCGCGCAAAAATGGAGGCTCTAGACCCTTCCAGAGCCGAGATATCAAAGGTCAAAATTTGGACCTGAAAAAAAAACATAAGGGGTAACACTGTCATTTTTTTTTTGGCCGAAATTTTGACCCCCTCCGATTTTCTTGAAACTCTGGATTCTGACAGAGGGCCACGAGACTTCGACCAGCGCGCAAAAATGGAGGCTCTAGACCCTTCCAGAGCCGAGATATCGAAGGTCAAAATTTGGACCTGAAAAAAAAAACATAAGGGGTAACACTGTCATTTTTTTTTTGGCCGAAATTTTGACCCCCTCCGATTTTCTTGAAACTCTGGATTCTGACAGAGGGCCACGAGACTTCGACCAGCGCGCAAAAATGGAGGCTCTAGACCCTTCCAGAGCCGAGATATCGAAGGTCAAAATTTGGACCTGAAAAAAAAACATAAGGGGTAACACTGTCATTTTTTTTTTGGGGCCGAAATTTTGACCCCCTCCGATTTTCTTGAAACTCTGGATTCTGACAGAGGGCCACGAGACTTCGACCAGCGCGCAAAAATGGAGGCTCTAGACCCTTCCAGAGCTGAGATATCGAAGGTCAAAATTTGGACCTGAAAAAAAAAACATAAGGGGTAACACTGTCATTTTTTTTTTTGGCCGAAATTTTGACCCCCTCCGATTTTCTTGAAACTCTGGATTCTGACAGAGGGCCACGAGACTTCGACCAGCGCGCAAAAATGGAGGCTCTAGACCCTTCCAGAGCCGAGATATCGAAGGTCAAAATTTGGACCTGAAAAAAAAACATAAGGGGTAACACTGTCATTTTTTAATTTTGGCCGAAATTTTGACCCCCTCCGATTTTCTTGAAACTCTGGATTCTGACAGAGGGCCACAAGACTTCGACCAGCGCGCAAAAATGGAGGCTCTAGACCCTTCCAGAGCCGAGATATCGAAGGTCAAAATTTGGACCTGAAAAAAAAAACATAAGGGGTAACACTGTCATTTTTTTTTTGGCCGAAATTTTGACCCCCTCCAATTTTCTTGAAACTCTGCATTCTGACCGAGGGCACGAGACTTCGACCAGCGCGCAAAAATGGAGGCTCTAGACCCTTCCAGAGCCGAGATATCAAAGGTCAAAATTTGGACCTGAAAAAAAAACATAAGGGGTAACACTGTCATTTTTTTTTTGGCCGAAATTTTGACCCCCTCCGATTTTCTTGAAACTCTGGATTCTGACAGAGGGCCACGAGACTTCGACCAGCGCGCAAAAATGGAGGCTCTAGACCCTTCCAGAGCCGAGATATCGAAGGTCAAAATTTGGACCTGAAAAAAAAACATAAGGGGTAACACTGTCATTTTTTTTTTGGCCGAAATTTTGACCCCCTCCGATTTTCTTGAAACTCTGGATTCTGACAGAGGGCCACGAGACTTCGACCAGCGCGCAAAAATGGAGGCTCTAGACCCTTCCAGAGCCGAGATATCGAAGGTCAAATTTTGGACCTGAAAAAAAAACATAAGGGGTAACACTGTCATTTTTTTTTTGGGCCGAAATTTTGACCCCCTCCGATTTTCTTGAAACTCTGGATTCTGACAGAGGGCCACGAGACTTCGACCAGCGCGCAAAAATGGAGGCTCTAGACCCTTCCAGAGCTGAGATATCGAAGGTCAAAATTTGGACCTGAAAAAAAAAACATAAGGGGTAACACTGTCATTTTTTTTTTTTGGCCGAAATTTTGACCCCCTCCGATTTTCTTGAAACTCTGGATTCTGACAGAGGGCCACGAGACTTCGACCAGCGCGCAAAAATGGAGGCTCTAGACCCTTCCAGAGCCGAGATATCGAAGGTCAAAATTTGGACCTGAAAAAAAACCATAAGGGGTAACACTGTCATTTTTTTTTTTTGGCCGAAATTTTTACCCCCTCCGATTTTCTTGAAACTCTGGATTCTGACAGAGGGCCACGAGACTTCGACCAGCGCGCAAAAATGGAGGCTCTAGACCCTTCCAGAGCCGAGATATCGAAGGTCAAAATTTGGACCTGAAAAAAAAACATAAGGGGTAACACTGTCATTTTTTTTTTGGCCGAAATTTTGACCCCCTCCGATTTTCTTGAAACTCTGGATTCTGACAGAGGGCCACGAGACTTCGACCAGCGCGCAAAAATGGAGGCTCTAGACCCTTCCAGAGCCAAGATATCGAAGGTCAAAATTTGGACCTGAAAAAAAAACATAAGGGGTAACACTGTCATTTTTTTTTTTTTTGGCCGAAATTTTGACCCCCTCCGATTTTCTTGAAACTCTGGATTCTGACAGAGGGCCACGAGACTTCGACCAGCGCGCAAAAATGGAGGCTCTAGACCCTTCCAGAGCCGAGATATCGAAGGTCAAAATTTGGACCTGAAAAAAAAACATAAGGGGTAACACTGTCATTTTTTTTTTTTTGGCCGAAATTTTGACCCCCTCCGATTTTCTTGAAACTCTGGATTCTGACAGAGGGCCACAAGACTTCGACCAGCGCGCAAAAATGGAGGCTCTAGACCCTTCCAGAGCCGAGATATCGAAGGTCAAAATTTGGACCTGAAAAAAAAAACATAAGGGGTAACACTGTCATTTTTTTTTTGGCCGAAATTTTGACCCCCTCCAATTTTCTTGCAACTCTGCATTCTGACAGAGGGCCACGAGACTTCGACCAGCGCGCAAAAATGGAGGCTCTAGACCCTTCCAGAGCCGAGATATCAAAGGTCAAAATTTGGACCTGAAAAAAAAAACATAAGGGGTAACACTGTCATTTTTTTTTTTTTGGCCGAAATTTTGACCCCCTCCGATTTTCTTGAAACTCTGGATTCTGACAGAGGGCCACGAGACTTCGACCAGCGCACAAAAATGGAGGCTCTAGACCCTTCCAGAGCCGAGATATCGAAGGTCAAAATTTGGACCTGAAAAAAAAACATAAGGGGTAACACTGTCATTTTTTTTTTGGCCGAAATTTTGACCCCCTCCGATTTTCTTGAAACTCTGGATTCTGACAGAGGGCCACGAGACTTCGACCAGCGCGCAAAAATGGAGGCTCTAGACCCTTCCAGAGCCGAGATATCGAAGGTCAAAATTTGGACCTGAAAAAAAAACATAAGGGGTAACACTGTCATTTTTTTTTGGGCCGAAATTTTGACCCCCTCCGATTTTCTTGAAACTCTGGATTCTGACAGAGGGCCACGAGACTTCGACCAGCGCGCAAAAATGGAGGCTCTAGACCCTTCCAGAGCCGAGATATCGAAGGTCAAAATTTGGACCTGAAAAAAAAACATAAGGGGTAACACTGTCATTTTTTTTTTTGGCCGAAATTTTGATCCCCTCCGATTTTCTTGAAACTCTGGATTCTGACAGAGGGCCACGAGACTTCGACCAGCACGCAAAAATGGAGGCTCTAGACCCTTCCAGAGCCGAGATATCGAAGGTCAAAATTTGGACCTGAAAAAAAAACATAAGGGGTAACACTGTCATTTTTTTTTTTTGGCCGAAATTTTGACCCCCTCCGATTTTCTTGAAACTCTGGATTCTGACAGAGGGCCACAAGACTTCGACCAGCGCGCAAAAATGGAGGCTCTAGACCCTTCCAGAGCCGAGATATCGAAGGTCAAAATTTGGACCTGAAAAAAAAAACATAAGGGGTAACACTGTCATTTTTTTTTTTTGGCCGAAATTTTGACCCCCTCCGATTTTCTTGAAACTCTGGATTCTGACAGAGGGCCACGAGACTTCGACCAGCGCGCAAAAATGGAGGCTCTAGACCCTTCCAGAGCCGAGATATCGAAGGTCAAAATTTGGACCTGAAAAAAAAACATAAGGGGTAACACTGTCATTTTTTTTTTTGGCCGAAATTTTGACCCCCTCCGATTTTCTTGAAACTCTGGATTCTGACAGAGGGCCACGAGACTTCGACCAGCGCGCAAAAATGGAGGGTCTAGACCCTTCCAGAGCCGAGATATCGAAGGTCAAAATTTGGACCTGAAAAAAAAACATAAGGGGTAACACTGTCATTTTTTTTTTTGGCCGAAATTTTGACCCCCTCCGATTTTCTTGAAACTCTGGATTCTGACAGAGGGCCACAAGACTTCGACCAGCGCGCAAAAATGGAGGCTCTAGACCCTTCCAGAGCCGAGATATCGAAGGTCAAAATTTGGACCTGAAAAAAAAACATAAGGGGTAACACTGTCATTTTTTTTTTTGGCCGAAATTTTGACCCCCTCCGATTTTCTTGAAACTCTGGATTCTGACAGAGGGCCACGAGACTTCGACCAGCGCGCAAAAATGGAGGCTCTAGACCCTTCCAGAGCCGAGATATCGAAGGTCAAAATTTGGACCTGAAAAAAAAACATAAGGGGTAACACTGTCATTTTTTTTTTTTCGCCGAAATTTTGACCCCCTTCGATTTTCTTGAAACTCTGGATTCTGACAGAGGGCCACGAGACTTCGACCAGCGCGCAAAAATGGAGGCTCTAGACCCTTCCAGAGCCGAGATATCGAAGGTCAAAATTTGGACCTGAAAAAAAAACATAAGGGGTAACACTGTCATTTTTTTTTTTGGCCGAAATTTTGACCCCCTCCGATTTTCTTGAAACTCTGGATTCTGACAGAGGGCCACGAGACTTCGACCAGCGCGCAAAAATGGAGGCTCTAGACCCTTCCAGAGCCGAGATATCGAAGGTCAAAATTTGGACCTGAAAAAAAAACATAAGGGGTAACACTGTCATTTTTTTTTTTTTGGCCGAAATTTTGACCCCCTCCGATTTTCTTGAAACTCTGGATTCTGACAGAGGGCCACAAGACTTCGACCAGCGCGCAAAAATGGAGGCTCTAGACCCTTCCAGAGCCGAGATATCGAAGGTCAAAATTTGGACCTAAAAAAAAACATAAGGGGTAACACTGTCATTTTTTTTTTTGGCCGAAATTTTGACCCCCTCCGATTTTCTTGAAACTCTGGATTCTGACAGAGGGCCACGAGACTTCGACCAGCGCGCAAAAATGGAGGCTCTAGACCCTTCCAGAGCCGAGATATCGAAGGTCAAAATTTGGACCTGAAAAAAAAACATAAGGGGTAACACTGTCATTTTTTTTTTTTTTGGCCGAAATTTTGACCCCCTTCGATTTTCTTGAAACTCTGGATTCTGACAGAGGGCCACGAGACTTCGACCAGCGCGCAAAAATGGAGGCTCTAGACCCTTCCAGAGCCGAGATATCGAAGGTCAAAATTTGGACCTGAGAAAAAAACATAAGGGGTAACACTGTCATTTTTTTTTTTTTGGCCGAAATTTTTACCCCCTCCGATTTTCTTGAAACTCTGGATTCTGACAGAGGGCCACGAGACTTCGACCAGCGCACAAAAATGGAGGCTCTAGACCCTTCCAGAGCCGAGATATCGAAGGTCAAAATTTGGACCTGAAAAAAAAAACATAAGGGGTAACACTGTCATTTTTTTTTTTTTGGCCGAAATTTTGACCCCCTCCGATTTTCTTGAAACTCTGGATTCTGACAGAGGGCCACGAGACTTCGACCAGCGCGCAAAAATGGAGGCTCTAGACCCTTCCAGAGCCGAGATATCGAAGGTCAAAATTTGGACCTGAAAAAAAAACATAAGGGGTAACACTGTCATTTTTTTTTTGGCCGAAATTTTGACCCCCTCCAATTTTCTTGAAACTCTGGATTCTGACAGAGGGCCACGAGACTTCGACCAGCGTGCAAAAATGGAGGCTCTAGACCCTTCCAGAGCCGAGATATCGAAGGTCAAAATTTGGACCTGAAAAAAAAAAAACATAAGGGGTAACACTGTCATTTTTTTTTTGGCTGAAATTTTGACCCCCTCCGATTTTCTTGAAACTCTGGATTCTGACAGAGGGCCACGAGACTTCGACCAGCGCGCAAAAATGGAGGCTCTAGACCCTTCCAGAGCCGAGATATCGAAGGTCAAAATTTGGACCTGAAAAAAAAACATAAGGGGTAACACTGTTTTTTTTTTTTTTTTGGCTGAAATTTTGACCCCCTCCGATTTTCTTGAAACTCTGGATTCTGACAGAGGGCCACGAGACTTCGACCAGCGCGCAAAAATGGAGGCTCTAGACCCTTCCAGAGCCGAGATATCGAAGGTCAAAATTTGGACCTGAAAAAAAAACCTAAGGGGTAACACTGTCATTTTTAATTTTGGCCGAAATTTTGACCCCCTCCGATTTTCTTGAAACTCTGGATTCTGACAGAGGGCCACGAGACTTCGACCAGCGCGCAAAAATGGAGGCTCTAGACCCTTCCAGAGCCGAGATATCGAAGGTCAAAATTTGGACCTGAAAAAAAAAACATAAGGGGTAACACTGTCATTTTTTTTTTTTGGCCGAAATTTTGACCCCCTCCGATTTTCTTGAAACTCTGGATTCTGACAGAGGGCCACGAGACTTCGACCAGCGCGCAAAAATGGAGGCTCTAGACCTGTAGACCCTTCCAGAGCTGAGATATTGAAACTCAAAATTTTGATCAGAAAAAAAAATGACAGTGTTACCCCTTACGTTTTTTTTCGGGGGGTGAAAAATTAAGTTTCTCCAATCTTCTCAAAACTCTGGATTCTGATAGAGGGCCACGAGACATGGACCTGGGTGCAAAAATTGAGGCTGTAGACCCTTCCAGAGCTGAAATATTGAAACTCAAAATTTTGACCAGAAAAAAAAAATGACAGTGTTACCCCTTATGTTTTTTTTTTTTTTTCGGGGGGTGAAAAATTAAGTTTCTCCAATCTTCTCAAAACTCTGGATTCTGATAGAGGGCCACGAGACATGGAACTGGGTGCAAAAATTGAGGCTGTAGACCCTTCCAGAGCTGAGATATTGAAACTCAAAATTTTGATCAGAAAAAAAAATGACAGTGTTACCCCTTATGTTTTTTTTCGGGGGGTGAAAAATTAAGTTTCTCCAATCTTCTCAAAACTTTGGATACTGATAGAGGGCCACGAGACATGGACCTGGGTGCAAAAATTTAGGCTGTAGACCCTTCCAGAGCTGAGATATTGAAACTCAAAATTTTGACCAGAAAAAAAAAAATGACAGTGTTACCCCTTATGTTTTTTTTTTTTCGCGGGGTGAAAAATTAAGTTTCTCCAATCGTCTCAAAACTCTGGATTCTGATAGAGGGCCACGAGACATGGACCTGGGTGCAAAAATTGAGGCTGTAGACCCTTCCAGATCTGAAATATTGAAACTCAAAATTTTGACCAGAAAAAAAAATGACAGTGTTACCCCTTATGTTTTTTTTTCAGGGGGTGAAAAATTAAGTTTCTCCAATCTTCTCAAAACGCTGGATTCTGATAGATGGCCACGAGACATGGACCTGGGTGCAAAAATTGAGGCTGTAGACCCTTCCAGAGCTGAGATATTGAAACTCAAAATTTTTACCAGAAAAAAAATGACAGTGTTACCCCTTACGTTTTTTTTTTTCGGGGGGTGAAAAATTAAGTTTCTCCAATCGTCTCAAAACTCTGGATTCTGATAGAGGGCCACGAGACATGGACCTGGGTGCAAAAATTGAGGCTGTAGACCCTTCCAGAGCTGAGATATTGAAATTCAAAATTTTGACCAGAAAAAAAAATGACAGTGTTACCCCTTATGTTTTTTTTCGGGGGGTGAAAAATTAAGTTTCTCCAATCGTCTCAAAACTCTGGATTCTGATAGAGGGCCACGAGACCTGGGTGCAAAAATTGAGGCTGTAGACCCTTCCAGAGCTGAAATATTGAAACTCAAAATTTTGACCAGAAAAAAAAATGACAGTGTTACCCCTTATGTTTTTTTTCGGGGGGTGAAAAATTAAGTTTCTCCAATCTTCTCAAAACTCTGGATTCTGATAGAGGGCCACGAGACATGGACCTGGGTGCAAAAATTGAGGCTGTAGACCCTTCCAGAGCTGAAATATTGAAACTCAAAATTTTGACCAGAAAAAAAATGACAGTGTTACCCCTTATGTTTTTTTTCGGGGGGTGAAAAATTAAGTTTCTCCAGTCGTCTCAAAACTCTGGATTCTGATAGAGGGCAACGAGACATGGACCTGGGTGCAAAAATTGAGGCTTTAGACCCTTCCAGAGCTGAGATATTGAAACTCAAAATTTTGACCAGAAAAAAAAATGACAATGTTACCCCTTACGTTTTTTTTCGGGGGGTGAAAAATTAAGTTTCTCCAATCTTCTCAAAACTCTGGATTCTGATAGAAGGCCACGAGACATGGACCTGGGTGCAAAAATTGAGGCTGTAGACCCTTCCAGAGCTGAGATATTGAAACTCAGAATTTTGACCAGAAAAAAAAATGACAGTGTTACCCCTTATGTTTTTTTTCGGGGGGTGAAAAATTAAGTTTCTCCAATCTTCTCAAAACTCTGGATTCTGACAGAGGGCCACGAGACATGGACCTGGGTGCTAAAATTGAGGCTGTAGACCCTTCCAGAGCTGAAATATTGAAACTCAAAATTTTGACCAGAAAAAAAAATGACAGTGTTACCCCTTATGTTTTTTTTCGGGGGGTGAAAAATTAAGTTTCTCCAAACTTCTCAAAACTCTGGATTCTGATAGAGGGCCACGAGACATGGATCTGGGTGCAAAAATTGTGGCTGTAGACCCTTCCAGAGCTGAAATATTGACACTCAAAATTTTGACCAGAAAAAAAAATGACAGTGTTACCCCTTATGTTTTTTTTTCGGGGGGTGAAAAATTAAGTTTCTCCAATCGTCTCAAAACACTGGATTCTGATAGAGGGCCACGAGACATGGACCTGGGTGCAAAAATTGAGGCTGTAGACCCTTCCAGAGCTGAGATATTGAAACTCAAAATTTTGATCAGAAAAAAAATGACAGTGTTACCCCTTACGTTTTTTTTTTTGGGGTGGTGAAAAATTAAGTTTCTCCAATCTTCTCAAAACTCTGGATTCTGATAGAGGGCCACGAGACATGGACCTGGGTGCAAAAATTGAGGCTGTAGACCCTTCCAGAGCTGAGATATTGAAACTCAAAATTTTGACCAGAAAAAAAATGACAGTGTTACCCCTTATGTTTTTTTTTTTTTCGGGGGGTGAAAAATTAAGTTTCTCCAATCTTCTCAAAACTCTGGATTCTGATAGAGGGCCACGAGACATGGACCTGGGTGCAAAAATTGAGGCTGTAGACCCTTCCAGAGCTGAGATATTGAAACTCAAAATTTTGACCAGAAAAAAAAAATGACAGTGTTACCCCTTATGTTTTTTTTTCGGGGGGTGAAAAATTAAGTTTCTCCAATCGTCTCAAAACTCTGGATTCTGATAGAGGGCCACGAGACATGGACCTGGGTGCAAAAATTGAGGCTGTAGTCCCTTCGAGAGCTGAAATATTGAAACTCAAAATTTTGACCAGAAAAAAAATATGACAGTGTTACCCCTTATGTTTTTTTTTTTTTCGGGGGGTGAAAAATTAAGTTTCTCCAATCTTCTCAAAACTCTGGATTCTGATAGAGGGCCACGAGACATGGACCTGGGTGCAAAAATTGAGGCTGTAGACCCTTCCAGAGCTGAAATATTGAAACTCAAAATTTTGACCAGAAAAAAAAATGACAGTGTTACCCCTTATGTTTTTTTTCGGGGGGTGAAAAATTAAGTTTTTTCAATCGTCTCAAAACTCTGGATTCTGATAGAGGGCCACGAGACATGGACCTGGGTGCAAAAATTGAGGCTGTAGACCCTTCCAGAGCTGAGATATTGAAACTCAAAATTTTGACCAGAAAAAAAAAATGACAGTGTTACCCCTTATGTTTTTTTTTTCGGGGGGTGAAAAATTAAGTTTCTCCAATCGTCTCAAAACTCTGGATTCTGATAGAGGGCCACGAGACATGGACCTGGGTGCAAAAATTGAGGCTGTAGTCCCTTCGAGAGCTGAAATATTGAAACTCAAAATTTTGACCAGAAAAAAAATATGACAGTGTTACCCCTTATGTTTTTTTTTTTTCGGGGGGTGAAAAATTAAGTTTCTCCAATCTTCTCAAAACTCTGGATTCTGATAGAGGGCCACGGGACATGGACCTGGGTGCAAAAAATGAGGCTGTAGACCCTTCCAGAGCTGAGATATTGAAACTCAAAATTTTTAACAGAAAAAAAATGACAGTGTTACCCCTTACGTTTTTTTTCGGGGGGTGAAAAATTAAGTTTCTCCAATCTTCTCAAAACTCTGGATTCTGATAGAGGGCCACGAGACATGGACCTGGGTGCAAAAATTGAGGCTGTAGTCCCTTCGAGAGCTGAAATATTGAAACTCAAAATTTTGACCAGAAAAAAAATATGACAGTGTTACCCCTTATGTTTTTTTTTCGGGGGGTGAAAAATTAAGTTTCTCCAATCTTCTCAAAACTCTGGATTATGATAGAGGGCCACGAGACATGGACCTGGGTGCAAAAATTGAGGCTGTAGACCCTTCCAGAGCTGAAATATTGAAACTCAAAATTTTGAACAGGAAAAAAAATGACAGTGTTACCCCTTATGTTTTTTTTTCGGGGGGTGAAAAAATAAGTTTCTCCAATCGTCTCAAAACTCTGGATTCTGATAGAGGGCCACGAGACCTGGACCTGGGTGCAAAAATTGAGGCTGTAGACCCTTCCAGAGCTGAGATATTGAAACTCAAAATTTTGACCAGAAAAAAAAATGACAGTGTTACCCCTTATGTTTTTTTTCGGGGGGTGAAAAATTAAGTTTCTCCAATCGTCTCAAAACTCTGGATTCTGATAGAGGGACATGAGACATGGACCTGGGTGCAAAAATTGAGGCTGTAGACCCTTCCAGAGCTAAAATATTGAAACTCAAAATTTTGACCAGAAAAAAAAATGACAGTGTTACCCCTTATGTTTTTTTTTCGGGGGGTGAAAAATTAAGTTTCTCCAATCTTCTCAAAACTCTGGATTCTGATAGAGGGCCACGAGACATGGACCTGGGTGCAAAAATTGAGGCTGTAGACCCTTCCAGAGCTGAAATATTGAAACTCAAAATTTTGACCAGAAAAAAAATATGACAGTGTTACCCCTTATGTTTTTTTTTTCGGGGGGTGAAAAATTAAGTTTCTCCAATCTTCTCAAAACTCTGGATTCTGATAGAGGGCCACGAGACATGGACCTGGGTGCAAAAATTGAGGCTGTAGACCCTTCCAGAGCTGAAATATTGAAACTCAAAATTTTGAACAGAAAAAAAAATGACAGTGTTACCCCTTATGTTTTTTTTCGGGGGGTGAAAAATTAAGTTTCTCTATTCGTCTCAAAACTCTGGATTCTGATAGAGGGCCACGAGACATGGACCTGGGTGCAAAAATTGAGGCTGTAGACCCTTCCAGAGCTGAGATATTGAAACTCAAAATTTTGACCAGAAAAAAAAAATGACAGTGTTACCCCTTATGTTTTTTTTCGGGGGGTGAAAAATTAAGTTTCTCCAATCGTCTCAAAACTCTGGATTCTGATAGAGGGCCACGAGACATGGACCTGGGTGCAAAAATTGAGGCTGTAGACCCTTCCAGAGCTGAAATATTGAAACTCAAAATTTTGACCAGAAAAAAAAAATGACAGTATTACCCCTTATGTTTTTTTTCGGGGGGTGAAAAAATAAGTTTCTCCAATCTTCTCAAAACTCTGGATTCTGATAGAGGGCCACGAGACATGGACCTGGGTGCAAAAATTGAGGCTGTAGACCCTTCCAGAGCTGAAATATTGAAACTCAAAATTTTGACCAGAAAAAAAACTGACAGTGTTACCCCTTATGTTTTTTTTTCGGGGGGTGAAAAATTAAGTTTCTCCAATCTTCTCAAAACTCTGGATTCTGATAGAGGGCCACGAGACATGGACCTGGGTGCAAAATTTGAGGCTGTAGACCCTTCCAGAGCTGAGATATTGAAACTCTGGATTCAGAGGGCCATGAGACTTAGACCTGAGTGCAAAAATTGAGGCTCTAGACCCTTCCAGAGCTGAGATATCCCACATAACATTTATGCTATTATAAATATCTCAATATCTCAGCTTTGGAAGGGTCTAGAGCCTCTATTTTTGCACTCAGGTCTAAGTCTCATGGCCCTCTATCAGAATCCAGAGTTTCAAGAAGATCAAGGAAACTTAAAATTTCAACCTGAAAAAAAAAAACCGACAGTGGTACCCCTTTCGTTTTTTTTATCGAGTCAAAATTTTGAGTTTCGAAATCTCAGCACTGGAAGGGTCTAGAGCCTCCATTTTTACACTCAAGTCTAAGTCTCATGGCCCTCCATCAGAATCCAGAGTTTCAAGAAGATCAAGGAAACTCAAAATTTCAACCCGAAAAAAAAGACCACAGTGGTACCCCTTTCGGGTTTTTTTTTTTTTTTTTTGGGGTGGGGTCGAAATTTTGAGTTTCGATATCTCAGCTCTGGAAGGGTCTAGAGCCTCCATTTTTGCACTCAGGTCTAAGTCTCATTGCCCTCTGTCAGAATCCAGAGTTTCAAAAAGTTTTTTTTTTTTTTTTTTTTTTTTTGGTGCGAAAAAATATGGTTCTCCAATCTACTTGAAACTCTGGATTCTGATAGAGGGCCAAGGGACTTAGAACTGAGTGCAAAAATGGAGGCTCTAGACCCTCAATTACAACACAATGTAAACAGCAATGTTTATTTTACTGTTGTGCATCTTGGCCAAGATATACAAATCAGTTGTTGATGACAAGACATCTACTGAACATGACAACGTTATTTATAGGTTATTAACAAATGTACTTGATGAGGAAGTCAAGCTTAAAGTGGACACAAGAGTTTTCAAAGAAACTGATTCTAACATGACAAGTGACACATGAACCACTGCAGAGATATTGCGTTGGGGTAAACATTTATCAACCATTTGTTATTAAGTGTGACTGTTACGTTCCTCCTGATGGCTAATCCAGGGGAAAGGAGGTGCAACAATATTTAAAAATAAACCCAGGCAAAAGAGGACAGGAAGTCAGACTAAAATGCAAACTGAAGGGTATTTATTACAGAATTCACAATAAAAACCACTTCAAACTAGTCTCTCAAAAAAGAGATAGCAATAAACAATGTAAGACGACAGTAAACAGTGTAAGACAACAATGAACAGTGTAAGACAACACTAAACTGACTTAATAACTACAGTAACCAGCTCAAACCCTATATGAACAATTAGTCCTCTCTCCACCACGGAGGCTAAGCCCCAGACACTGTTCTGGTCTCACAAGGATCTAGCTCAATAATCAACCCACTGGTTGGATGGCTGAATTTGTCTCTGTTCCGCTGGTTCGGCTGGTTGACAGTAATTTGCTCACAGACTGACTGGTTGGTTAGTTGATTGGTGGTTCTCTGCTCACAGAGGGTTCTCTTTTTGGATGACTATGGTAATACTCTGCTCACGGACGTTTCTCTCGCCATTGCAGTGTGCAAACCAAGCCTTCTTATCCTCCAGGCACTGAGTATCATTGGACACACCTGCTGCCACACACTCAGTTAATTAGGCACCCCTGCTGGGACTCACTCATGGAACCTAAACATGCAGCCTGAAAGAAAGAAAGAGAAAAAAAACACAACACAACCCAACACATATCCCTAGGATTGTAACAGTGACATTAACACAATCATTATACAGAAAAAAGTACAGTATATCTTTCATTTGTATCCTTAATAGTTGATATATTGTCCAGGCATTTTTGAAATATCATTTATACATATTCTGTTTACGTTCAGTTTTTGAGATCTTGTTTCCCCCTGTCTTTTGTGATTTTGGTTTAGTCCGGTTAGTGTTTCCCCGCTATGTTTAATTAGCAATTACTGTCACCTGTGTTCAGTTAACTATCCCATCAGTCCCTGTTCATTTAAGCCCTGTGTTTACCCTCAGTGTTTGTTGATCATCATCAATGTGTGTTTGAAGTCCTGGAAAGTTTTCCTTTGTTCCTGTGAGTTGAGATGTAACATAAATCAACTATACTGCATTTCTCGTGGCCTCATCTTCAGTCACCAGCACTAACCGTGACACTAACACAGAGTTGTTAACTTGAATTGCATCGTGAATCGTTGCAACTTGAATCGTTCTTTCAGCATATTATATACCTTTTTTAAGTGTATTTACGAAGAAGAAAATATTTGTACAAATATGTTAAAATAGGTGAAATTAGGTTTTTCTGAAAATGTCCCAAATTTGTATTTGTGTATAGCTTACATTGTAGTATGGACTTCTTCAAAGTCTGGCTACATTATAGTATGAAATTTTTCGAAGTCTGGCTTCTGAAGTTGCAAAGTAAACTCTAAAAATATGCATATTGTATGCGGTTTCACCCTTTAGGTTGCAGACTTGCTTGTCATTATTAAGGTTTGTGATATTCAGTCTATAGTAATATATTACTGTTATGCATAAAAAGTGACTCTAAGTATATTTCTAATACTAATATTTAATAGTGAAATGCATTTTTATGTTGCCCAAGAAAACATTTTTTTCTGACAGTGTACAGAATACCTTCATAAAGTAATGATATGGGCATGAATTATTATTATTATTATTATTATTTTTTTCAGAACATTTCCTATTGCAATGAGTCTTGTGCATAATCTTTTGCTTTTGACTAATCTTGTGCACTGGGGAATGTGTTTTCATGAAAGCGCCGTTGTTTCTGGGATTAGAAAATGTTGCTCGCCTAAATCTGTCTCATAAGCTGGATGAAGACCTTATCTCAAGTCATTACCTTATGAATAAAGTACACTTTATGTTCTGTGTGCTAAACTGTGCATTTTGGTTAACATGAACATCAAATTAACATACTTTAGAAATGGTAAAAGTATTGAACTCTTAAAGGTATCACTAATTTCATTTCTGTTTATTCTTTTTCAAGTGCCACATTTTTGTTTGCTTGACATTTAAAAAGGCTGTTTGATGTTCAGCGTAACAGCACTTGTACTGTATAAATCAAAAATCTCAACAGTTCACCAGCAACCTCAAAACTTATATAAACTTATTAAATTCCTGATTGTGTTTCCATTCAGAACCGCATATATGGAAGCAGCTTAACTCTTGTTGAATGACAGACACACGTTCTCTTCTTACATGTGCTTTGTAATGATACGGATAAAATTGGACCCCGTTCGGCAAGATTTCCATTAGGAGCAGCTTATGCGTTTGGTCAAAATATTAGTTGAGAAATTTTATTACATGTTGAAATCCTCTATGTCAAATATAACATGCCAAACTATAGCCTACCACAAACAGACTCCACACTCACGACCACAGACAGTCCACAAAAATACAGCAAAAGGATGACATAAGCACACAAAGCCAACAAGCATGTTTCAGAAACCACCATGACATTAACTCTTATTGTTATATGCTTTGTTTATTTGGACTTGTTCTCAATGGCAATAGTCTCAATCTTTTGACCAGTGAGCAACTGCCAGATTCCTCCCCTGTAGTTCTCGTTTCCAAGGGCGTAAACAAAGACGTTGAAAGTAGGTGATGTCTTAGCCAAAATGGGTGCAATCTGTAAGAACACATCCAAATCAAAAATTGTTTAACAGAAATGTTATTTATCAGTTCGTGTGTTTATGCTATTGTCTCTTATACTCACCAACACAGTAAAAATGAATAAGCTATATCTAATCAATAAAATTGAATTTAACAAATTAGAACTGAGTAATAATTAATCTAATTCATTCCTTAAAAGTTAACCATTTAACACAAAAAAATATCTGCATAACAGAACCCTTTATTTTATATTGCCAATATTGAAGACACCTCATGTTAACAAGCCGAATCACTGAAGGAGAAAAGTATAATTGTAAGTAAATTTTATGGTGATCAATGTTTTATTTAGTTGGGCTCTTGATACTTAATTCATCCACTTTCACTTTAAGTTTAGCTTGGCTGATATACCCGAGTTATAACAGTCAGATGAACAAATAGAAAAGGTTATCGGATGACATCTGTTATGTTTTAACATAATACATTTTTTCACAATCATTTGTCAGGTTAACTTTGAAGGAATTAGATATATTAGACATTAGCTACTACATTAGATATAGCATATTCATTTTTACAGTGAAGGCTGATTTTATTTGATAAAAAACAGCAATGTTACAATTTAGAATGTTTTTCTTCTGTTACATTTTTTTGTAATGTAATTTATAGCTGTGATGTCAAAACTTAATTTTTAGTAAGAAACACTTCTTATGAAGTTGTTACAGTTTATATCATTTATACAATTACAATCTATTTTAAGTAGGCCTACAATTTTTTTAACGTTATAAATGGCTTTACTGTAACTTCTGATCAATTTAACCCATCCTTGCTGAATGTAGCTATTCATTTCCTTAAACAAATAAATAAAGGTAGTTTTTAAGTTTATGTGAGATTTACTGGTTCTCATTAATTCCAGACCTATATGACTTACTTTCTTCTGAGGAACACAACAAAACTTATTATACTGTATAATAATAATAAATATGTTTTTAAAATGATGAAAGTCAGTGGAGTTCAGTGTTGTATTTGACATTTGTCTTTTGTGCTCCCCAGAAGACAGATCATTCATGATTTTATAACAATATCCTCACCATTCTCAGTTTAGGAGAGACAAGGGTTGCATTCTCCACAGCAGCATAGAAAGCCAGGATACCATACGGGCCCCAGCAAAAAAGCATGGTCTTCAGAGGAGTGCTACAGTTGAACTGCACATAGAGAGAGCAAGCAGGAGATTTCCAAGTCACAAGCTGCAGATTTAACTCAGATTTAAATTATTCACCATCAGATACCCTACTGTTCATATGAGCAAACTCACATGAACAGTCATTTTTTGTGATTTTAAGTTGCCTTACCATATACGGTGTAACTGTCTTAGATCTAACCTTAACTTTACAGTAAAATACTGTTAAATCTACAGTTTTTGGAAGTAAAAAAAAAAGAACAAGTCATTGACTTGAATTCCTTGCGTCACTTCCAAGGGCCTTAAATTAACACCCGACCACCTCCCGAATGCGGGTGAATTTTGCTATTGGCAGGTAACATTGTCAATCGACCTGCCACACTGGAATACACAAGAATACACAACAACATTATTTTGGTTTAATAAACTTTAGTTTGGAGTTAAGTGCGCACACTCTTTAACGTTTAGTTTAAGTTTATTCTTACCGTTCTTTTTGTTTGTTTGTTTGATACGTACATAGACCATTTTGCAAGATGTAAACAACACTGGTCCAGAAGCACTTCCTGTTTCAGTTTTTTAACACTACATACATGCTGGGATAAAATACAACCAACAGAACATATAAAACTGAATTAAAAAGTTAAACAAAAATCTTTAAGATTTTTTCTTTACATGTGAAATAAAGAAAACAGTTACAAACTGACATCTTGCAAAATGGTTACAAACTACATCTTGCAAAATGGTCTATACGTCTGAGTCCTGTGAGCACCATCAAAAGGGGTTCGAGGAGAAACATTAGACATATTTATATGGTTCCGGCCGATGATCGAGCCACAACATTCCGGTTTCTTCTCCGGGGGAACTCCAAGGACTATTTTGCTTGCTTTTCTTCTGTTTGTTTATAATAAGTACATTTATTAAGTGAAGTAATTTGATAGTATCATTTGAGGTGTTTGTTTATGTATGTTGGGTGTTTTCATATTCGTTTACTGAGTGTAACGGCCATTGTATGTCTGTGTATCCCCCTTTATGTGTTAATTGGTGCTGGCCACCAGGGTATAAATTTGTTAATTGTTTCTGTATGTGAGTTAGTGTTCTGTGAGAGAACAGGTTCTGTAAGCCCTTGACCTCTGTAAATGTTTGAGCTGCAAATGCAGTGATTCATCGTTATTGTATGTTATTTTATTTATTATTTATTTATTTATTTATTTATTTATTTATTTATTTATTTATTTATTTATTTATTTATTTATTTATTTATTGTTTGTTTGTTTGTTTGTTTGTTTGTTTGGTTTACCACCATTGGGTTTGGATTGGCTTTACTTTTGTAACCCCATCATGTGGAAATAAACCCCTAAATGCTGCTGCCTCTGTGTTCTTTTATCCTTTACTGGTCACATCTGTCACAGTGACTAAATACGAGCTACGGTAGTTCTATATATATATATATCTATCTATATATCTATCTATATATATATATATATATATATATGTGTGTGTGTGTTCTTAGAGTTATTATTACTTGACAGCACTTAAATGTGAATTCTTACAAGTTAAAGAACAATATTGTGAAATTCCCGTTTTTGTTGTTGTTGTTGTTGTTGTTGTTTCACCTTCATGAGGCAAAAAAAAAAATGGCAGGTAAAAAGTCTCTGTGGCAGTTGAATTTTTAAATCCACCTGCCACAGTGGCCGGTGACTGAAAAAGTTAACTTCAGGCCCTGGTCACGTCACATTTGATGTATTTTCATTGAAATAACGGTTTCTTAGTTTTTCTAATCAGTTATGTACATCTAATGTTGTTAAATGAATGTTTATTGCGTTATTTTAGTGTCATGACTCATGTCTATTATGATGGTGTTTAGTATTTCTGTATACATGTACATATTCTCAGTTTGTGGAAAAGCTGCTTGTGATTCATCAGGTGACTAACCACCTGTTTTGGATGTCAGTGTATTACAAAGGCAAAAAAACAGATATTAGTACTTTATTAACATTAATATCAGTTAGTGATATATCTTTTTTACAGTAAATTTCAGACAAATCTGTAAAACCTAAAAATTGGTACTGTATTTTTGTTGTTGTTGTTGTTTTCGAGAAAATGCATCGCAATCACAGCTGCTGTTTTTTTACTTTAAAGATCACAGATTTTTTTTTCAGATTTTACAATGAAAGGATATACTATATTTACAAACAGTGGTACAGTAGTAGAATACAGTAGTAGGCCTCCATTAAAGTGATACTGTGCAATGTTATTTTAGTATTATTTCTATACTACATGTTTCATAATTAGCTTTTATTTTAGTTAAATTTTTAGTGATTTTGATGTGTGCCAACATTTTCATGTTTTTTAAAGAAAATATTACAAAATGAGATTTAATTTGAATTGTAGTTTGTGTTTATTTCCTGTATAAGTAATTTTAGTGTTTTCATTAAAATATTCTAATATTATTATTTATTTGACCTTTATTTTAGTTAAAACATTTTTTGTTAATAGTTAACATTAATAACTCTGTTCTTTGCTGGTCTTAACAGTGTAAGGAAATCTCCTTCTTCTGTTATCACTTTGGTATTGGTGTGCATGCTATTTTTTAGCGTTACATAATAGTTCTGTCCCGGAGAAGAGTTCAATAGCTGTTGTAGAGATGCCTTTGTGCTTCCAGGCAAAGCATTTCTTTGACCCACTCAGTCTCCGTGAATAATGGTCTTATACAATGTGAGGGGAAATGTTTACTCTGTACTCATGCGCATTTTGATCTCACATGTCAAATTGTAATATTGTGCAGAGGATAGTACTTCACCTTAGCCTGCCCACTCTTTTGGAATTTCCTTTCAATGGACTGATAGGAAGACAGCACGACAAACACCTGAATGCCCATGTTGAAGATGGACATGGGGATCAAGTAAGACACGTAGTTCCTAAGGACAGACAAAATTACATGTACTGTAAAGGCCTTCAAGGGTCTTATTTCACAGTGAACAGATTTACAAGGAAATTAAACTTTCCATGACCATAATATTGCTTTCATATATATTTGTAAATATGGGTCAGAATGTGGGCCTGAAACTGACACTATAAATAAGTTATAGATATGTTAAAACATGACATGAATTATGAATGTACTGTGCATCTTACCTATCCCCCTTGCTGTAGTCCAGTGTGCAGCAGGTCCTCAGGGGCTCATAGTCATACTCTCCCCAGCCAATCAGAGGCATGGCGGACCAGAAGGCAGTGAAGAGCCAGATAAAGATAACCAGGGTGATGGCACTGCTCCACTGCAGCTTTGTCCCTATTGATACAAAGAGATCAAACATTGTGCTGTGTGCTGAATTGTTTTAGTTAATGACCCTAAACACACCAAATAATGTTAGACCTGAGTCCACAGTGTTAACATTTGTACTAATTTAAAATCTAACCCTAATTCACTGAGATTTTGAAAAGAGTGGTCTTAGGCTAAGCCTATGTGCACTATAAGTACCTTCAGCTGGTGGTCTTTGCAACATGGGTGGTCTGCACTAGAACAAAGACTGTCAAATTTCCAGTGAAGTGCAGGTCCTATTTGGTGAAAGGGATACCATTGATTTTTACTAAGGTTCTCTGTTCCTGTTACTCACTTGTGCAGTACTGGTGGTATCTGTCCCAAGCAATGGCTGCAATAAAGTGGATGCTGGCAAGAGCAGTCATAAAGCCCTGGAAGCCATGGGTCTGACATCCATCTGATCCATAAGGCCAGTATCTGGAGTTTCAAGAAGATCACGTATTAAAAAAAGTAATTTATGTATTTTTCTCAGTGACAGATTCTTAAACATTCTCCTGTTTTGAATATTTGTTAACATCTTTGCTTATATCAGTAAATTTGGAAATCCAACATATTGTATTTTGGAACATGGTACAATGTAAAAAGTGATTGGTTGACTTAACTTGGTATAAAAAAGAAAAGGGGAAACCCATTGCCTTAAAATTATTAAGTAAATAAACTTAAGTCTTAATTGAAAAATTAAGGTATGTGAACTTGAAAATTCCATATAACTGCATGTTTACAATTACATGTGAATTTTATTTATTAATTTTAAGTTTCCTCACTTTTTTAAGTTAAGTCAGCTAATCATTTTTTTTACAGCTGGTTTCTGTTCCAAACTAGTCTTTAGCTGGCTACAATGTTTCAAAAAACAGCTGGTAGCTGGTTTGTTTCTGGCCTAAAATGGTCTACCAATTTGCACGAGCTAATGAACTACCTGGACCAGTTAAACCAGCTTAATGTGGATTTTCCAACAGGACATTCCAGCATAAAACAAACAAAACATCTTATAAAAAAGAAGAAAAAACATATTTGATGGTGTTAGTGGAACAGGTTTAAAATTATCTGAGCTGGTGCTCAGCTGGTAGGCTAATGCAGCTTGGTGGCTGTGGGCAGCCAAAAAGCCTCTAACCAACCTGACCAGGC
This sequence comes from Cyprinella venusta, assembly GCA_038021265.1. Classification (NCBI taxonomy): domain Eukaryota; kingdom Metazoa; phylum Chordata; class Actinopteri; order Cypriniformes; family Leuciscidae; genus Cyprinella; species Cyprinella venusta. Next base: position 22,822,341 of record CM075869.1, on the reverse strand, counting down.
CAGGAGATCAAGTCATCTGGATTATGCTATTATTACAGCAAGGATGTGATTAAAAGACATTTCATCCCACAAGGAATTTAAAAAAGCCCTGCAACCACAACTATCCCTTTAATTTAATGGCTGCAATTTTGTAATTTATTACGATAAAAAAGACCCCCGTTACATCACAGCTGCATTCACAAACACTCGCATCCGTGACGCACCATCGCCTCTAGGGGTTCCGTCAACAACAACATCATCAACACACAAACGTGCGCGTGCTCACCTCAGAAAGCTTGAGAAGGCAGCGACAGTGGCGTTCATAGAAATACCCATATCTGCCATGGCCAGACTGAACACGAGAAAATTACTTGGGGTCCGTAATTCTCTTATTTTAAGAAAAGCAACAACGGTGACAGCATTCAGGAAGAACCCGAGGAGACCTTTATAGAGGACACAGAAAACGTGTGAACAATCAGAGCCTTCCCAAGCCCCATAACAGCGCAGTTATGAAACAGTAGCTAATATGCTCTATCTTTAGATAGACAGTTCTATCTATAAAACAACATTATGTGTTATTGATTTTGCAACCGTTTGCTAAATCATTCCTGGCTGAAGCACATCCTATCAAGGCTATAGGCTACACATCCACATAGAAAGATTTTCACGCGATCCTCTCTCTTTTTTTAACCTCAACAAGATTCTGCTTACCCTCCACGAGCAGACAAGATCCCAGGGAAAACACATCGAAGTCGGAGAATCCCTCTGGTAATGGATACGTTACCATTTTGAACGCAATTTTGACACCAAAGTGTGCAGAATCACAGTCCGCTCGCGCGCGCGATGTGCCTCAATGTGTTCAAACGAAGCCTTCTTTTAAAGGAGCGTTTCACGTGAAAAAGCATGAACGTAATTATGTTAAGCTCTCTCTCTCTGCCTCAATCCGCGCAAGAATGTATTAATGAACATAACTCCTACCATTGACCTCTAATACGTATTTACACAGGGCATCAGTAAAGCGCTCATTCAGTTACACAACAAGCCTTTGTGTAGGACGCATGAGCGCACTGATGGTAAGACCGGGCTAAATGTGAACCAGTTGAGCCTGTGCCAATTCAGTGTGTTGTGTTCTGTTGGCTGGTTGAGGTGTCGTCGAGCTGTCACTCCAGACACTGATAGTTATTTTGGATTTGACGGTTTGCAACATACAGATGACAATTACTTTTCTCAAATGCAGACTGTCACATTGGCGCTTGTCGTATTCAGATACTGAATAGGTCTTCAGACAAGTGTGGAGAGAAAATGTCTTCAGAATAGACAAGCAGTGGTTCTTCTAAGAAATATTTGTGGGGTCAATTAAACCTGTGCATCCTTAACTTAGATAATTTAGTTGGTTCAAATAGCATAATATTTTGAGTTTCTTTTGATTAAACCAAACTCCATTGTATTAACTTTTTTTCAATGAACTTACAATTTACTGGTAACCAGGTTGCTTACTTTTTTAAGTTAAACCAATAATATATACATATTTTTACAGTCTATACAGTCATAAACTCAGTCATAATCATATTCGATGCTGAAATAGAAACATTCTGAATATTTTGTTTAGACAATAACCACTCTGAATTCTGCTCTATTAAAAGATGCTTTGTTTCCAGATTGCATTATTCATACTTGAGTGGAAGCCAAATAAAAAGACAAATTACAAAGAGTACTGCTCATACACTAACCCACTTTTTTGTTTTGAAATTCTACATTCATTGGGGTTTTATCAAATGAAGTACTGCAATTTCAAATAAAATATATTTTTAAGGAGAACATATATGAAATGGCAAAATCCTCTAGGCTTATACAGTTCACAAACAAGACCCATATTGTTCAGTCATTGCCTCAGCCAAGATTATGAGGTTGTGAAATACTACACATGTTAAAAAAAGAAAGTCATATGACAATATAAAAGCAAACGTAATTTTAAAGGTTTGTATAAGCAAACTTGTTCTTCTCAAGTTTACACTATATGTTTGAAAAACACTTTAATATGGTTTCATTTGTTAATATTAGTTAACTATACATTCAACCCGGTATCACGACAAGACGTGAAATAATCACGTTGGTCCACGTCGGAAGACGTGTAGATGTCACGGTTTAACCCCCTCAAACGTGAAAGTAACACGTTTGCGTTAACACGTTCCAGTGGAGAGATACCCGGGTGCTGACCTAATCTACACGCAATCGCCTCTGCCATAACGACCTATTGGTTTTCATTAAACCGAGAAAACAATATGGGTGTTGTTTTATGAACAATATGAACAATATGGGTCTTGTTTTATTGACGATCACCGAACTGTTCTATTATTTAAAATGCAAACAACATTTATTATTTTCAAGGTGAAAATGATTCATTTGCCTTGATCCACGCTGAAAAAAACGTCTAAATGTCACGTTTTTAATGAAGTAGCCTAATGAGTAAAATGTCTGTTTCCTTTTAAGTTTGGTAAGATTTAAAACTTTATTTATTTATTTTTCCCTTCTACATCTAAGGGTTATTGAATGTTGTTTTGTTTGATGTTATTGTTATTGGGACGCCGGAAAAATATATATTTTACTCATTAGGCTACTTCATTAAAAACGTGACATTTAGACGTTTTTTTTTTTCAGCGTGGATCAAGGCAAATGAATCCTTTTCACCTTGAAAATAATAAATGTTTTTTGCATTTTAAATAAATAGAACATTTCTCAGTGATCATCAATTAAACAAAATTCCATTTTTCTCGGTTTAATCTGTATCTCTCCACCTCTCCACTGCGTGTCAACGCAAACATATAAGTTTCACGTTTGAGGGGGTTAAACCGTGACATCTACACGTTTTCCAAAGTGGACCAATGTGATTATTTCACGTCTTGTAGTGATACCAAGTTGATAGCTACATTACATGAACTAACTATAAACAATTCTTCAGAATTTAATCATCTTAGCTGATGTTTATTAATAAATTATTAAACATTATTATTAAACTCAACCTATCTCTGTTGCACTGTGAACTTTACTTGTTCTTAACTTAACTTTACTTATTGTTACTAAAAATACATTTTTTTTTAAATTCTGGTATAGCTGCCACAGATCAGAAATGTCTTATATGCATTTTTGGATCAAAAGTTTTTTTTGTTTTTTTTTTTTAAAAACATGCATTCAAAACATAAATGGTTTGAAAACACCAGTCCCATGACTGTTATGACTATCTCTCTAAATTTTTTCGCACATTATGATCATTATGTTCCTCTGTTCAATAACTTGTGAAAGACAGATTTGTTTTGTTCAGTGCATGGGATTAGGGTAGTAGAACCATAATTCTAAGGAGGTTTACTGTACTTACACAGCTTTTAGCTTTTACTATAACTGAAGCTACTTTCTAATTGTGAAACTCACAAAAAGATCTTTAAGGGAATAATGTGACCTTAGTAGGTGTGTGAGAGAGGTTTAGGCAGTCAGAGGTTAACAGAAATGTTAACACATTCCCCACACATTACCAACAAACACTTTACTGGTTTTCTTTTGGAATTACTGAGTTTACTTCAAAAGCAATCCAGTTTACTTGTTAAAACCATGAAAACCAATTGCCTTAAAAAAGCAAGTAAACTTTACTCCAATAACTTGAGTGCAATCAATAAATCACTAAGAATAGTTTCACAATTTTACAAAGATAATATTTACAACTGGACAAACAGTTCAAAGGTACATTTATTGTATTTGTTTTCTTAACACACAGGGGTGGGCCACACAAGTATGCATTTGGGATATACAATTTATGTAAATGTCTCTGACACGCATGTATATTAGAAATTAATACGCTGACAGCATCTTAAAGGGTTATTAGTTCCCCCCAAAAATGAAAATTTGGTCTGAAATTATTCACCCTTATGCCGTTATATCCAAAACCCGGAAGACATTTGTTCATCTTCGGAACACAAAATGAAGATCTTTTTAATGAAATTTGAAATATTTCTGTCCCTCCATAGACTAAGTCATTGCAACTTTCAAATCCCAAAAAGGTAGTAAAGACACCGTTAAAATAGTCCACGTGACTACATTTGTTCAACCTTAATGTTATGAAGAATACTTTTTGTGTGTATTTCAATCCCCGTCAAATAACAACATTATTAAATACACATTCCGCATAAAAAGTATTCTTGTCGCTCCATAATATTCAGGTTGAACTACTGTAGTCACAAGTCGGCGGTATGACGGTATATATCGTTACCGCGGTAGAAAATGTTAACTGTAACAGATTTTTTTTTTCTGTGTATACCACAATATGTAAATACGTGGCCGTGGTTAACTTGCACGCACTGAGGTTTTTCAAAGAAACATGGAGAATGCAGATCAAGTTCACAAAGGAATTACGTTTTCTAAAGGGTTATTGTCATAGAAAGTAAAAGGTTATTGTCAACGTGATATTTTCGGAGGAGTGCACGCTCGCAACGGGGAAATCATGAAGCTTACTTGACAACATCAATATCGTAACGAATAGAAATAACCTTAAATAATGTATAGTTATTGTTAATGTATAGAATGTCTGACACCGGTGCATACACACTGAAATAGACGTGTCAGGCGTGAAAGCTTGACAGGCGTAGCAACAGTAACTAAGGAGGGCGGGGCTTAGCGAAGGGTCAATTAGAAGAGTTTTTTGACAAAATAGCCGCCCACAGGAATACACGAAAAAGGGGGCGGGGTCTTGTTGAGCTCCCACAGAGAAGAGGAAGAGTATCATTTGTCGATAATTCGTTGACAAACCAGGTTGCATTAAAACATTAAAATAATTTAATGTGCAGTCACGTGACAATCAATTTTTTAATAAATTAATTATTGTAATGCATGGCAACGATTTCTTTTACACAACACGGCAGCTTGTAGCCTAAGGCTATGTTCATGGTAAAAATTAAGTATAAAGTTGTTTAGATGAAAACAATTTCAAAAGAACTACAAAAAATTATTTAATTATAGTGTTACAGTAATTTTTGTTTTCAGCAGATATTTTTAACCTCCATTTGGCATTTTGTTACAGTTACCACATGTACACCGATAAAACATATTACTAATCAAAACTCGTGCACATGTGTAACTAAGGTAGGAATAAAGTCTTATTTAAAAAATTCAACAACACCATTGTTAATTCGACAGACAAAAAAAAAAAAAACATACCACAAGCTCTTATAACAGTTTGTAACATTTAACATTACAATTTAACCAATTAAAAGCATGACAACTACTAAATAAACAACTTACCAAAAACATCCTGCAAAAGTTGTGTTTGAACAGGTTCTAATCGATTCTCTTCATCTATGTTCTTCTTCAGGCTCAAATTGATGGTAATGTTTGACATTTTTACAAAAACAATTAGCACATGCATCTAGCTGGGTCACGTGATTATGATGACGCGTGGAAGTCAGATGGAGGGCAGGGAGTGAAGAGCGCAATGGACGACATGGAGAAAAGTACGTATTGTTCTACTTTACACGCTATTACAAGAGAAAGAAATGAACAAAAAATTAAACATATGTTGGACGTGATCCTTACGTTATGAAGAGGAGCGATTTTTCAACTGAACTGAAATATTTTCCTGCCATCGAGGCGGTAAATATCAGCAACTACCTCGTCTTACAGACATACTTTGACTTCACAAACGTGACACAAACAGTCACTTAAGTTGTATTAACTCACTTTTGACGAAGTGATCACTAACTTTACACACACAAGCATTATCCCATTTGGCTCCTCCCAACCGCAGACGTAGGTTTGCAAGCCTTTTATCCAGAGTTTTTCGATCAATTTCTTGCATTTTCCCCCCTTATGAACAACAACTTTTGGCATACGATAAAAACTCATTGTGGTTTGATCGATTCAAGTAACCATATATGATTTAACACAGTCATTTTGAGTTTGTTATAGTCCTTTCTAAATACAGCAAATCACTTCCTGCCCTCCATTTGTAGCCTATTTTGCGCCATGGCAACGCAGTGGTGTTACATCATATGAAAACAAGCTATGGTAAGGGGCGTGACCTTTCCAGGCAATGTGTCTTAAGCTGCTGTCAAATCACAGCACAGCAGCCACAATCAGAACTCGTCAGAAGTCAGTTACTATTTCTGAAGGAGGGACTTCAAAGAGCAAGGAAGTCATCGGCCCATTTTTTGGACAGTGAAAACAGCGGTATACAGATAATTGTGTGAAAAATACTGTTTTTTACAGCAAAACTTGAACACATGTTATATTGCACACTGTAAACACAAGCTTAAAAAAACATGAAGAACGGGACCTTTAACACACTGCTGCCTCTCACTGGTTTAGTAATGTCATTGAATCCTTTGCTACTTGATTGCTTTAAGTCAGCCTCACTCAAGCGATTGAGTAACTCATTCCCTACAATTGACTGTTTCTCAACAAAACCTAGTAAGAAGTATGTATTGTATATTACTGAGTAAAGTTAACTGAGTATATGTGAGTCAGGAAAGCCTTTGGATTTTACAGTGTTGCATTAAGCCCTCATTCCAAAAACTCTAGATTTCCAAACATTATTATTATTTATTTCCTGCAACTTTCTTTTTTACTGTTTTGAGCTTATGCTGGTAAGATTTCTGGTTTAATTATTATGAAGCATATATTTACAAACAACAGGCTATTATGAAGAACAAGCTGCCTGTGATCCAAAACCAAACAGGATTACATGAAAGAAAATAGTTTAAAAACCCAGTTGGATACGCCACTGAAAAATAGCCACTGGATGTCCTTAGTCAACTAAAGAGACAACTCTCATGCTGGTGACTTTAAAAGACACCAGTATTTTCATTCAGCATATACATTAAAATGTCTCTTTCAAAAGCAATTGTGACACAAGTATGGATTCTCACTTCAGTAGATATGTAACATTGAGTTAGCTAAATAGTTGAGCGTGGTTTAGTTTTTTTTTTTTTTTTTTTTTTTTTTTTTTTACAGATGTTGAAACTAAATCTTTCCTACTCCCTGGTCTCCTCTGTTTATTTTATTTTATTTTATTTTATTTTTTAAGTTCAGTGCAACAGTGCATGGCACAGCCAGAACAGACCAGTTGTATCATCAGCTCTTACACATTCTAAGTGAATCAGTAAAATACAACAGATTCCGATGTTTCAGAACCTCTGTCAGGGAGAGGTTCAAAAGAGAGCTACAGATGCGTATTAAACATCATGGCCAATTCGAAAAGATTTCATCCCTATAATTAACATCATGTAGCCTATCTCTATGCAGCCTATCAGATTCCAGTATGCATGGGTTACGCATCTAAATAAAAATAACGTGCATGCGTTCGCTAATCCTCGTCTGTCCTTTTTATCTGCTGGACTCGTTGCAGTCTGATCATTATGGGAGATCGGAGCAGAGGGACGCGATGCTGGTTACTTTTTCCATTATTGCAAGTGATGGTTCTTCGTTAAAACAACGTTTCAAGGTGTTTTGTTGACATTAGAGTCAAAATGTCTCTTATTGTATTTTTGGGTGTACTACTGGCATCTGGTGGCTTTCCACTTGTTCGGAGCACATGCCCTTCCCAATGCAGCTGCTTTTATCACAACCTGAGTGATGGTTCCAGAGCCAGGTTCGTGTGTATTTAATTATCTTAACTTTATTGAATGAATGCAATGCATTTTTTTCGACTTGAAATGTGGTGCACTTCTGCATTTTGCGCATCATCATTTAGGTATTTTACACATGAACAATATTGTGTGTAATGTCGTTTAGAATGTATTTTCCATACACAATTTGTTTATTTATGATGATATATTTAATAAGTTAAAATAAGAAACACTTTCAAGAACTGTCATTTTGCAATGTGAGTAGGCATTATTACGCAAGTAATGATTCTTGACTTGTTCAAATTTTGTTTTATTTCTTTCTTTTTCCACAAGCGTTTGTCAGACTCAGTCAAAGACTGTTGCTTAAAGATTCGCGTGCGCATGCTTCAAAATCCCTTATTATGAGCCTTTATTCTTGTTTCTAATGCGTTTCGCAGGAGTGTGATTTGCAACGATCCAGAAATTTCACTGGTGCCCGCCACGTTCCCAGGGGACACCTCGAAACTTCGGATCGAAAAGACTGCAATCAAGAGGATCCCAAGCGAGGCTTTTAGCTACCTCTCTAATTTAGAATTCCTTTGGATGTCTTTTAACGTTTTATCCTCTCTCAACTCGGACAGTTTCCGTGGCTTGGACAGTTTAGAGGAACTACGGCTAGATGGAAATTCTCTCACTTCGTTTCCGTGGGAATCCCTCATGGATATGCCCAGTCTGAGGCTACTCGATATACACAACAACCAGCTGTCCTCGGTCCCCTCTGAGGCCGCTCTCTACATGAAAAACTTAACCTACCTGGATCTATCCAGTAACAACCTGCTGACAGTGCCACCTGAGGTTCTCAACACTTGGTTGACAGTCAAACCCGTCCAGGGAGCAGAAAGTTCAAAAATGATTCTTGGTAAGTTTTTCTCTTCGTCTTATTTTCTTAAATTTATATATTATATAAATTTATATATTTATATAATGTTTATGATATTTAAAAAAAATATGCTATTATAATAAACTAAATATATATTTTTCAATTATAAATATCTTAAAATATGTAATCTATTTTAAAATATATACCGTAATAATACCAATATATAACACTGTAAAAGCAATCTAAGTTGTAAATAGATATTTTTGGAATACTTTTTTAAGAAAATATTATTTCAGTCTTTCAATATCAAAATTTTGCCCCAGGTCTCCATGACAACCCATGGTTGTGTGATTGTCGACTATATGACCTGGTCCAGTTCCAGAAGTCTCCTAGTCTGTCAGTGGCCTTCATTGACACGAGGCTCAGGTGCGCTGATCCAGAGAGCCTCTCTGGAGTTCTGTTTAGTGATGCCGAGCTCAGACGCTGCCAGGGGCCTCGGGTCCACACCGCCGTAGCCCGTGTGAGGAGCGCAGTGGGCAACAATGTGTTGTTGCGATGCGGGACCATTGGGGTCCCCATCCCTGAGCTGGCCTGGAGAAGGGCTGATGGAAAGCCACTGAATGGGACAGGTGAGTCAGCACAATGGTGGGCGGCTAAGCAGTATTAGCTAGAGGTGCAATAGTGATTACAGAGAGCTGGCACAGACACAACAATGCACTGTGATTACACAATACTAATTAGTTTGTGCAAATGTACTCAACTGTTGTCCTTTTTTCCTTCAAATTTACAGTTCAGCTGGAGAATTCAAAGGAGGGAATCATTTGGTCTATTTTAAGTGTGCCTGCCGTGTCCTTTCGTGACACGGGAAAATACATCTGCAAAGCCACAAATTATGCAGGGAGTGCAGAGGCCGTCATTTCTTTGGTCATAAGCGATGCGCCCAAAGCCGAGAATCCAACTGTGGATTCAAAAACCAAAGTGATGTCCAAGAAACCAAACCCTATAGTCAAGGCAGCCTATCAAGAAAAACACATAGCCACGTACGTTTCCCCAACACCCAACAATAAGCTACCACTCGGGGCCACAGTGAGCTACACAGGCCCGTATCCAGGTATGGAGAGCGACAATGCTGCTAACAGTCGGACAAATACACAAACAGCCAGTCCTGACGGCTTCCTGGAGACCAATCTGAGCAACCTGGCTGCAAACACGTCCTCTCTTCAGCAAGACCCTGACAGGGTCGTGCGCTCTGTCAAAGTGATTGGTGATACGGACTACACTGTGTGTCTGAACTGGAGGGCACCCACCGCCAAGAACACAACCGCTTTTAGCGTCCTCTACGCTGTGTTTGGGGAGAGGGATATGCGCAGAATTAACGTCAGTCCAGGTAACAACCGGATTCTCATCGAGGGACTGGTTCCAAAAACCAAATACATTGCCTGTGTGTGCGTCAAGGGGCTGATCCCCAAAAAGGAGCAGTGCGTAATCTTCTCAACAGACGCAGCGGCTACCGCTACTGGAACCCAAAAGCTCATTAATGTGGTAGTGATCACCGTCGCCTGCGTGATAGCTGTGCCTCTGACTGTGATCGTGTGCTGCGGGGCGCTTAAGAGGAAAATCAAGAAGTTTCTGGGCAAAAAGTCCAAAGACATTCAAGACTCATATGTGACATTTGAGACTCTGTCTCCCAGTACCAAAGCTAAAGGCTTGGAGGGGGAATATCTCACCAGACTGAATGCAGAGGAGTCCAACAGACTGCTGTCGGCCAGGTCCAGCCTAGACTCTGAGTCCACCGCCAAGATTGAGGGACAGCCCAATGAATACTTCTGCTGACAATATCCCTCAGCCACAATCCCTCCACGCAGCCGCCTGAGTATCCAGGCCCAGCCGCAGTACCTGAGTGCACATAATCTGTACCAGCAGTACATGACTGGCCATCCGTGAACAAGATTCAGGATACTTCGCATAAGTAACAAAGTGAAGATATATGTTGTTTTGGTAATGTTTGCTCTTTGTTACTGTGCTTTTGGACTTGGTTTCTAAACTAAGCCATTTGGCTTGTGGTGGGATTGTGGCTGAGCAATCCCAGGAACATGCGTTCATGGACTTTTACCCCTTCAGATAATGATAGAAGGAACTGATTTAAAGGGAAATGTTCATATGAATTCTTGTAAATTTGTGTATATGGAAAGGAAAAAAAAAACGATTTATATGTGATAGTAATATTATGTAAGGAAGTGGGGATTCTCTTTCACATACACTCTCAAAAAATAAAAGTTAAAGGGGGGGGGGGGGGGGGGTGTGGGTTGCAGTGATGCCGTATAAGAATAATTTTTGGTTAAGGAATCTTACAGTGAACAGTTCTTAAAGGTGCAGTGTGTGATTTTTACCGACATCTAGCGGTTCGGTTGAGAGTTTGCACTAAGGGCTCAGCCCACTGCTCACCCCTCCCTTTCAAAGAAGCTACGGTGGCTAAAACGGGACATATCATCGTCTGATACAGCAGAAATAGCTAGAGTACACCAAGAGTGTGTAACATTGTCACTGTTTCTGTACCACAGTCCATTATAAACCACATCATGGATAAAGTTTACAAAGCCATAGTCAGGCGAGGTCTTTATATATAACATAATAATAGTAATCAACTGATTGTCTCACAAACGTAACCAGCACATTTCTCCCCACATAGAAAACCCATACTACAGTGAGAAAGAAGAACCACACGAAACTATGCAACAATATTTTTCTAACAGGGTAGTAAAAGTTTAGCAGGCTAACTATTAGCTGTTACTGTGGCTGAGCTGGTTAAAGCATAAAGCCTTGTTTAAACTTGACGCGTCCACATGAGCCCAAGGGTGCATGCGGCAAAAATGACATGATTGTAACACGCACGCACCTCCGCATCCTCTAGACACCATTTACTACACACAACAGGCTTTTTTCTCTGATTTTGAAAACTCTTAGTGATTGACTTCGTGATTGTGATTGTAAAACAGTATGTTACAGGAGTCAATTACAAGAGTACTAATCAGCTGTCTCACGAACGTAACCAGCACATTTATCTCCACATAGCAAAGCCATAACACAGCGAGGGAGGAGAACTAAGTTACATTAAACAATCCAACGACATATTTTACACCTCTGACAAGGGAAAGGTCACTACTTGCTGTGTTTATGGCTAGCTTCTAGGTTTCTCCGGCTTCTCTTTCAAGGTACTGACGAAACGAGCTCTGTAGCGCTGTTTGTTCGCTGTCGGCTACGGTACAAACATAACGTCACAATATGTCGACCTTCATAGAAGGGGGTGCCCGTGGTTATGTAGATATAAATCTCTCATTCTAAGGTAATAAAAACATTACGGTTTATTAAGTAAGTTCTTTATACACCAATTGAAACATAGTTATGGATGTCTTATTGCATTTCTGTTAATAGATACTCAGAATTTTTACACATTGCACCTTTAAAATAACTTTTTTTTCTTGTGTACAACATTTTAATATAATATAAATACAAACAACCTTTTCCACTTTAAAGATCCTTCTGTTGAATGGAAAGGTTCCATAGATGGAAAAGGTTCTTCTTTGAACCATACATTTAAATAAAGAACCATTAGAGTGTAGATACTTTTCTAACAGAATGATGAGTCTAGTGCAACATATGCAAAATCATTCAAATCATTTGGGATTTTCATATGCACCAACATATTCATCATTGTGTATGTGACATTTTTTCTGTTTACCACATAAAACTTGTTCTACTGTTTGTCCCAGGTTTCTTAGTATTACCCATTTATGCTTCAAAATAAATTTTGTATATACATTTAAAAAAGTGTTACAGTATTTTTTAACAACAATATTAGGTCAGACTTACAATTAAGTTCAATTCAGTCTCTCATGAGGTTAGTCAAGGATTAATGCTAATAGGCTTTACTCCACTGTACCTGCAGTCATGTCGTGCACAGACATAGAGTGGATGTTACATTTATAGGAGACCATGGATGCTTCAGTTATATTTCGTTTGATTGTTTTCCTTCTTTTATTAAGTCATATTAGCTCAGAGTGTTTTCCAGGATGTTCATGTGGGACTGACCGTTTTGGGAGGTTAGTTACTGTTCCTTTTTTGCTAAAGACATCAGCAGTATCATTGCGCAAAAAATATGTTGTTGTGCTGAGATTAGGTATAGCTATAGCACAATGTAAGATCTAGTCTGTATATAAATTAATGGGCGATCCGAGGAGCTATTCTGCCCTAGAAAAAATATTAATTAAACCTAAGTGTTAAAATTCAACACATTAAAAATTTAAGTGTTTTTGTTTTCATAACAAAGAATTGCTGTTCCTGACCAAACATTTTAGATAACAAGTTTAGGAGAACTTGTTATTAGAACAACTTGATGTCATTATTTTTTAATATAATAATATTATATTATATTATTCTGTATATGTTGTAAAGTTGTCGAACATCAACGTACAACTGATGTATTGAACGTTTTTCTCTAGGTCACTCACATGTATGGGAACTGCATTAACCCAGATTCCTGATGACGTACCAGAAGATCTGACTAAAATTCGAATAGAGAAATCACAGCTAAGTGAACTGCCAAAAGCAGCGTTTTCCCATATGAAGTGTCTAAAGCATCTCTGGCTGAATTTCAATGACATCGCCATCATAAACATCAAAAGTCTGGAAGGCATGGGTAACTTGACGGAGCTCCGGTTACAAGGTAACAAGCTGCGTTCAGTGCCATGGACAGCGTTTGAGGAAACGCCCAACCTCAAGATTTTGGATCTGAAGAACAACCGCATTGACGCGCTCCCCGAACACGCGCTTAAGTTTTTACCAGGTCTCACCTATTTAGACCTGTCCTCTAATCAACTCTCAGTCATTTCTAAAGACGTGTTTCTGAACTGGCCTCTCTACCACACAGAAAACAATCATGAAAAACCTCCAGCGTCAAATGTTGTTCTGGCGCTTCACGACAACCCGTGGTTGTGCGACTGTCGCCTGGGAGGCTTCATTGAGTTTATCAAATCGTTGAGTCCGCCCTTCATTTTAATGAACTCATATTTGACATGCTCTGGCCCGGAATTCAAGGCAGGGAAATTTTTCCATGATATCGATTTAAAGACGTGTGTGAAGCCAGTGGTCAGCGCCCCAGTCAACAACATCACCGTGCCTTCAGGCAGAAACATCACGCTAACATGCTTTGTCATGGCCAGACCTGAACCTGCCATTCGGTGGACATATGGTCTTAAGATACTAAGAGGATTTCGTGGTAAGAGATATACTCCTAAAAACGTGTTTACATGTTTGTCTTTACTTAAATAGATCTTTCTTTAAAAAAAAAAATAGGTAATTAACCCTCAATAACTGCACACACATTTTACTAGTGTATGGACAGCGTTTTTTTTTTAAATATTATATTTTTATATACATAATATAATATATAATTATACATTAAAAAGGAGTGTAAGTGATAAAAAGTTGTCAAAACTACTTAAAACCAGATTATGCAATTGTGACGCGCCTACTATGCAAGCTTAAATGATCCCAAATTATTACAAATCATGGAAAAAAATAGTTTCACATTGTCAATTTACTAACTAATGTAATTATTACATACATTTATGAAATTATGAATCAATTTTAATAATACAAATTATTGTTGTTATTGTTATACTGTAAAAGTACACAAAAATACCTTTTGCCCATACTCCATGTTGGCCTCCCTTTTTTTTCCTTCAGAGATTCAGAACCGTGTGGATGAAGACACCATCAGGTCTCAGCTGATCATTCCTTCGCTCCATCCGGCCGACAGAGGACTCTACACCTGCTTTGCCAACAATTTCATCGGCAACTCGTCAATCGGTATATCACTGGAAGTGACATCTCCAGAAGGCTCACTGTTTCATTCCTCAGACCTCCCTGCTGCCATCGCAGAGGAAAATGTTTACATTGATATCCGAATTGCCAAGCAGACAGTGTATGGCATTACAATTGAGTGGCATGCTGTGACAGACAATCCAGCAGAAACCTGGTTCACCATTCATTTTGGCCGCTATGACACACTTAAGAAAGAGCAGATATACATAGGACCAGGTATTAACACATATTCTGTCACAGACCTGCAACCAGTCACTAAGTATGAAATCTGTGTTACTCTAAAGAACCAGGCTCCTCGAAATGGCCAGTGCATCGTGTTCGTGACAGGCAGTGATTTCAATGAAATGCAACAGAGAGAAAAACTCATTCATATTGTCGTAATTGTACTTGCCATGGTGCTCGCTGTGCCCGCGGGAATGTACGCCTGCACCACCGATGCCAAGTTCACCTGCTTTGAGCGTTGCACGGAGATGTGGAGAAACAGGAGAAACACGGAGCACTCACACACGTCTGACGAGAGGCAGGGCACCTTTGACAGTCTCCAGGCCGCCAGTGATGAGGGCCTCTGCAAGGAGTCCAGCAAGGAGATAAAGGCCCGGCGAAGGTCTGCTGAAAAGATACAGAAAATAAAGAATGAACGAAGACCAACAGCTGAACTTTACTGACACTGCACATTGAAAAGACATCCAGAGACTGATCAATACCCATGAGTAAAGCCTGCATTGTCATCCAGCTTGAGTGGTCAACAGGAGATCGGAGTAAAGTTAATATTCTTATTACAGAGTCTCGATTGATCATGAACTCACGGATCAGGTGCAGCTGGACAGGATTTTTCCTGGTGAAAACCAAAGGAAGCCATTGAATAAAAGCAAAGTCAATGAATCAAACACTTCTATCAGCTGTATTCTACATCGCATAAGCAAGCTATTTTCATTGAATGTTTGACACTTCAGATTCTTTAGCAACTATAGGTAAATATTAACTAAGAAAAATAAAGTGCTTCACACCAGTGTTTATGATTATAACAATTAATTAAAATAACATAATTTGCAATATAAAGTTATATAACAGGCTGTTTTTGTACTGGTAAAATAACTGTGAGTGTCCGAAACTGGAAGCCTCCTACATTCAAGTTGCAAATAGCCAAGCCGCTTTATTGGCATCAATGATATCAATGAAGAACCTGAAGAATTCATTGAACCTTTCCATTCCATAAAAGGATTTTTTTACATTCTAAAAATGGTCTTTTAAAGGAAATGTTCACTGCAAAAAAACTTTTGAAACCTATATTTGTAAGAGTTTTTTTCATAGGGGAACAGACCGTTTATCTCACTGCACTTTATAGAAACAACCAGTGACAAGTTGTAGCGCTCAGAGTATAGAAGACATTGATAATGCAGCTGTACATAAAACATAATTTTGGGGATTATATTTCCATTTAAAACTACCGGTAAGTGAATTATTTTAGGTTGAGGTGCATTTGTATGATTGTTATATTCGTGGCATGTTTTAAGTGAGAGATTTATTTTTAATGCACATGATACAAACCTAGGGGTTTAAAAGCAGATTAGGATTTTTGAGGCCTGCTCCATATCATGTGAGGCTAACAGCAGACAGAATACTTATCTTTTAAAATGGACACAAGCGTCAGTCAGCAAGCCCTTTGACAAACAATGAAAATGCCACATACAATGAAAATTAAACAGTGACCGACACAATTGACCTTCAGACAAATTGATCAATTTGAACTCCAATCATTGAAAGAGTTGGGGAATAAATGTAATTAAGATTGTTTTCTATATCTGATTTTGCCTCTTAAGTATATTTTGTTCCCTTTTATTTTTTTTAACAAATGAGTGGTGCAATCTTTGTAAGTAAATATATACATTAAAATGAAAATTTGTTGCTGAACTTATACCATGTTTCTGTACTGAAATGTTTAAAATTTTTATCACACATGGACTGTCATTCAAGGCAGTCAACTTTATTTGTAAATATGCCAGAAATAAGAAATAACTCTGTTCCACTAACAGACTGAACGGATACCGCTGTCGAATCGTGCCGTTCTGCTCTAATCCAGGCTCGTTGACATCTATGCTTCTTTTTCCATTGTGGTGCTACTAAACCCGGATTAAAACGTACATGACCAATCGTGAACCTCAGACTCTGAACCAAAAAAGTGCTTAAAGTGAATTCCACAGCTCTCTCTTATTTATATCAGTGATAAATTTGAGGGTTCTGACCTTTTTTTCAGAGCTCTGTGACCTTGCTCCGAAATAAACTAGTCAAGTTCCAAATAAAATGTCCGCATCTTGGTTAGAATGTTCTGTTTTTCCTTTATCCTAGTCCATCAGCGCACTTTGCAAGTTTGTAATCCTCTCTAAAAAAAAAAAAAACAGTAATCCTACAGGGTATAATTCCATGTCATTTGTGCTTTTACCCCGCAGTGCTGCTTTTACAATGTGAAAACAGACTTTCCTGATCACAGCCGCCTTGTCTCATGTTCAGGGGTTCTTTAGAAAAGAAAGAATTGAACAATGTTGAAAAACATTCACATAAAAAAAACTTTACAATGCATTTGTCTTTGAATATATAAATACCGTGTTGAGAGATTTAGAAAAGCCAGAGAGAAAGCACGTAATTTGTCTTATAAATCTTAATGGGATCACCAAATCTGAACTTGATGTTAAGCCCCAAAAGAACAAGCACGAGCTAAAATAAGCAAACCATCACTGCACGTGATTATTTTCTCAAATATCGAATATCGAGTTGACTGTCGGTGTCACAATAGTCATAAAATCTGTATTTGAAAAATAAAGCTCTGTTTTAAAAAGGATTTAGGTCACACCAACTGCACCATGATCCCATATGACGAAATGCAGCATTAAAGGAAATAATGCTTTTTCTCAATCCTATATTATACAGAATAAAAAACAAAAGAGGCTATAAGCTGACATTCAGCAGTTTCATATCACAAGACCACTTCACAAACAAGAATAAAAACTTGCTTTGCTTAAAATGCCTTTAAATAAAACAACACATTTGAATGAAATGTCCATTTATTTACAAAAGGTTGAATATAAACAGAGATCACTCCAATTATTTTACATTTAATCCTGAACGGCATGACACCTGACAATGTACATTTAAATTGGTGGAACACGGCACAATATGATAATGTACGTAACTGTATGGTTTTCCTCACTGACGGATTGGAAAATATGGATATAATATTGGATGTCTTTGTGGTTCATCAGTCAAAAGCATTTATCAAATAAACCAGCAAATCAATGTTTAGAATTTGGCATTGTAAATGTTCATTCAAGGTCCAAAAGATATTGTGTTAGACTTAAAAAGCATTTAATTCGCTGGTCTCAAAAAAAAAAAAAAAAAAAAAAAAAAAAAACCTAAACAACAACCTAGTGTTCCCTTTTAAAAACCATGTATTCAGTAAAACGTACATGATATTGAAGAATAAACGTTCACATCACAGACATATTTCATTTTCCTTGTCAGTTATCCACAGTAAAAAAAAACAGACTTTGGTTTCATTTTCTGGATGAAAAGTATCCACAGATGGAGAAATGTTGAGTAAATGTGAACCAATTCTTTTCCATCCAGAAGAGGGCAGTACACAGTGTCATAGCGTGCGGATTAGCAGGGTGTTAGTCTTGGCAAGTGACACTTTTCCACTAGAAACCTGCAATCCCATCTGAACTCTGCATACATACGGCAAGTGGCAGAGTTGTCCTGCTGAGATCTTGCTCTTGCTCAAATCTTGCCAAAAATCTTCTTTGTCAGAAGAAACAGGACAGAGAATTAGCAGAGGGACACGTCTTCTCACCACTGAACACTGGTATTTCCACATCCATTTCATCATAATCAGTACCGGTTGGCCATTTTTTTCTGCTCCAGTCTAAGTTTGAGCTCAGAAACCAGTGCTGTGTTGACAGGATTGTCTTTACTCGTATGAGATTTTCTCTTTGTCTTGGAGGCCACCGAGGCAGACACTGTAGGTACCGCCCACTCGCGGTCACCGTGTCTACAGTGACTTGGCAATGGCGGTGGCATGTTAGGAGGCGACGGAGGCGCTCGATGATGAAAACACGCCTTGCTGTTATTGTTACAGTTGATATTGTCTGATGTAGGGTTCTCCTGTTCCTCTCTGAACGGTTGCTGGAAGTCGTCTTGTCTCCGGAATTTACGCTTCCTGCGTATGATGCGACGGGAGGGTAGGATCTTGTTGGACTTGATGTTTCTCACGAATATAATAGTAGATATCAAGACAGTCACAAAAACCATGATTATAATGACACCACTGATCAAGCCTAGGAAATGCAATGGATTTTCCCTACTTTTCAATAAAAAGGACGTCAAAGGTCCCTTGAGTTGAGTCTGTAAAAGAGCACAAAGAGAAATCAAGTCCATAGGACTCAAGGGTGATATACGTTAGGCAGATAAATAATTCCCTGAGAGGCCAATAGCAGGCTACAAAGCATTCTTGTAGTACTATGGTATATTAGCGTGGGTTAGAAAGCACTGATAGGGCGACTACATGGACTATACACAGCGTGACTGCATGGCATATTGACAGCTGAGGACAGATTGAAAGCAACTGATTTGGTGTTTACTTAAATTAATTTGAATGTTTCAACAGAGTCTGGTTGCACAGTAAGACAAGATCAGAAGGGTTGAATAGGGCACCCAGAATTAAGACCATGCAGCCTCATTGTCATAATCTCAAAAACATCCACTGTACGATGTAGACTGAATGGAGAAAGGGCGATTGTGTAGAATAAAAGCTATTATTTTGAAAAAATATGTATTTTAACTGTGCTCTTTTACAGACATTTTACTTGCCTTTAAGCCACAATAAAATCATGGAAGGAAGGAAAGAAATGAAGAAAACAAAGTTAAGAATTGGTGTCGGTGTCAAAGTGTCTCATGGTCAGAGCCTCCTAATAATCTTTCTGATCTTGCCCCTTGGCTGGACCCGGGACTTTTTCACAGATTTCCAGAACATTATGGTGGATATGAAAATGGTCAGAATGATAGCGAGGACTACAATGCTCAAGCAAATGCTGAAAACAGTCCAGGGCCGAGTTCTCAGACTCAAGAAGTATGAAATCAATCTGGATTTGATCTGTAAAGCACACAATAACAAAAACTTATGCTAGGTTTGATATGAGGTTTTCTCACAATACAGATAAAATAGTGAGAGTGCAGATGAAAGATTTTCATATGCATGATTCAGTATTTTTATAGCATGCATGAATGAGAAACAAATGGTTCTTGAGTTGTTTTGAATGGCAATACTAAAAATGTTGCTTTCACTTTTTAAATGAACAGGATTGTTAGTAAAATAAACAGCACTAATAAAAAAAACACTTACCGCTTCTGTGATGTCAATCTTTATCACTGTGGTGGTGCTGAAGGATGGTGAACCTCTGTCTTTGGCCTGAACAACCACAGACCAGGTGCAGTCTTTCTGATTGGTGATATTGTGGACTATGTCCATGGACTTGATGTATGGCTTCAAGTTTATTTCTCCCGTGTCTGCATCGATGTCGAATATGTTGTCTGGGTCGGCTTTCGTAATGGAGTATTCAATGACATTGTTTGGCTCTTCTGCATCTTCATCAATCGCCTACAATCATCAAACACAGTCAACTAACAATCACACAAGTCTTCTATTAGAAAAACAAAATTTCAAGGAGTCTTTAAAATAGCTGCTAACCTCTATTTTCACCGGTGCACCAATCACCATTGTTTTCTCTAGAGAGTTCTCACTAAACTCTGGTGAATGGTCATTGAGGTCAATAATAGTGACGAAGACTTCTGCAAGGCTGTATTTTCCTTCAGTGTCTTCAGCCTTCACATAGAAGTTATACTTGGATTTGACCTCGGCGTCCAGACTGGCCCAGGGCTGAGTGTAGATGATTCCAGAATCAGCCTGAATGAGAAACCTTTGTGGAAAAAAATATAAGACAGGAAATGAGTTCTCTTGGAAAATCAGGATTACAAGAGGCTTGTTGTAGAGGGAGATGTTAACATGATTTAAAGCTTTGAGAACACACTCAGTTCTTTTGAAAACTGTTATGTATACTTCCTGTTGTGATGTAAACAGGATAAAACATCTCAACTTATATACAGTCTACTGTATAAACTGTAATTTAAAGCCGCAGTCTGGCGTTTTTCCTCTTTGTCGCCATCTCTGTTTAAAATCTGCAATTGCAGTCATTCGTGGAATTATCAACTTTACGTGAGTTGTACTTCAACATCCTCAACACACACAGCGAGGATGAACACAATGTTTGAGGAGACTGTGAGGCTGTCGGTCACCGCACCAATGTGGATACTGGCATTTAGAATCACAGATTATTCTTTTTGGAAGTATGACCAACATAAGAATTTTCACCGGAAAATGTCATCTGAACTAGTGAGAAACATCCACTTTTGTTCTGGTTCTGACATTGCAGTAAATCGCGTGGATTAAATCTAACAATCGCTTTTAAGTTATCATATCACGCAAAACCAACGCAATATCAATGCAAATTATACTTTGTTCTCAAATTGTTAATGTTAACAACGTCAGCATTGCGCGACTACATGTAATATCCCTCGGATATGTATCCCAGATGTGACATAATGACTCAATATAGCCTACTAGCCGAGACTCATCTTTATGTGTGCAGATGTGACGTAATAACTCAATATAGCCTAATAGTCGAGACTCTTCTTTATGTGTACAGATGTGACATAATGACGCAAAGACATGGTCAAATCTCCCGGAGAAATTCATGAGTACAGCTGGAATTAAAAACATTGTTTTTGAATGAAGTCTCTCATGCTCACTAATTTAAATAGAGGTATCAATCTATTTTATTTAATTATATTTTAATATATTTTAAGATATCTATTCATGTGATCTGAATTTTCAGCAATCATAAATCCAGTTTCATTCAGCTTCAGTGTATTTTTTTTTTTTTTTTTCAAATCATCAAATCATCCAAATATGCTGATTTGGTTCTCAAGAAACATTTCATATTTATTATTAATGTTAAAATCTGTTCAAAAGAACAGCATTTATTTGAGATAGAACTCTTAGACGTCTTTACTGACACTTTTGATCAATTTAATGTCCTAGCTGAATAAAAGTATTAATTTCTTTCTTTCAAAAAAAAAAAAAAAAGGTACTAACCTCAAACTATTGAACGGTAGTGTATGTATATATTGCTCTCTATGACTGACACAACAGCTCTTTGATCTGTTTGTCCAAACCCTGGAGGTACTGGAAGTGTTCTGAAAATCTGTCTGGTTATTATTTTACATACGCAATTCGATTTTGTGCAGAAATGACACACTGCACCTTTAAGTGGGGCTGTTACATGAAAAGAAGAACAGTCTATTTTCTGCTCAAATCCCATTAGTGGATTAACCAATATGGAGGGCCGATTAACTCTTTGTTTGCAGTGAAATTTAGTTTTGCAGTTCTAGTTATTTGATTCTGTATGGAGAAAAATTGTTGTCATTTGACAAAGTGTGTAGTTCATGAAATATTAATTAAATAATGACAATGATAAAATCTGATGAATGAAATTGCATAAAGACTGTATGCTGACGATTTAGAGGTATTGTTGTCCGGTAAATAAAATCAGGCATAAGCTGCAATTGGCAGCCTGTGTGGTCTGTCTGGCAGAAACAAAACAGAAAAGATCCCACGCTCACTCAGCCTTGCCAATGAGAGAGTTCACACAGCTGGAAAAAGGAAGCTTACCGGAAAGCTTTACCATGCCTGTTCTGTCAACAAGTCATCATTTCCACATTTGTATTATATTTATGTGTTTTATGCTCTATAAAATATAACAATATGTTACTATCAGAGACCATAAATCTGTCTCCGGGTGTGTGAAGCTTGAGACAGATTTTTGAATAAAGAGCTGAGAACAGCGGGATGACTGAACTCTCTCCCAAGATGGCAATAATATTTCAGCAATTTGAGCACCGCCTTTGGAATCTAATAAAAGAAAGGAAAATCTGATCCACCTGGGTACAGCTAGTCCTGAGTACAGCTAGATAAGAGTCTGAAAACAAGTCTTACAAAAACAAAACAAGTTATTGGAAACTGAATTCTGCCTAGCTTTGGTATCTGTAGGCTGTGTGTGATGAATCGAGGTGAGCTCACATCCCTCCTGTTCTCCCATTCACTAAATAGTCTGTGTTTTGGCATTAATGATGTTGCATAAGCTACTGTTTTTCATGTGGCTTATTCCAGTCGGCTGGCATTTCATCAGCAGGATCCCAGGCATTAAAAAGACCACACACACACTCTGAAAAGGAGAGGAAAAAACATTAGATGAGGGGTAGGGTACTCACAGGTCGGCTCCTGAGCCATAGATGGAGTATTTGACCACACCCCAAAGACCAGAATCAGGATCTGTGGCCTGCAGAGAGCATAAGGAGCAAACGTCAGCAACTGGCGTACTGAGATGCCAACATCTACGTAACAGAACAGATGACGTTTTGAGCCAAAAAGCAAAACATTAGGGGCGATGTGGGATTTGTTAATCAGGCTACGTCATTATTTCCCTTGTTATAGCATGTCCTCTGAGGTCAAAATCCGCAGGTCATTTAGCAAATTGTAGTTCAGAAACAGGATAACTCCCATGTGGCGAGGACTTGCTTAATATGGTTCAATCTCTCTATCCACTGATGAAGGGCAGAGTGGGGCAAGTTTACATCCGGACAGAAATTAGTTTAGCATTGTCCCAACATAAGGGTTCAATTTTGAGAATAACTCAGGGTTCTAGTCAGGAAAACATTTTCTTTTTTATACTTCTGTTTCTAAGTCTGTTTTTTATCATACAGTAAAAACAGTGACATTGTGAAATATTATTATAATTTAAAATGATTGCTTTCGATTTGAATATATTTTAAAATGTAACGTATTCCTATGCAGTCTTCAGTCTTCATGATCTAGAAATCATTCTAATATGTATAATTTTGCAGAAACTGCAAAAAAAAAGTTTTCAAGATTTATTGATAAATAAGAACTTTATAAGAACAGTGTCTATTTTAAATACTTTTTTTGTAACATTATAAATGTCTTTAGTCACTTTTGATAAATGTGATGCATCATTAATGAATAAAAAAATATTAATTAAAAAAAATGTATATATATATATATGAAGAGTTCAGATGCAAAAGCCTCTAAGTGCCATTTGAAATTTTCTTCTAAAATGATCATTTTTATCAAGCTTGTATATTTAAGTTCAGTAATTTCACTTAAATGACAATGAAGATTACCTATTAATTATCATTTAAGTGAAATTATTGAACTTAAATATACAAGTTTGATAAAAATGATCATTTTAGAAGAAAATTTCAAATGGCATTTAGAGGCTTTTGCATCTGAACTCTTCATATATATATATATATCACTGACCCCAAATTTTGAGTGGTAGTGCATTTAAACCTTATATTGTTTTTAATGTGTTTGTTCATATACAATTTGAAATAAACATGATCAGTATCTAACTAGTTTTGTAGAACAAAAAAGCTGTACCATTTTGTTTGAGTATATTCTGACACAAAAAAAGATAATCATGGTGGTATTTTTGTCTATTAAAGCACAAATCTGGGGTTTTAGTGTTACACAACTGAATGAAAATGATAGCCATCTGGCAGCTTACCACGTAATAGACTGTTTAGCATGCATTCCCATACTGAGCATGATTTGGGATTCTGAGCCAACCCCTCAAATGTTATATTTAGATTAATAATGCGCATAATGCGTCTTTTTTACATAAACAGAGCAGTCTAGAGAGAATGACAAACATGTTTATCTTTTTGTGCATATAATGTCTAGAATGTTCTGTACTCACTGTCACAGACACAACATTGGATCCTCCGGGTGAATTTTCTGGAATCCGAGCGATGTAAAAATCAGAAGTGAATTTCGGAGTGTTATCATTGGTGTCTAGCAGATGAATGATTATGTCTGCCGTGGCACTGAATCTCTCAGGTGTGTCAATCTCAATAGCGAGGAGCTGGAAACAATGAGCATAAACACATTTCTTACACAACTGGCAGTATATTATTGATTATAATATTGTAAGGTCATTCTCAGGCCATTTGTGTCCCCATTACTGGTACAATTACATATAGATTCAAAAGTAATTGTATTTTAGAAGACCATTTTCATGTCCATTTAATGAAAAAAAAAATACATTTACTGATATGAAAACATTTGTAGATACATTGATATTTCTTATTCATTAAGCATTTAATTTTTTTAACATTGTTGCTCTTTAAACATGTTTCTAAAAAACTGGGGAAATTGGACAATTGAAATTCATTATTTTTTGCACTTTAAAGTCAAATTAAAGTACAACATTCACTGTTTTCCTGATACATGACTGTGTAACATATGCAACAAATCCGTCGGTTCATTATTTGTCCATATGTTCAGGATTGAGCACATACAGTATTGTATAATACACTTTTCGTTTCCATGAATTTCTGTTCACCTTAAATGTCAGGAATTGTGATTTCTCAAAATCCATTGCAGCAGAATCCTCAACAAGGACGGTGACTTGGGCTTCATTCAGAACGGTTTGAGGGACCACTCGTAACATGCGGCCTGGGCCCACCAGTCTGAGGTGGAATTTGGCATTTGATCCCTGAGAACAAGCATATAGTTTAAACATATTTTGTAACACAAAACTTTCCCTCACAGCTAATAGAGAGACCTATCAAAGACATAGAAATGGAATAAGTTAAAGCCATTTTAAATGAATGGACAAATGATGTGCTAATCCATATGATATTTTATGTGTAATGAATTCAGCATATCAATGTGACTAAATGCTGAATAACTACAAATATTATTGCGTAAGCTTGAAAGGAACCACCTGCTTGTTTGGGTGCTTTCCTGTCATTTATGTAACAGAGATAATAATGTTCTACTATGACTGAACAGTGCTCATGGAAGTAATACATTAAACTAATGGTGTTTTATCTAGTTGATTTTTAAATAATGGTTGATCTGCACAACAAAACTACTCTAACACTCAATCGGCTTTCATTAAATTCTCTTAAAACCCAGAACAGGTCGCCAGATTTTCTTTCTAATGTCCATAAACCTGCATGCACTAATTTTAGCTAAGACAACCTGTAACCTGCTGCCGAAACAAAATGGTGCCCACCTGGTCTGAGTCGTTGACTGTGATTTTCAAGCCCCTCAGGAACTCTCCCTCAGGAGGATGCTCATACATAGTTAACTCGAACACGTTCTGGGGTCCATTCTCTCCAAAGAATGTGGGTGGATGGTTGTTCAGATCCACTACCTTAATGGTCACTGTAGTGACTGCAAAGTCCAAGCGTTTCCCCTCTGGACTAACCTCTGAAGCCTGAGAAAGGAAGAAATGACTGATTGTTAATTCAAATATATTTATACCAACCAGAATTTACAATATTGTATTCATTTGCTCAAGATACTCTTGTAATGAGGACATGCAAGTTTAAAAGGGATGTAACTACATACAGTAGCATGGACAGAGAGATTTTAGTAATTGGCTTATTCCTGAAATTGGCTTAAGCTCTGTCACAAGTCAGAGATAAGAGGCAAACAATGTCCAGTCACCAAACATTTGATAGCAGAAAAAAAAAATCAAACTTGAGACACAATAGAACAGAATTAGAAATAGAGTTTAAAAATGATTTTAACCTTGACTTTAATATTAAAGACTTCCTTCCTCAGGTCTGCTGGATACACATTCAGAGTGATGCATCCACTGGTTTTATTGATGGAAAAAACCCCATCTGCTCCTGAATAAATTGGTTGGAAATTTGTAAAGTGAAAGCTCATAATAAAATTCCTTTTCAGCCATTAAAAGATGTGCAAAATAAATGCATTTCAATATTAACCAATAATACTTACCAGACTCTAATGAATATATGATTGGATTTGGATTATCCATGTCTCCATCTTGGGCAAAAACTGTAAATATCTCAGATCCCTGTAAAAAGATCCCTGTAATTAGATCTTAGACAAGGAGCCGACTTCAGCTGAATAATGACACATTTGTCTTTTTATACTTGATCTTTTTTGCAAAATTGAATCATTGTTTTTCTGTTTATCAATGTAAAGATGCATTGAAAAAATCTTTTTTGTTAAAGCTATGTAAAAAATAAAGGTGACTTGATTTGACTAGCCACAGTTTGTCAGGGTAACATTAGCAGATAAAGTAAGGAATGCATTCTAGCATGCTATGTTCAACTGCAATTTTTCCTTAATATTTAATAGGGGATACACTATCTTGTATTGTACAGTAGCTCAGTACAGTCTTTATTTATTTTTATCTTTTTTTTAACTGATTTTAGCTGCATGCTGTGCTGTTATTATTTATTTTTGAAAGAAATTCATACATTTTCAAATCAAATCGGCATATTACAATACTTTATATAACATTTTAAAATATATTAAATAGAAAACTGTTATTTTAAATCATAATTATATTTCAAAATATTTTGCAAAATAATTTTTTGTATGTATTCGTGAACAAATATATGCTTTGTGAGTCTCTTGGTGAGCATAAGAGACTTATGTCAAAAACATTAAAAAAATTTACTGACCCTAAACTTTAGTGTGTCTATATATTATAATCACTCGCCTTTAATCACTTTTAATGACACTGAAGCACAATGGACCTGTTGAGTGTTCTTAAGAACTCATGGTGTAGTGTTACGATGGATACTCACAGGCGAAGAAACCTCATAGACATAACCAAAGTAAGGAGTTCCAACAAACACAGGAGGAGTGTCTTGAGTGTCAATCACATTTATCGTCAAAGTGGCAGATGATGACATTACTTGTTGCTTGCCCTTGTAAACGCCACCTCCATCCTGAAAATGATGGAATTCATTATGATGGAAAATAACAGCAAAAGGATTAAAATGATGATCGGTAGAGCAGATAAAGGTGGTAAATGGAAGAACTAAGCTTGAACTGGTAAAACAAGGAGAACAAACCCCCTCTCACCTTTGCCACTACAGTGATGAAATGTGTGCGTAATTTCTCATAATCGAGGGCTTCGCCTGGTTTTATCCGCAGCACGCCACTATGGTGGTCGATGGAAAACTTTGTGTTCGGTTCACTGCTCTAGATTTAAGAACAAACACAGAGATTCCACGGTCACTCTACGCATATGGATTCCCATATCTCTATGAGCTTGTGAAAAAATAGTCAGTAATGAATAGTATGAAGGAACAGGAATGAAATATCCATACTGTGTCGTAATGGGAAATTTAAAAACTTTCTTCTGCTCCATCTGACCCAGGCCTGCCTAAAACGTCTTGATCGAAGGCCAGATAATATTTCCTCAATTATCCACGTCACTATGTAAAATATTAGCTTAATGTCCACCCAAAGGCATACGCAATGAAAGGCGAGGTTTCATTAAATAGAACTGTTGTAGTCATGTCTCGGATACATTGTGGGTTTGGATGAGAACAGGTTTTGGATAAGGTTAAGATTTATTTATAAATCATTTTGTTGAGGACAGCTTCCTGAACCTAGAAAAGCACAACGCCAGCTATGTTCTGTGAAACGTTCTGTTCAAGGCATGCTTGCCATGTTTCTTCTGATCGATTGGCTTTATCATCCGTATTTTGCAGAATCCGACTCGGGCTTGAACTGATACAATCCAAAACTTGACTTAGCGCGTTTCAGACAGACTGGAAACCTGAAACGTGCTAATTGAGGTAAGCAATGTACAGTATGTAAGGGTTAATGCCCGATGAGGTGTCCATTGTCAGGTATTAATGGACGACGGTGAGGCGTGAATCGTCTGACACGCAGCTTCGACCGATGTCCATTAATACCTAGACATTGGACACCTCGAAGGGCATTAACCCACTAACACCATGGTCAGTCGCCAAAGAACATATTTTTAAAACATTAGTTTATATTTTAATTAGTTATACAATCAAAATCTAAAGTTTTACAAACAATAACTTGGTGTCCCTGGTTACGTCTGACGGTTTATTTAGCAACCGGGGATATTTATAGTCAACTCATTTCTCCGTTCTATTTACAATATTTCTTTCTTCAGCAGCATCCCAGTCATCAAAGTTGTCAAATTCTCCAAAAGAGTTAAAAGAAATAACAAAGTCGCTCATTGTTGTATTAGTAGGCTATGTATAACGGCTAACTAGATGTTTGTTTTGATACAATAAAATGTAAACAGATACTTTGACTGCCTGTTGCTATGGTTACCCACAGCTAATGTAGCCAGCGCATTTATTTATCAATTTCGAATGGTAAACAGTGGCTGCGTCCGAAAACGAAAATTTAATGAGCCCATTCCAGTGACTTCACCAACTTTGCACTGTTTTTAGTTCTGCTTTCTGTTTTCATGTGTGTGTGTGTGTGTGTCTGTGTGTATCTCCTAAACAACAACAACCCCTCTCCCTGGCATCATGGGATAGTAAAGTGTCCATCGTATGCGCACTTCAGAATCTCGCCGGAAGCAGTAGGTCATCCAGATACTTTTCGCCTACTGTTTTTCGAATTCTATGATTTCGGACAAACGACTCTGCTCGCATACTTTTTTTTCTTTTTTTCGCATTGTACTGTATTTCGGACACAGCTAGTCAGTTTCACCAGAACTCCTTTACTAGGTGTCCTCTATCACTTTTTAATGGACACCCTGCAGCCAATCAGAATCAAGTATTAACCCAGACCATGGTATAAGTGAAAAATGTGTTAACCTATTCTAGAACACAAAATAAACAATAATAATTAACTTTTAAAATAGCATCAAATGACCCTTTTACATGCAATTTCAAATGTGTTCATTGATTTATTCTTTAGTTATGAGTATGACCCGTTTATATGGATTTTCTATGAGACTTTGCAGTAATGAACATATGGGTGAAAACAGAGAGAAAAAAAGAAGTAATCATGTACTTTAATTTGACCTTGAGTTCATGTTTGATATTTCAACTGAATGCCAGATGTTACCTGGAGGAAGTAAGTGACTGATCCTCCAGAGCCGATGTCTCTGTCCACTGCCTCCACTTTGTAGATGCTGCTCCCAGATGTAGTGTTCTGTGCAAACACATACAGTTTTCAAACAAGCCTGTTTATACAGATCACATTCAAATCCAAATCTATTTTTGCTGGCCAAGTATTTTCCCAAAAATATTATATTGGAACCTAAATGATTTAGTAAATAAGTACAGAGTCTCCTCACCTCTGGCACATCTACGATGGAAGGCATGTTCTGAAACTGTGGTCTCTCATCATTGGCATCCGTGACAATAACCGAAACCTTTTCAACTACCTGACATGACACAGGAGCATTAGAAAGACAATCACTGCAAAACTCATCACATACACTTGATAAGACTGAACAATACTTACTTTGTTAAGGCCATCTGAGATGCTGACAAAGAATTCAATCTCATCTTGTGCCTGTGATTAACAGATGGGTTAGTGTCACTGTAATGTTCTCAGCACATTTAAAACTTGATATGCGTTTTGAAATGTACCTCTCTGTCGAGTTCCTCTATTAGAGTTACTACTCCAGTTTTGGGATGAACGCGAAAATATTCTTTGTATCCGGGTTCGAAGGTCATTCCATACTTTACTGGCTGGCCTTCGGGGTCAGTTCCATTAATTATGTATATCTGTGTTCCTGTAATTTACAGTTGTAAGCAGTTATTTCTGTTCAAGTCAAATCAAAATGACATCTAAAGCAGTGGTTGACACCCATAGGTACAAGGCTTTAAATTATTTAAGATAAGACAATAAAAATGCATTAAAATAAGAAAAAAATATTAAAAAATCCAGATGTTTCTTATTTTAATTCAAAGCCTCAATTGTATTTGTTTTTCTTCTTTGAGGAACCAGGGTTCCCAGTGTCTTGAAAAACCTGGATATATAAGGAGGCCTATTTAAAAAAATGTGATTTCTAGACCTGCAAAAGACTTATAATGAATATAAATGTTTTCTTAAATGTTTCAAGCTCAAAACAGCCGTGGCCATGTTAATACCGTTTATAATTAGACAGAGGAGACAACAATAGGGTAAACCAAACAGTCTTCTAATGAGATGGTACAAAAGTTTTACCTTACCTTTTGGCGTATCCTCTGAGAGATTGAACATTGCCATATTACCGTTGTTACTGCTGGGCCCATTATCATAGAAATAGGGTGCATAGTCAGCCTGAGCTATAAACAACAATAATCAGATATCAGATTAACAAACCTCAATTAATAGTGTAATGTAACCAGACTTAGAGGACAAGTACAACAACTGTACCTATCACAATATTAGTCATTTTACTGACATGTGGTTGATCACACACTGCATAATGTAATAATACTAATGACTCTCTCTATCCCCCTCTCTATCTCTGTCTGGGATTACAGGTGTCTTACGTCATAAATGCCTCAATATCCCCTGCTTTAACAAATCTATTTCACTATATACATTCATTTTTGAAATGAATTTATATCTAAATTTAGCTTTAGATGTAGTATTCTTTCAGCCAAGTCTGTATTTGCTGAACTCCGACTGTCAAGCAGGAATTAGGGTGATGCAAATGAGGGAGGAACTAGAAAAACATAACAGCAGTCAAGATGATCTACACCAGTCAACAGTATAACATACTCAACTAAAGGAATGCTTAATCGCCTGAGTCACTTTCGGGTTCAAAGGTTTTCATGAATACATACCAAAGCAGAAATGCGCTAGCAGAAGAAATGATGAAAACTGTATTCCCATAGCATTCTTCATCCTAATAAAGCAAAGCATTTACAGCCGGCCAGACAGCGCACTAGTAAAGAGAGCTACGGCAGAGTCCTTCTAAGGGTGTTTATTTCAGATCGAGTACAGCTAAGACAGGTGCTAAGAGCCTAATCCAATGACAAGCCTTAACCCATGGCACATTTTTAGAAGCCTATCTTTTTGCAGCTAATGGCCACTAGGAGGCTTCCTGAGTAGAACACCTGACCTGAGATGACAGGTTCTAGAACATCTTATATCTGGTACTACTGAAATCCCATATTTAGAATGCTAGATCTGTCACAAAGAAATCAATAAATACTCGGAGAAATTTTATGAAAGGATCGCCTGATTTTAAGAGTTGTATCATGGGGACTTTCCATAGACATAATAACTTTTATATTGGACAAACTATATTATATCCCCCATAAACTAAACTTACCCCTAAACCACTTTTAGAAAACTTTATGCATTGTCATTTTCAAGTTGCACAAACACACACACACACTTTTTTGTTTATTCGAACTGAATGTCAGAATGGGAAAGAAAGGTGACTTAAGCAATTTTGAGCGTGGCATGGTTGTTGGTGCCAGACGGGCCGGTCTGAGTATTTCACAATCTCCTCAGTTACTGGGATTTTCACGCACAACCATTTCTAGGGTGTACAAAGAATGGTGTGAAAAGGGAAAAATATCCAAATGGGTGTTATCCAAAGTTTTTAATGGGTGAAAATGGGTGAAATGGATGGGTGAAAGAATGGGTGAAAATGCCTTGTTGATGCTAGAGGTCAGAGGAGAATGGGCCGACTGATTCAAGCTGATAGAAGAGCAACTTTGACTGAAATAACCACTCGTTACAACCGAAGTATTCAGCAAAGCATTTGTGAAGCCACAACACACACAACCTTGAGGCGGATGGGCTACAACATAACAAGACCCCACAGGGTGCCACTCATCTCCACTACAAATAGGAAAAAGAGGCTACAATTTGCAAGAGCTCACCAAAATTGGACAGTTGAAGACTGGAATAATGTAGACTGGTAATACCAGACTCTGCTGGAGTCTGGAGTGGGATCATTGAAAAGTGTTTTCTTTATCTCGAGGGGGCGCTCGCCTGAAGTATAAAATTATTAGTTACCCATAACCCAATCACATCACGTTTGGTTATGCGCCAGCTCAGCCGCATCGAAGTACACCTGTAAACACATAAGTTATATGTTGCGAAAACGAAACCATCGAGTGAAATACCGGAGTCCATGTGGCTGTGAACGACTTTTGTAGATTATGTGAAGTAAATCTACTGGGGAGGGGTGGTGATGGTGCAGTGAATAAGACACATACCTTTGGTGTGAGAGGCCTGGGTTCGAATCCACTGTGAGATTGCAATGTGTCCCTGAGCAAGACACTTAACCCTAGTTGCTCCAGAGGCGTACAACCTCTGACATATAGCAATTAAAGTCGCTTTGGATAAAAGCGTCAGCTAAATGAATAAATGTAAATGTAAATCTACGCATCCATGGCACAATCGGGGCCTCTAAACTAATATTTGACAGTAGAGAGAAACAGGGAAAATAGCTCTTTGTTCATCTCGAGTCTGTCGGAAATGCTGCAACTTAATTGCAAGATTACACCATGACATGGCAATATTGAAGAACTGGAAAAGAAAGGAGACACTCACCTGTCGACAGATGAAAGAGACCGAGATACTCTCTCTGTCGGGAGTACGGCCACAACATCACCTCCATTCAAAATGTTTTACAAACACTCGTCTTGGTCGGGCTTCAGTTTGCAAATGCTGGGAATATTCTCTACAACAGAGCAAATTGCATCCCGTGTCTCCATATCCGCAGTCGTTTAAGATTTCCCCAATCTTAAACTCGGTGCTTGGCGTCTACATCATGGCTCTCAGCCAGCCCTCTGTTCGTTGATTTGGCCGGCTGTTTTCAGGCCAACAGAGACATATCGCTGTCTCAGACTGAGTACAAAGCGAAAATAAATAGAGCAGAAGTACGAAGTCTGATGCAGTCAGGCTAGGAAAAATGTTGCCTGGTCTGATGAGTCTCGATTTCTGTTGAGACGTCCTCATGGTAGAGTCCATCATGCCTTGTTACCACTGTGCAGGCTGGTGGTGGTGGTGGTGTAATGGTGTGGGGGATGTTTTCTTTGCACACTTTAGGCCCCTTAGTCCCAATTAGGCATCGTTTAAATGCCACAACCTACCCGAACATTGTTTCTGACCATGTCCATCCCTTTATGGCCCCATGTACCCATCCTCTGATGGCTACTTCCAGCAGGATAATGCACCATGTCACAAAGCTTGAATAATTTCAAATTGGTTTCTTGAACATGACTGAGTTCACTGTACTAACATGGCCCCCACAGTCACCAGATCTAAACCCTGTAGAGCCTCTTTGGGATGCGGTGGAACGGGAGCTTCGTGCCCTGAATGTGCATCCCACAAATCTCCATCAACTACAAGATGCTATCCAATCAATATGGGCCAACATTTCTAAAGAATGCTTTCAGCACCTTGTTGAATCAATGCCACGTAGAATTAAGGCAGTTCTAAAGGCGAAAGGGGGTCAAACACATATAAACGTCTATATATATATTACGAATAGTCTAAATCTCTTTAACTGACAACAATCCAGTTTCAGAGCGCATGTTCAGACCACATTTGAAATGTGAAGTTATGTAATCTAAAACTCATCAGCATTAGAAAATGTCTCATCTCTTTCATGACCTTTATTAGAGCTTTTTAACACTGATTTAGGCTTCAATTTAGTTTAATGCTAAAAAAATATTTTAAGGTGTCCTAGTTTCTCCAGGTCAAGAGCTAATATGGATCATTTAGTAGAAAAAACAAACAAACATTTTTATATAAATATGGTGTTCATTGTTATAAATTTGAGTTAAATACACATATGGGTGAAAGTGGCTTTGAATGGTATTACTGACTTTGAATGCAAGTTCCTTACAATGCAAATTCAAATAATGTTTCAGAATCCAGTTGCCATTAAAATTGAAACGGTTTTCATACTACATTTTGCTCAGATGAGCAGCTGTGTGGATCACAAAACGAAACACCTGCCAATTTACCTTCATCTACATTTGTGAGTGTGGCTTTGCTTTCAGGATTAATTTGTTTGGAGCAGGCAGATGGCAGGCAAGCAGATTAACCTACAATAATCCTTCATCATCATGTAGTGTTCAGAGCCAGTCTACAGGGACACACAAACCAGAAGCATCTCTGCATGTGCACCACAGAAAAGACATGCAGGACTCTGGGCAGATCTGAACATATCGATTACTTTAAATATGACCATGAAAATGTTGCCTTGATATTGCTTATGATTACCAGATTTGTTGCAATGCTCTTGCTTTGTCCACGTAACGAA
This sequence comes from Cyprinella venusta, assembly GCA_038021265.1. NCBI lineage: Eukaryota > Metazoa > Chordata > Actinopteri > Cypriniformes > Leuciscidae > Cyprinella > Cyprinella venusta. Next base: position 22,787,824 of record CM075869.1, on the reverse strand, counting down.
ATTACAAATAATTATGATAATTTTGATATATATGACATTAATCGTCATTTTCGTTTACTTTCATAAATCAGAGAGAAAACAAAAACAGAAAAGCAGGTCAAAAATTCAGTTTATTGTAAGATTAACCCAGGAAATTTCTTGTATATTGTGCGTCAGCAGTGTGGATTATGTGACCGAACAGAAACCTTGAATGACAGGCAGATTTTCCATTTATGCTAAATGTTATCATCTTCTTAAATCTGAAAATAATTCTAAAATTGGACACACACATTAAAAGAAAAAAGTTCACAATGGAAAGAAACCTCAAGTGACACCCAGGGTCTATTATGGTGATTTTACATGATACCAGTGATATTTTACATAAAATAGACAGCAAATTATAATTACTAGAAAATATCACGTAAACAACTCGATATTAATGGATCAATTTCAGCATTTCAGAATTCATGTGCAAATCATATGTGCTATAACAAGGTCACTGAGGACATCTTAATTGGGACCTCTGGGACAGATTAGCTATTTCATTAGAGTCCCAGTTTCAATACTAATGTTTGACTATAAAGATTTTTTAAAGATCAGAAATCTTCAATCCACATTTTTGAATGTTATGTCTTGGATTACAAATAAGCTTTGGACTGGATGCAAAGTCTGGGTCATCAACATATTTGCGTCATTTTAATCTTCTCACAAACTTCAGTTCATTTGAAAATATATTATGCATTAGCGCAGAGTTTAAGCTCTCATGTTTCTCCTATTTCCAAAGTATTTTCAGAGATGTAAACAAACGTGGATCTGTTTTTTAAGCTATAAATAAAGTTAAAGCGTCATTATGGAGAGGATAAAGTTGCAGACACACTGAAAAAAGACAAACTATGTTTTTTTGTTTTAATAAACTTGCCATCGAATAAAATTTGATCTAGACTGTGCTTATGTTGTTTGTTTAATGTCCATTCATTCTAGTCAATTTAATTACTAACTATTTATGGAAATAAATCAATGCTGGACTTACTTAAACTGGACAATGACTTTCTTCTAGAGTTGCTGTACAGTTAAAACAATATTTGTTGCATTAATCTCCTGGTATCACCATAAAGCTATTTTGAAACAATCTGTATTGCGCTATATAAAGAAAGGTGGTGACTTGTTTATCAATATAAATAATTAAAAATAATTTATATAAATTCATTAAATATATAAATAACCTTTGCTGCAAAAAAGGAAATAATATCCATTTATGAGGTAAAAATGGCCCAGCTTTTAATCAAAATTAGACAACATTGGGTTAAACTGTGCAACCCAACCTGCTGGGTGCTTTCTTTCCAATAGGCTATTTACCCAGCGCTGGGTTGCCAATGCTTTTAACCCAGCCGTCTAAACCTAATTTACAGTAGGTTAAATGAGACAAGAATACTACAGTTCCTTAATTGCACAGCTCTGGCACTTTATAGTGCTTTGACAAGACTCAGCTTGACAGTATGTATATAGCTTTTGGAATCAGTATATGCTTGGGTTATACAACTGCAGTAACAATTGGTCCATTCAACAACAAAAGCGTTAAGAATGTGAATATTTTAGTTATGGTAGTTTATTGGAAAAAATATATATATATATATATATATATATATATATATATATATATATATATATATATATTGTGAGTAACACTGTACATCACCGCCCCCACGTGGTTACATGATGTTACTGCTGATAATGATTCGAGGCTTTCTCTCGTGGTACTATGATTTTTCAAGAGTCAAGAGCGTTAAGGGGTCATTCGGTGCAAAATCAGCAACACATCAAACACGAAAAGTCAAACACAAGAGTACACTAAATAAAACGCATATAGATCAGCCTGTCTACATCTGACTGCACTGCAGGTTAGGCTACTCCAATAACTCATGTTTGCCAACATTGTGATTAAATAAATAACTATAGAAAGACGCTTAAAACGTACTTACACCGTTTTAAAAATATCCACAAATGAAACTTTTTTTCTGAAATCATGTTACAAAATAATTTAAAGGGACACTGAAGAGCGTCGAAGGTTCAAACAGTTGTTTCTGCCAATTATTCATTCAATGAGTGTACGGGTTCATGTCTGTGTAAATTACCATGTGTTTTAGAAGACCCAATCGTCTGACTAGCGCAAAAGGGGGGGTGAAGGAATCCACGTAAGAGTGTCCCAGGGCCCTCCTCAAACAGAAAAGCCCTTGTGAACACTCACACTGGGGGTTCTTTTTTGACCACGTGACCGTGTATCCAAGTATAGCCCAAACTTGGAGACCCCGCCGAGTAATGGACACGTTTTCCAGCATGCTGCACCGGAGAAAAACGCAACTGGAAATAAATTAATAAAAGTTTTTACTTCAATTTTGTGAGAGTCTGGAAATGAATTTGGGACCCTTCAACTTATGAGTTTCTGCAAAAATGCCTAAGTTGGAATATCCTTTTCATTGAATGATCTCCTTTTGTTCGTGGAAATACGATGATCAGGGCATGAAATACGGAATTATTAATAGGTCCATTCACTTTTTTGGTGTAATTAGCGTATTCACTCTTGTAGATAAGTGCATTGGCTATTTTGGAGTCTTCATATAGCCAGCGCACAGGAACAATGTGTACCGGTCGCGATCATTCAGGCTGCTGCAGATGGAGCACTGGAGACTTGTTCAGTCAGTGAGGTAAGATTTTTTTTTTCCTTCAGTAGCCTAATAATATCGATGATATACTTATTTTACCACAGGATTTTACGCGCTGTAATAACTTTCACCACTGCCAACGTTCAAAGTGTAAATAGTAGCTACTTAAAATGCAACAGTCCTTGTAAGAATTGTTGCAAATTGATAAAATGACTGACTGATTTAATTTGAGGATTTTGTAATTTCAAAAGTACACAGAAAAATCACAGCTTAATATAAAATAGCCATGTGGACCACTTGTTAACCAATCAAATCATAAAGCTAAAGATATGTCAGAAGATAAAACATAATATTATTTTTATTCATCTACATAACAAAAAGTAAAAAAAAAAGGACTTAACTTGTAGGCCTATATTTTGGAGATATTTTTACAATGCAAATATCATGTTACCATACTGTTATTAACTTACCATAACGTCTTATTTATAAGTTATATTGTTGTCATGCTCAATCTTCTGTCCACAATGATTACTTCAAAACAGCAAGTGAAAGAACAGTGTGTCCTGTGTGTGTGTGTGTGTGTGTGTGTGTGTGTGTGTGTGTGTGTGTGTGTGTGTGTGTGTGTGTGTGTGTGTGTGAGAGAAACCATTTGGTGCCACGTCTCTTTAGCTAATTAATCAGAAAGAGCTTTATTTTCAACAATGTTTACAGACGAGGAATTTGTCTTGTTGACAGTAGCTTCCAGTGCAGAAGAACATTTAGACATATTGCAGACATATTAATTAGCCAATACAAATGAAATATAAAACAATATTAATACTATTTAAAAAAAATAAATAAATAATGCAAAATAGACGCAGCTGTAGAACCTCCTCAGCTGATGAAGGAAGTACAACCTCTGCTGGGTCTTTTTCACTTGGAGTCTATGTGAGTGTCCCACATCAGGTCCTAAAAAATGGTAGAACCCAAGAACCTAAATGACTCCACTCACGATGGGAAGTGCTGGGGGTTTCCACTATCATCTCCACTGTTCTGAGCACTGTTGAGCTCAAGATTGTTAGGACTACACCAGACAGCCAGTTGTTCAACCTCCAGTCTGTAAGCAGATTCGTCAGTTTTGGATGAGGTAGACGATTGAGGGCTCATCTGCAAATTCAGGAGCTAGACAAAGGGGACTTGTGCAGTGCAGTCGTTCGTGTACAAGAAGAGCAGTGGGCAGAGCACACATCCCTGAGGAACACCAGTGTAGATAGTGAGAGTCCTGAATGTGAGTTTCCACAGTCTCACAAGCTGATGCCTGTCAGGAAACTGGTGATCCACTGACAGATTGGGGCTGGCACAAAGAGCTGGGTCAGTTTGGCTGAGATGATCAGGCATGATGATGGTACTGAAGGTTGAACTGAAGTCCACTACTAAGATTCTTGCCTAAGTCCCAGGTCTGTTGAGATGTTGGAGGAATTTTAGATAGTTGGATCATCCCAAGAAGACCAGTTTGCTCGGTAACTGAAGGGGATCCAGCATGGGTCCAGTGATGTCCTTCAGGTGGCCCAATACATGTCTCTCAAATGACATTAAGACCAGTGATTTGTTTTTTGGGGAATGATAGTTGAGTGTTTGAAGCAGCTAGGAATTGCTGAAGATAGGAGCCAGTTGTTTAGCGCAGGCTTTTAAACTGGCAGGTGAAACGCCATCTGGGTCTTTAGCTTTCTTATAGTCTTCAGTTTTTTGTTAACCCGGCTCACATCCTCCACACAAACCAAAAAACCAGGTCAAATGGCAGGAAGGGGGTGGCAGGAGGTATTGGTGTATGTGTGAAGCGCAGATCAGAGCGGGTGTGGGGTGTAAGACTGGGAGGTCCAATGTTTACATTTTGTGATATGGCCATGACAAATGCGCCCCCTGTTCCCGTTCCCCTCCTCCACCGCTGCTACAGCTGCAACTTGTGGGTCCAGGCAGCACAAGTGAGCCTGTCACTGGTAATAGTGGATTTATCTCATATAGAAGAACTCCAGCTAAACACTGCCTATCTCCCAGAAGGCGCTATCACGCACTGCTGAACCGCAAAGTGCTCAGTAATGAAACAAGACAAAAACACAAGGATGAAACATGATCCCTGGCCCCAGACAGCACACACCTCTCTGATACTCATGCTAACTCAGTTCCTGTGTCATGTTTTCTGACAGAAAATGACACTAGATTATATCCATGTAATACTCCTGGATAAAAACTGGTGCTATCCCAAAGGTTTAAAATGATTGACCGTATGTCATAGACCAGTCTTAATGCATCAGATGCACAAAAAGCTACTGATGTGGATCTTCCATTTCTAAGAAAAAAAAATCAAGTATTTTTACTCAAAGACCAAAATACTGCTAACCAGCAAGTCTATTTAAGCAAAGCACCCCCCACCCCACCCCACCCCACCCCACGTCTATAAGGCTGTAAGAGAAGCCATTAATGTAATTTGTATGGGAATGATGAACAGAGTGATGTCCGTTTCTGCTTGAGCAGATCATCAGATTTGTCAAATGCTCCAGTGGTTTTTGAATATGTAAAGATCTCAGCTCAACCGGCGTGCCTGACAGTTTGACGGCTATGGCATAATAAGCCCACATAATTGGTTTATATTTACTTAGACTGCACACTATCATTCCTTGACGGCTTGGAAATTGTGTCATATTCAAATGCTACTCTTTGTGCAGACAAATTGCATGGCATTTACCTATGACAGTTTTGCCACCGGCACACGTCTTACTTCACCACTGCAATACTCCACTGTCTCTCCTTGTGTTTTTAGCACGGTTTAGGAAAATATCACGTTCATAAAAGCCACTGTCTGGCAGAAGTCTGGTCAGATTATTTGCACAGATGTATTCTTGACATGGTCCAGATTAACCCCTGTCAACTGGGATTATTTGCCTTGCTGTGAAGGTACACAGCATTACTGCTGGAAAACGACAGTCCTGAACAGAGCTACGGCAGGTTCTGGCAGCTCACCCAGTTAAAGCCATTCGCTGGGGTTATCTGGGGTCAAACGTGCTCTAAAGCTACTGATTTTATTGCAGTGTAACAGCCCAATTTATTTAGTGGTGTAATGGTGTCGTTCCTTTCCAATTTCCTACAGGAAACAGTTCCATTACATTAGGAGTTTTTATACTCAGTCCAAATAAAGAGCTTGTTGTACATACATTAATACTTTCCTTAGAACTGTCATAAAGCCAATTTAATGATCTGTATTAGAATCCCGAACTATTTACGTTTTAAATCTAGTGATGCAACTTTTATGAGGAAAGAAACTTCCAAACAAATGTTAATTAAACAGGTAAACCAAAACAACAGTGAACAACTGGCTTGAATTCAGAGGTCCCGAACCCTTTTTGAAAGGGCAGCTGAGAATTTCAGTGTATTACTGACTGTCAGCTTTCCTAAGATGGATGGAAAATGACATTAAAGGGTTAGTTCACCCAAAAATTAAAATTCTGTCAGTATTTACTCACCCTCATGTTGTTCCAAACCTCTATGTTTTAACAGATCTCATTCCCCATTGACTACCATAGTATGTATTTTTTTCCTACTGTGGTAGTCAATGGGGAATGAGATCTGTTTGATTAAAACATTCTTCCAAACATCTTCCTTTGTGTATAGCAGAACAAATAAACACATAGAGAGAGGTTTGGAACAACATGAGGGTGAGTAAACACTGGCAAAATTTTCAATTTTGGGTGAACTATCCCTTTAAATAAATGATATACAACAACAGATGATTTTAAACCATCTGTAGAGGACACTACCTAACCCTTTTCACAGAAAATGGTTCTTTGTCAAACAAACAAAATTCCACATCTTGTTTTCAAGATTACATAAAGACATTTCAGTCTTGCAATAGGAAGTGCCATTTTCTTTTTGACTGTGGGTTGCCTAGAGGCAGAACCAAAGCTTCTGAGTTATAATTTAGTTTCCTGTTTGCTTCTTAGAGTTTTGTTGCGAAGCTTGTGGATCGCTCCATTCTCATTCGGATAGATTACCTTTTCATCACAATAAATGCTGTTCTTTTAAACTTTCTATTCATCAGATAATCCTGAAAAAAGTGCCAGTCTCCACAAAAATATTAAGCAGCACAACAGTTTTCAACATTGATAATAATAAGAAATGTTTCTTGAGCAAATCAGCATATTAGAATAATTTCTGAAGGATCATGTGACACTAAATACAGAGCAATGGCTGCTGAATATTCATCTTGCCATCACAGGAATAAATTACATTTTAAAATATATTTAAATATACAAAGCAGTAATTTTAAATTGTAATAATATTTCACAAATATTACTGTTTTTTTATTAAATAATTGCAGCTGTCACAGGTGGTTATATATAGAAAGTAGCACATGAATAAATGAGAAGCAACAATCCTAGTCCAAACAGGAACATGTGAGAACTACAGACAAACACAACCAACACATTAACGAGACTCAGGGAAACTCAGGGGTTAAATTCACAGGGACTAACGAGTTAATTAAAGTACAACAGGTGAACGGAATACACAATCAAACCCACTTCTGGGTCAAACGACAGGCACAGGGAAAACAAGTCAAAACACAGCATACATGTCACAGCAGTCTTGGTAAGCACAAGGACTATTTCAAAAACATATACCAAAATCTGTGACCAACGGTTTAAATACTAATATATTTCAGCATTAAAATGCTAAAGGAGTACTGATTCATGGTGATCCACAATAAGCAGTAACCAAAGAGAGACATTGTGTTCTGTGGACCTCATCATCTCTCATCATTCTACATTAGTGGAATTACTGGACAGGTGATGACAGTACAGGCTGCTTGTTTGGGAACAAAGCTCAAATAGTCTGTCTCCTATGCCAAAAGGTATAAATCTGTCACCGCTTGGAATCAATACTTAGGCCTGGTGTGTTAGTGAGTTTTATGTCTGTGTGGAAATGGTGCCAACACTCTTGTCTCGATTTTGTTCATTGCAGGTGAATTGTAGACCCAGGTTCTGACATGAGATGACCCCAAAACAGTTGGCAGAAGTGACTATTTAGCAGTCTGTGGAGGCATTTCCTAAATAGAAGTTAATTTGAGAATGAGGAACAAGTATGCAGTCATCATTATCTGCATTGTGGCACTTGTCATCATTGAAAAAGAAAACAACATCATTTCAAGGTGAGAATGCTTGAATTCATAAATATTCACTATGAGCTGCCCAAAAGTTTATTTGTTTAAATGGTTTATATTGAGGTTTTTAAACATTTAATTTGAATATTTGCAGGGTCTCAGATAAGCTGACACTCCGACGGAGCACACAAACACCGGAGCTTCCAGTGTCCTATAATGGTCTGATAGTAACGGAGGACAACAGTTCCTATCCAGAGGGCATTTATTCTGAGAATGGCACTCACTCAGGCCGGAAGCACATCCTCTTAATGGCCACCACTCGGACAGGATCTTCCTTTGTGGGCGAGTTCTTCAACCAACATGGTGACAACATGTTTTACCTCTTTGAGCCACTCTGGCACGTGGAGAAGGTGCTATCGAATGGCAAGAGAGGCACAAATGCTAGCACTTCTGTTTGGGTGTACAGGGATGTCCTGCAGCATCTCTTCTTGTGTAACTTCTCCATGTTGGAGAACTTCATTAAGCCTCCTCCACAGGACCACGTCACCCCTGCCCTCTTCCGCAGAGAGTCCAGTATGGCCCTCTGCGAGGAGCAAGTCTGCAGTCCGGTCGTAAAAGACGTTTTTGAGAGGTACCGCTGCAGGACGAGGCGTTGCGGACCTCTCAATCTGACTTTGGCGTCTGAGGTCTGCCTAGAAAAACAGCACAGGGTGATCAAAACAGTGAGGGTCCGGCAGCTAGACACACTTCGTTCTCTCGTAGAGGACCCTCGGTTGGATATCAAACTCATACAGTTGGTGAGAGATCCTCGAGCCATCCTCGCATCGAGGATGGTGGCCTTTGCCGGTAAGTACCGGAACTGGAAAAGTTGGGCTGTGAATGGGGACGTGCCTATAGAGGACGAGGAGGTCAAACATCTTGAAGGAAACTGCAACAACATCCGTATCTCCGCCGAGTTAGGCCTAAGTCAGCCTGAATGGCTGAAAAACCGTTATATGCTAGTACGTTATGAGGATATCGCCAGGTACCCCATGCAGAAAGCGGCAGAAATGTACAACTTCACAGAGATTCCGATGACGACACAAGCGCGGGACTGGATCCTGAGGAACACGCATGCGTCAACGGAGGCAAATGGCTTGTATTCCACCAAAAAAAACTCATCAGAACAGGTGGAGAAATGGCGGCGTAGTATACCCTTTAAACTGGCCCAAGTTGTACAGAAAGTTTGTGGACCGACCATGAAATTCTTTGGGTACAGGTTTGTAGACAGCGAACAGACACTATTAAACAAATCTTTTAGTTTGCTCGAAGAAAGACATTTTATTTAGTCGTAGATTACATTTCTTTGATGCATTTATTTTAAAAGGGGAACCAAGCGTGAAATGTGACAAGGTTTTCCTTTTATACTGGATGTGGACTAAGAGAGATGCATGGCAGAGATACACTGGCACACTGCTTACACTGAGGTACTTGTGGCTTGCATTACCCGACTTGTATACATATACCCTTGATTTTTGAAAAAACAGTTTGATGAGGACAAATCATCCATACTCATAAGATGAGACATAATCTGTGAATGTGTGTGTGTATATATATATGTGTGTGTGAAAAGCATTTCACAAAAAGGGAAGCAAGCAGAAATCTTATGTATGTGTGGTCAGCAGAGTTAATTTAAATTGCTTTGTTAACATTAAATTGCTTTGTTAACAGACAAATTTGGCTTTGTCAGCTTTATCTCTCATTATTGGATGTAAAAAATTCTAAATGTAATTGGATATTACCAGATGTGAAACATCCACTGTGTGACGAAAGCATCTTTTGACAGCCAGCTGTGATCCTGGAGCACAATAGTGACATTGTTCGGTCTCTCTCTCTCTAAAAAAAAGTCACAGAATAGGCCGTTGTCAATACAGTTGACTTTTTTGAATATATATTTAAAAAAATTAAAACAAAAATAGAATCTGAGGAGGAAAGGTTGGAAAAAAATGTACATTTAAAGTTTATGCTTATAAACTGAAGTAAATGACATTAAAGCAATAATTTTATTCCTAAAAAAAGAGATCAAAATACTTTATTTCAAAAACAAAATACTAAGGAGAATGCTAAAATATGCAAAGGGAAATATTGGTAGTTTATTGGTAGTTTAATAAGGTATCAATAGTTAACTTTTTTTTTTTTTTTTTTTTTTTTAGTAGGACAAGACATAAGACAAATTATGGGAGGACAACACCATAAATACAAAACAAACCTAACAAATAAGAAGAGATTATATTTATATATATATATTTATATATTTATTTATTATAAAATAATACATATTTTTAAAAAATTAGAATAGTTTATTTCAGTAATTCAACTTAAAAGGTGAAACTAATATATATTATATTGATTCATTACATGCAAAGTGAGGTATTTCAAGCCTTTTTTGTTATAATTTTTATTATTAACTTTTAAGTTAAATTACTGAAATAAATGAACTTTTGCACGATATTCTAATTTTTTCATCTGTACATGTAATAAGAGTTTTCCATAAATCAATGAAAAATATGGAGGGGACAGGAAAATCATATATAATGTTAATAATTATAATTTTAATTACATAGCACCTTTCCAACACCCAAGGTCGCTTTACAAGGAAACAGAACCAAATCAACATCAAAGCACAAAACACATACCAAGGGCAGAACGTAATATATAGAAAGTCGCTTTAAAAGTTAAAGATACAGACAAAGAGGAATTCAAACAAATTACATATCCATAACAAGGTACAATTTACAGACTGAGAGCTGAAGAGTAATATTCAGAGAGGGAAAAAAAACTATTGTTCATTTTTAATTGATGTTAACTAAAGTAGTTAACTATGGACTAACTCCCTAATAAACTGACTTCCCCTCAGGGTTTGGGAGAAGCTTTGAAGGAGGCTGTGTAATGAACCAGCTCTCCACGGGAGGAGAGGCACAGTCTAGATCAAAATACTATGCCCTGACCTGGTATGCCATGCTGCCCATATTATAAATGACTTCCGGTTTCCTTGCATATATACTTCAAAGTACTCATTTTCAATTATTAAGATCTCCTTATCCTTACTTATCTGACTTACTTCAGCCTTATGCTCCTGTTTGTCCCTTACACTCTTGCAGTGTGGGATTGTTAGTCACCCCTAAGTTTAGTCTGGAGACTATGGGAGCCAGGTCTTTCAGTGTTGTTGCTCTCAGGATGTGGAATGCTCTTCCTCAAAACATTGATCAAAAATCCACCCTTTTCTCCTTCAGAAACCTCTTAAAAACACTTCTACAGCGTTTATTAAACTTAGTTAATGTTAATTTCACCAATTTACTAAAACATCATTAAAATATTTTTTTAACATTAGTAAATGCACTGTGAACTAACTCAGAACTGTATTTTTTAACTAACAAAGATTAATACATTTGGTAACAAATGTACTGCTTATTGTTAGTTCATAGTAGTTAATGTTTGTGTTACTTATTTTAAAGTATTACCATTTTATTTTTTTAGAATGACCGTTTGTTAATTATTGTTAGGAAACATATAGAGTCTTACAAATGACATAAATATGAAATCTCCAGGGACATTCTTGAAATAGTGTAAACAGTAATGTTTTCTCTGCACACATAACTTTACAACCTTATCTTAACACAGATTTACTGAAAAGCAAATATCCACATCACCCTCAAACTATTTCCTGACCTTTCCTGGCCTCGGAAAGCTCTGTAAGCCAAAGCTTAGATGTCTTTATTAGCAGTGAAAAGAGGTGCAGTGTGCTCCATCTGAGCTGTATTTGCACTGCAAGCAAGTAGCACATCACACAGAATACAAATTCATACATTGTTCTTTACAGAAATACTGTAGTTCCTCCTCTTCAAAAAAAAAGATTTGTAGCATAATGCGTACTATTCATAATTGTACTGCTGCTATCTGTGTGCAACACTAAATAATTTAAGATCTGCTATTGCAGTCACTGGCAGTCAGATAAATGTGCATTCAAGAGTCTTGCATCTGTTAAACAATGAGAGAGAGAGAGAGTTGAGTGTCTGTCTACACACTGGCATTTTACAAAGTGTGGGTTTCAGTGTTGAAATGTCCCTAGGAATCAGAATCCCTGATTTAATGAGTCCATGGGGAAATTTTGCATTGACAAAACAGCAAAGCTACCGCTCTGCTTCAGTGTACGCACTGTGGTAGTCGTTTAGCCTATCGTGATGGCTGATTTCCACAAGAACAAACTGAAAAAAGCAGTTCCCTGAATGTAAGACTTTGTGACGCAAGTATGCTGAAAATAAAGTATGATTTATAACCAGCAGAATTTCTGCTGCTATAGCTCATGCTGAGGACGTATGCAAATTGCATGTTTCATTGGCACAGGACTTTCCTCCCTACAGATCAATATCAAACACATCTCTGATATTCATATCCGCTTTAAAACAAACACATGGAGGCCTATGATTTCAGTTTTGTTAAACTCTTCACTGGGAGTGATGGCGCAGTGGATAAGACACATGCCTTTGGTGTGAGTGACCCGAGTTCGAATCCACTGTGAGACACCAGTGTGTCCCTGAGCAAGACACTTAACCCCTGGTTGCTCCAGAGACATGCAACCTATGACATATATAGCAATTGTAAGTCGCTTTGGATAAAAGTTTCAGCTAAATGAATAAACGTAAGTGTAAATGTAAATTTGTCTAACTACAGAACCGCTGTGCGGTACATGACAGCAGTTTCAGACCAGCAGCCTCAGACCGCGCTGACCATCATTTAAAGACAGAATCACACAATTTTGCTTACGATTTGGTTGTTGTGATGGATTTTTTAAGTGATCTTAACTGTACTTAAATGTACTTTTCTTGCAGGAAAACATTCATATGCCTTTGAATCTTAAATGTTTCCAACCCCTTTGGTCGAAAACTTGTGACTTTGAATGTGTGAGTGTATAAATAACAAATTGGGGAAATGAAACTACACAGATGTCTAGCTTGGAAAACTTGTGATTGACAATGAATTAATCAAGAAAACAGAGTTTGCTTCTACCTAGTAACAGAACGGTTTGTCAATATAGAAACCAATCAAATTGTAGGGAAATTATGTAATGTATCATGTCATTTTCGCCATAGTCCTATTCTATAAAAAGTGTTTTGTGGGTGGGATTCTCCCTAAAATTTGTCTGAGATTACAGCATATTCGAATGCATTGTCTGAAGTTGCTGTGCAGCAAGTTAGTAAGGGAACAAATTAGGGACTGTGAACTGGAAGCCACTTGTCGACTAAAGACACAGAGCTAGAGTATAAAGATATTATGAAGCGTCGACGATAGACACTTGGGTGTCGATTGGAGATGCCCCAGGTAATGTACGCAAGTAAAATCTACCACATCATCTGAGACAAATGTTCTTCTGATCCTAGGCTAAAATCTGACCGATTAATATCCATTATGATCAAGAGATTTTTGCTAGCCACCATTTCTATTCTTGATGTAAAACCCTGAACGATTTTTTTTTTTTTTTTTTTGTATTCGTCCATTTTAACACATCTTGACTGCTGACATTAGGGACTTTAAGCAAAAGCTGCTGATGGAAAGGCAATGGCGACCGGAAGTTAACTGTTAACTCCCATAGCCAAAGAACGCAATACTCACTAAGCAACAATAAAGAGGACAACAAATCATTTAATAATTTAACAAAACACAGATACAATTAACATAACATACAGTCAAACCAAAACGTATTCAGACACCTTCAACATTTCTTACATTATCACAGTTTATTAGAAAATGTTAATAAAATATGACAAGAACTCAGTTGACATTTCACTGATTTTGGCCATCCTTCTTTTAGACTGTCTCACAAATGAAATCGGTTGAATAGCTGTCAGCTGTCAAATTTAAGTACACAACTAGATAATACCAATGTGTGTCAACCAATTACCAAGCAATGCTTTATTTTGCCCAGTCTGTGGAGTAAAAAGTTTGCATTAGCTGTTAAAGAAAACACACTTAAGCAAAACATGGTCAGGTCAAAGTGTCTGAATAATTTTTGGTCCCCAATTGATATAAATTTTACTGGTAGTCCACTGCCTGAAGAATCTTTTGTGTATATTATGTCAGTTTATCTAGTGTCTGAATATTTTTGATTGGAGCACTCTAAAAAATTCCGTGTTGTTTCACCCCAACTTTGGGTCAAATATGGACAAACCCAGCCATTGGGTTACATTTTTTAATTACATTTTTAACCCAACGTTTGTGTCCATATTTGACCCAAATTTGGGTTAAAACAACCCTGCATATTTTAAAGTGAGTATAACTATAAACTATAACATTTACATTTAATCTGTCACGTATATAAATACATCAAATAAGGTGCTCTCACATAGTAGATGGTTACAGAACATCCTAAAGTAGTAGTAAAAATCATTTATGCACAATGGAGCAGTTGCCGTTCCATCAGTAGCTGTTGCTTAAAATCCCTATTGACAACTGAGATGCTACAGTGTGACATAACTCACAGTGGGGGTCCTGTTCGTTGAGTCTGACAAGCAACAGTTGTAAAGGACAATTATAAATCGTACAGTGTGGACCCGTCTTAACCCGCCCAAATCTCTACCTTAACTTCTTGTCTGAAACTGCTGGTCTGGCTCTGCGGTTCTTACTGTTGGTTAGTATTGGATTTAGGACTACTATGTGAGCGTTGTGGAGAAAGGGTAACAGGAAATCAGTCTCGATGTGTATGTGCATGTGTTCCACTCTCTCATGATGTGCCACACCTTCTAAGTAGAGTTCTGTCCACACTAGGGCTCAGATGGCAGTTGAACAGGCCTTTCATACTGTCTTTCCAATGCTTCCAGTCTATAAAGAACACAGAACTGCCTGTTTATGGCTCGGAGACCCGCTGGCCTGCAAGAGTTTGAGCTGAATAATCATATGCAACACAGAGGGATTATTCCACTGACTTAAATTGATTCATTGATGCCTAACGTGAGGAAAAAATACCGTCTGAAAGCGGACAAAAAGGTTACTTATTATAAAGAAAAAAAATGTTCATGGAAAATCCTGTTAAGAGTATTTCTGTGTTGTAGTCGTGCAGCCTTGGGTCTCACTGCTGATATTTATCTTTAGTGTCTGGTTGAAGTCTGCACTGGAAAAGTGGGGAAAAAAATAAGTGGCTTAAAGGACAAGTTCGGTATTTGTTTGATGAAATAGAACGGTTAAGATTGAAATTTGGACACATGCTGCTGGCCCGAGAATTTTCGGTTTCGGTGGTTGCACCCCACAATGGTTATTCATAGGTGCACTGGAACAATCCTTCATAAAACGCAACTTTAGTTTACAAAGTTAAACTCACCGAGGTTTTTTCGTAGTTTTGAGATAAGATAACTACGATAAAAACGAAAATTCTTGGGCCAGCAGCATGTGTCCAAATTTCAATCTTAACCGTTCAATTTCATCAGAAACGATGTTAAAACAGGGCTTTATGTGTAAAATACCGAACTTGTCCTTTAACCAGGGTAAGAGAGACTATGAGAGAGAGAGAAATGTACATAAAACTAATCAATGTTTTATATCTCAACATGATGAAATGTTAGAATATGATCAGTATGCTTTTCTAATGCTGATCTAGCTTATTTCTAGTCTCATACAGACAGACAAATACATAAAATAACATTGTAACTTTTAACACACTCAAATCCAGTTTAGTATGATACTGTAGACCAAGTGAAACAGCGCTGCGTTACCTCACAAGTTTCATTCGTCTAATAAACTGACCAGAACTGTTTGGTAGAATTAAATGTTATTCCTTTATATCTGTGGGACTCGTGTGGCGCTGATATCTGTTTCTCATTAGCAATCGCGACCTGCTTCATACCACAATGTTAAAAACACCAATGTATTCACTCATCCATGAACATTATTAGATCCATCGGAATCACAACAAGTTCCATAATTCTGCTTATGCGTCATCAACCTACGCCTTTGTTATTGAAAGAGGTTAGTGATCCCTGGCAGCGAAAAAAAAAAATTACATATTGTAGCTTTAACTGGGCATACTGGGTCTTAAGTGTATTTTACAATAATATAAATAATACTGATTATATAAAATAAAAAATTTGTACTGAATATCAACATGGTTGTGATTACCTAATGTTACTGTTATTAGAAATAGCTAAGGGATTTTTTTTTAACTGTATAAAACCTTTTTCTTGTGATTGCAATGTCAGAAGTTTTTTTCATTCTGATCTTATAAAATAATTGACCTGAACCAGTTGTTGGAGATGTACACTGCTCAAACTTTTCGGTCAATAAAACAAAACAAAACAAAAACAAAAAAAACCCTGAAAGAAACCAAACCATTTATTTTAAAAGAAATGAATACTTTTATTTAACAAACATGCATTGAATTGATCAAATGTGTCATTAAAGAAATTAATTTACAAAATATTTATATTTCAAACATGTAATCATTAAAAAATATTTACCTGCACAAGAAATGAACACCTAATCATCACATTGGAATGATTTTTGAAGAATCATGTGACACTGAAGATGTGATGTTGGAAATTAAGCTTTGGCATCACAGGAATAATTTACATTTTAAAATATATTCAAATAGAAAACATTTATCTTAAGTAGTTATATTATTTCACAATAATATTGTTTTTACTGTAAATATTTAGGTGGCTTTCAAAGACATGATAAAACCCTACTGACCCTAAATTTTTGAATGATAAAGTATTGAGCAACATGTAATATTATGGAGAGCTTCTGCTCTCCCTTCATGATGATGTTCAAAAGACCCAAACAACAAAGGTGTTTGATTATAAGGGTAACTGGTTTTATAAAACTCCCTGGTGTCCTGTTGTTGAAGCTCTGTGACAGAAGAGGGCAGTGTGCACCAGACTATAGATCAGCTCTGAAACAGGTCAGCTACTCAAAATGACCTCTCGCTATTTTAAACGCTGTCCTCACAGCATCAAAGCTAGTATTACTTTAAATTCTCTTCTCTTTTGAGAGATCATTCCTTCAATATGCTCAAATCACACTAAGACAATTGTCTTCTGTCGTGCACGAAATACAGTTGCATGGAATAATGCATATGACAAACACACCGTTCCTATGTTCATTACAGTAGGTTTGAAAAAAATGTGTGCACAAGAGCGTAACTGTCTACCGACTTTAAGCAGAGCGGATGTGAAGAATCTGCTCATCAAAGGGTGTGAGGTCCAGCACTAATCCGCAGTTAATGGAGGACAGGGGTGCACAGCACTGTCGCTCTGTTCCTATAATGGGCACACTACTTTAATACCCAGCATACACCCGACCCGCTATACTGTCCTCAAGCTGCAGGAAGCACACAGAAAATAGATGGATCCTATAAATCATACAAATATACATACACCAAACAAATATATCATTTAAAACAAAAAAATAAATATTGCACTTTAGGTTTCATTTATTTTTATTCCAGTTTCCTTAAAAACTAAAAATTATATATATATATATATATATATATATATATATATAATACTTTTATATTACATGTAGGTCTCATTTTTTTACATTAGATAATGTGTTACCAACAATGAGCAATACATTTGATACAGTATTTATTAATCTTTGTTAATGTTAGTCAATAAAAAAATACTGTCCTTCATTGTTTGTTCATTTTAGATCACAGTGCATTAACTAATGTTAACAAATGCAACTTTTGATTTTATAATGTATTACTAAATATTGAAATGAACATGAAATATGATTAATAAATGCTGTAGAATTATTTTTAATTCTCAGTCCATGTTAATAAATGAAACCTTATTGTAAAGTGTTACTGTAATTTAATTATGTGCTTTTTTATTTGTTTATTTATTTATTTTATATTGCAATTTGGGTTTAATTTTTTTTATTTCAGTTTCAGTTTTAGTTCATTATTCAAGGCAACATTTCTCATTTTCGTTTAGATTAGTTTTTTAACAAATATTTGACATTTGATATTGATTATTTCATATATTATACACACACACACACACACACACACAATTGTCTTTAGCAAACATAGTATTTATCATTTAAAGTTACAATTTTCCTTAATTACAAAAGTAAATTTTGTATGGATTTCGATATTTTTTGGCAACAAAGACAGTATACAGTTAAACGTTACATTTGCAAACATCTAGTAATTTATTTGAGAGGTTGTCAGTAATGATCAAAGAAAGTCTGAGACCACAGACCATAAAAGACCTAACAAACATTTCCGTGGTCTGTGATTGTCTTTTAAAACGAATAAAATGGGGTCAAGCTTCGGTACCACTGTCATAATGAAAGAAACATCCAAACAGTGTCCTCTTCCATAACCGTCACTTGTCTTTTCTTTAAAAGAGCCGTTCCTCTCTTATTTTTTGGCATGCTAGCTCTAAACATTGTAGCGTTCTATGAGCACTTTCATGTCTGATCTTTAATGAGTGATTTAATGGCAAAGGAAACAGCCTCTATCAGCGACTGCTGTGGATGGGAACGTTTTGTGCACAGGATGTTTTGTGTGGGCTCTTTTTTTTTTTTTTTTTAACTCTTTCTTTTGCATTTGAGGTCACTGATACATAAATTACTTGCACTAGTGCTTTAAAATGTTTACAAGTTTGGCAGAAGTCGGTCTCTTTGAATGTGTGGCAGTGACCCCGTCCTTCTCATTATTACTGCAAACAATCAAAATACACAGATACAAATCAGCTCACATTTCCATCCCAGAATGAGCTGGCAGTGCAAACACAGATGGTTCATGTCCTCTTCTGAGATAATATGGTTTTTTTGATTATTTTCTTTGCGGCATCTCTTTAAACGGCCAGTTCCGATAAAGGTAACTGGGACGAGGGGTGGGAGACCCGTCAAGGTGGCCCGTAGATTTTTTGGGAACCAATTCCGCGCTAAAAGCGAGAGGTTTGGTCATGTGTGCGCTGATAGGAGGAACCGGCCGTCTACACGACAAACATCAGCGCTTCCCCAAGCGGCCCTGTCCCACCTCTAAAGCCTCCCACTGAAAGACATATGCAGGGAAGACACTTATGAATATTTCAAAGAGATTAGAGACCAAGCGTTGAGAGGTCAAGCATGTCCTCAAATCAGACCAGCCCACAATCTGAGGGCAGTGAACTATGGCTGTCAGTCATGGGAGATTTATTTGTATTATAAAATGATGGCATTTGATTTTATCTTATCTAAAATCTAAATCTGATAGATCTGCTCACAAGCGACGCATCTTCAAAAACAGCATTAGTACAACCAAAACTTTGTCATTTGTTATGCGTGTAATGATCCTGAGATTGATGCGGTCTTCATTACACGGTGATCTTTATTGAGCTGTCTTTTCATGAATACTGGTTGGACTGGCACAAGTGTATGGCGGTGTTCTTTTAATTAAGCAAACTGGGAGAAGTAAAGGAGATGCTTGGCAGCTTGTCAGGAAAATGGCATGTCAGGTCTATGGTCCCTCACTGGTGTGGCGTGCTGTCCATCATCTATACCTGTTCTTGCTGTGGACTTTTCCCTTTGGATTCCAGTGTAATGTGAGATGGTGGACATCTGCGTCTGGCTGAATGAGGAAGAGCTTTACACAGTTCTCTGATAATATAAAACCCCTATCATTTACACGAGCTTGCTTCTGCCATTGTATTGCAAAAACCGCAGCTCGAAAATCTATTAGGGGACTTGTAACCTCTAAAGGGGTTGTACTAATTAGTAACTAAAAAAATGACATCTTTATAAAATAATATGTCTTTAAGAATATATTCTTATTATTTTTTTTTTGAAAAATTAACAAAATAAAATGATGGAAAAAACATCCATAATTTATAATTTTACTTATAAACAGTAATTAGGCAGTAATATTATAGTTCTTAATATTTTGAATTAGTTTTTATATTTTAAATTTTTGTTTGTTCACACTTTAGTCATTTTTTGTTTGTCATTTAAAAAAAAATAATAATAATAAGTTTTGTTAATAATATGTCTATATGGCCTAGTTTTTATTTTATAATATTATATATTTTTATTTATTCATTTATTTACCTTACAATATACAAAATATATATTTTTTGTTTTAAGTATTTAAAGCAGCAATAAATAAATAAATACATTTATGGATTAATTTTAGTTTAGTTTAAAAAAAAAACACTTTTTTGCTAATTATTTCATCACTGTTGCCTAGTCATGCTTTTATCCTCAAATCAAAATTTATTCATAATTTGTTAAACTTCAATATGTTTACCCCCTTGGCCCTAATATATCTCTAATCTTAACTTATATTTATAGAAGATCTAAACGTTTTTCACTTTTGGATTTGACTGATTCCTTTTTAACCTTGTATGTTTGACCAAATATGTTAAAAATCACCCCAAAAGACAAACTAGTAATATCCCAATGGGAAAAGATGCTAGAATAAAGCTATAAGGGAAATTCCAGCAATTCTCATCTAAACTAAAAAGGAAAACGAGGACAGATGTACAGTACATCGGTCTACCACAAGAGCATCAATTTTCCCTTTTTCAAAACGTTCCAGAGGACTTCTAAAGGTTGGTGGCACGTCGTGAGGTCAACACTTTGCACACATAAATAATGGAGCGTTTATTCGTCACTGACACACTATCCAAAGGCGCCTCGTAAACGCAGACTCATCAGTCACTCTCCTGGGAGAACCTTCTCCAATGACCTGAACTATGATTAGCAATTTCTAGATTATTTGTTCTACTCTTGCAATATTCATGTTCTCTGTAACAGATATCATGACATTTTTTTTTCCTCCGTGAGAGAGGGAATCCCACGCCAGCTTCAGAAAAAGGACATCTATTAGCCCACTAAAATAAACATTGCATTTTTAATGGTTTTAGCATTGCATGCATCATTCAACACAATCTGGAATAGTACGCAAAGCTCTTTCCCTCACAATTTACCTGATGACTGACACAGAGAACATCCTCGTTGTTCTCGTCTATAATGCATGCGTAACAACTTATGATGGGGTTCCCACACTTTTGAAGAAAATCAAATATTTAGCCTAAATTACTGTAAAGCCAAATAAGTTGACACAACTATATATATATATATATAATCAAAAATGTAAAGTAATCTAAGTTTCAGCAAACAGAACAGGCAGATTTTTTATTTTGTACTCATATACATTTGAATTGCTCTTAACTTGAAATATTAAATATTAACTTAACTTGAAAAATATGAGTAAGCTAAAACATACATTTAAATTAAAATTATCATGTAATCGTAAGTGAATTATGTTTAGTAGTGGAAAGTTGTCTAGCTTTAACTAGCTAATTCAGGAAATGCTAACTTGCAAATTGTTAACACATTGCTTTGATATAGTAATAGTATAGCATAGCAATTGCTGAATTAGTAGCAATTTAGAACAAAATTTAGATCCTCCACCACCCATCACATAACACTTCTTAATTAGCATAGCAAAACAAATAAATCTCCCACTTAAAAAAAAACAAAAAAAAAACATTATATAACACTACATTTTAGTATTTACTCTCTCTTTCCAAGTTCATGGTAAAGCAAGCTTAAATCCCAGCCCACTTTCAGGTAAATTTAAGATCAAATTCATTCAATGAAACATTTCAGATTAATTAAGATGTGTCAGTTTGGTGAACAACAATAACAAAAAAGTTCTAAATACTCATAAAAGTTAATTTGATTAAACTATTATTATTATTTGTTGAATTTAAGTTTAGCCTACTCAAACAAATTTATTTATTTTAAGCATTAGGGTTTACATCCAAATATATAGTCAAAAACATAAATAAAACAATACAATCTAGAACTAGCACAATCAAAATTCTTTGATTAAAAATATGTTATTTATAAAAGTGCACTTTTTCCTTTTATGTGAATAACAGGCTTATTCTTAGACCATTATGTGCAAACATAAACACAAGAAATGAATAAATACTCTTGGGACTATTTTTTCTTTCCTTTCCTGTCACGGACAATAACATGTTGCAGTTGTTGTCCCCAAATCAAAGCAAAATCAGCCCCTAATTGGTGTGTACATTGACATGCAGGTCCTGAGGGATTGATAATGGGAAAATCAGAAGTTTAGTTCCCCTTTCACAGGGAATGTCAGTGCGCAAGTTGTAAAGTTCCCTGACATGTAAGAAAGCACACTCCACCAAGTCCATTTCCAAATGTCGCAGGCTTTGATATCCAGCTCAGTGAAACTCCTGACTGTTTTAATTAAGAAAGAAATACAATAAAATGACAGAGTTAGAAGGGGAAATCTCCTTCAACTAATGCCTTTGTTTCTTTCCCTCTTTTCACAGTGCGCTATGCCACTTTCAAAGTTCAATTATTCCGTTTTCTGTGGCATAAAGCAAAAATACAATAATATAAGACGTACAGCGAATTACGCCTTCAAAAACAGGCAGCCCCTTTGACCTTGAAGACTTGCATGTGCCTTGCTGACGATTCGAAAACAACGCATATAGACATTTGTATTCATTCTGATACCATCTCAATAACTACCGTAAGCAAAAACCTCCATCTATTCCCATCAGTGAGACAGTGGAGCCAGGACTGAGGGAGAATATCCGAGCACTTCCACTGTTTATACTGCCTCAGGTTATAAACGGCAGCGGGAATGACTGTAAGGAATGGCTGCTAACTGTGTTTTTGCTCCTACAGACAATAAGTCAGATGTACACATATATCCCCCATTTTTTCACATGGGTTCCGGTCTACAGGACCAACTTTCTACAAAGTCAGCAATAGATATTTTTATGGTAATCAATCAAAATCCAATGACAGCCGGCCCGGGCAACTGGCCATTTTTTAGCTTCTGATGATGCGGCGACAACGATAGAGGAAAGATGGCTTTTTGTTTTTATTTTGTGCAATAATAGCCCATTTTGAAGCTAGAGTATTGTTTCAGGCTTTAATAAAACATATTTCTTTCAAAAATCGATTTTGTATTTAATTACAGTGTTTATTTATTTATTGCTGAAAACATGCTACATTTTAAGTCGGAAAAGGGATATGAAAAATAGACCTTATCTGCATGCCAATTCATGTTTTTAACTAAGATTTAATATATTGTATGGTACTTTTAATTTTCTTTGTTATATTAATTGCTTTGTGTTTAATAATGATTACTTTTTAAAGTTGGCAAGCCTGTAATAGGCTTTTTAATAGCAAGTCCCATTGTAACATCTTACCCAATATAGTGTAACAACATTGCCCTGCTATTAGGTCAAAAGGTCACTGTGTTCAATGAACTATAGCTTTTCTTCCAGGGAAAAAGCAGTGGAAATATTCAATAACTTTTCATAGTCAAAAATTTAAGGTATGTGTGTCTCTAGTCAAGTCAATCCACCTTTATTTACATAGCGCTTTTTACAATACAGATTGTATCAAAGCAGCTTCACAGTGATAACATGAAAATAATACAACAAAGTTTGTTTCTAGAAGAAAACTGCGTCATCGGCCGTCCATAATCCCTTATCTATAATCTTGTTGAATATTAAATGTCCCCACCGACCGAGCAGTGTATGATTATGATTCGGACAGCATTACAGTTCAGAGGTCAGATTGGATCAGAACATTCAGAATATTATCCAGTTCCATCTGGTTGGAAGTCGGAGTCATCACGCCACTATGGAGACGACTATGTTTACTATGTCTACACAAAAATGGACTTTTAAATTTAAACCCATCCATATAAATGAATGAAGCTACAGATTAAGTCACCCCTATTACTATGTCGTTTCAATGCTGCTTAACTAATACAACAATTTTTTGTCAGAGGGCATGTTATGAAAACAAATAAGCTCTCTTTCAAAAGCAGGATCTTGTTTCTCCCTCCACAAACAGCCCTAGACTTTGAGTGTATATGAGCATTTTTCCTAGAATGATTGATGGCAGCCACTTACTCGCAGTGAATAGTCTCCAGTCAAACTTTCATTCTTAATACCGGTGTCAAGAGTGCATCTCTAGCTCCCGACCTGCCACTTTAGCCCTGAGGAGACACCTGACCAGATTCCAGCCATGCACCCCACATATAAACAGTGTAATCTCTCAGTCTCTGACACAGCAAATAAACACAGTCCACAAGCAAAGCTCAGCAACTTAATATCCTACTTCCTTCCTTTGTGTAGACTTGACAGCTGGTAGTGGGGCTCAGGGAAAATAAAGGAAAAGAAGATTTTTTTTACAGGTAACAAGCCTAAAGTGACCGTCTCATTGAAGTTGAAGCAAGGTTAAGTGCACTGAGGTTTAGTTCTGGCAGATGAAATGTGCGCTAAAGTCATATATATATATATATATATATATATATATATATATGAAATGTTCTCAATTTGTTTATTTCTGTCACTCAAAGCCAATCAAACCAAACATGTGGAGATATACAAAAATCATCTCAAGTAATAATATATTGATTGATTGATTGATTGATATAATGATTCATGGTGAAGATGTTATAAAAAAAATAAAAAATAAATGTAATTAAAAAAAAATTATGAAAAGCATTGATTTAAATTTAATACATTAAAAAACATACAAATATCTGTATAAAATCGACATAAGAACAAAGAACAAAATCGACATAAGCACAATTAAAATTTAACTATAAATTTACCATAAAAATTAGAGCTGTGAAACGATTAATCGCATCCAAAATAAAAGTTTGTGTTTACATAATATATGTGTGTGTAGTGTGTATAATTATTTTGTATATATAAATACACACATATGCATGTATATATTTAAGAAAAATGTGTTATTAATATATAAAATATTTAGATTTATGTATAATATTAATTTTGTATAAATATAATAAGTATATACATGCAAATATTTCTTAAATGGATACATGCATGTGTGTGTATTTATATATACAAAATATTTATAAACACTACACACATATATCTTATGTAATCAAAAACTTTTATTTTGGATGCGATTAATCGCGATTCATCGTTTCACAGCCCTAATAAAAATATGTAATCCTCAAAAGTCCTGTATGTGCCATATAGTTTTGTTGCTGTAGTGTGTTTACACCACCTGATGGCAGTATTTCCTGTCACACCACACATTTCCTTTTGCCAAAACACTGGCCCAAATTCTTGCATAAATTTCATTATTAAGTGGATAATGCCATTTTTATGCAGTATATATGACAAAAGCACAATCAAGGATCAAGTATAAAAAATATCCATAACAAATAAATTAACAAATCATTTATTAGCAAAGGCTCAACTGACCCTTGACAAAAACGTTTCCTGTTAATAACTGACCACAGAAGTATATAACACAGCACTTTTCTACTGGAATAACCATCTCTTAAAATCATACATGAATCAGTTTAGCACTGTGGGTACCTCTTAGATACCGAGGTAAGTTTTCGATCATTTATTTTAAAATAATAAATGTATATGCATGTTATAAGATAGCACTCACTATATTGTTTTATTGTTTTGAAGCGTAAGTAGATGAACAGAACTACTAGCCCTTGTTTAAAAAAAAAAGATTAAAAAAAGATACAACCCTCCATACAGCCTTAAGGGGCAGCAAAAGACTGTGTTTTGCTCATTTTTATGTAACCAGGAGTTGTAACCAGCTTCACCAGCAAATTACGGCCTTTAGCGCCAAAGGCTGAAGTGACATGCATGTTTTTGGATAGAAAGCTGAAATCATTGGCAATTTAATGTCTTGAATTTGAACTTCCAAAAGAAGTGTTAGAATTAAATAAGCCACATTTACAATACTTCATACTGTATATACAATCTACATTTATATACTTGACTTTATATTCAACTGTCAATAAATTTCTGTAAGTAACATCCTTTGTAGTTCAAAATCTTGGATTTTTTATTTATTTTATAAATGCTATAAATTATAGATCCATACTTTGTAAAGTACACAAAAGCAAGAGACAAGCTTGCCTTTAAAAGCAATTAAATAAACACCACACTTTATAAAAATAAACCATAATACCACACCGATTGGTATATATTGGAAAACTGGAAAATTAAACTAGGATATAAAACAACTCAAACCAGACAAACTAATTCTGCGGTGCACCGGATAGAAAATATTTATATATATATATATATATAAAAAAAACACATCCACTCAATCTTTTAAATATATCTACAATAGAGATTTGAGCTTTTGATCAGCAAACTCAATTAAGCAAAGGGGTTTTGAACTGGAGTGGTGTGTGTGGGCTGTACAAAGACAAAAAGAAGGCCCCCGGTTCAAGGCTATCATGAGAATTGTTTTTCATATGAAAAATGCAAGGAGTCAAAAGTTTTGTGATAAGTGACAAAGCAGGCGGTGCCTTGAATTCCATCGTGGGATGCAACACAATTTAATAAAGAAAGAAGGTCTTGAGAGGAAAAGTGTGACGTGAAGGTTAGCCGGAGGTCTCGCGCTAGATGAAAGTGGGAACTCTCTCTCCCACTGCTGTCAGCACTTTTTAATGTGAACTTTGCGATTGATTGGCGGGCCCTGCCAGGTTTCTCTCCGAACTTTCCCCGCCATCCCGTCTCCTACAGTCATACCCTCAACACTTCAATCCAGTGGCACACTTAACCAAATGAACTCACAAACTCTTTACTATATTCCACAAGAATTATCTTATCACCATCATTTCACATGATCAAAAACTAAATGTGTACAACACTGCCATTATGCAAAAACGTACAATTGGCAGTGCAATATGAGTGTAAGCAAAATATTTATCCAAATGAAAATTAGAGCCTGAAGTTTAAACAAATAAATTAGATAATAAATATAAAATTGATAAAATACAATTTAATTTATATAATTTATCATTTAAAACTATATCATTTTCAAAAACGGTGTGTCCAAACCGGCCACTCTTATCTTCTAAACACTGCATATTACAGGAGTCAAGTTGAGAGCTTTGTCTCTACGGCAAAATAGAAAAAAAAAACTCATGCTCATTTCACATAAAGGTCAGAAATTCAATCACACAACCCCAAAGCATTTCAATAGTAAAGTATGTATGGGTACGGCTAGACTTTTAATGATTTTATGGGTCAAACTAAATCATTTTTCAACAAGCTGTTTGCGGTTATCTATTAACCCAAAAACCCAGGGGAGAGTTGAAGGAATCCAAGATATACGAGGTA
This sequence comes from Cyprinella venusta, assembly GCA_038021265.1. NCBI lineage: Eukaryota > Metazoa > Chordata > Actinopteri > Cypriniformes > Leuciscidae > Cyprinella > Cyprinella venusta. The sequence continues at coordinate 22,760,894 of CM075869.1, read as the reverse complement.
AATCATGAGCCTAATGTGCTAATTTTAAGTGTTTTCTATACATACATAAAAAAAGACAGTACTACCTAGTGCAGTACGTACAAGAGATAAAATAGACATAACGGTTTAGATCCATTCTGATTTATTAACGTGATCCAGACATTTTTTCCAGGACAGACTCATAATTCAAACCCTATCTGTAGCCTCCAAAGCGATCCTCCATGTAAAGTAAATGATTTCATAGTTAATGAATTGCATCTAGGTTGCTGCTTAAAAAGTGTAAATAACAATCATATTTTAAAGTTATTCTGGGAAAAGAATAATCTTTATAGTATTTTGTTCAGTGCGTCACTTCTCTTGAAAACGTTGCAAAATAAGAAAATGACTAAAAGTCAGTCACTGTTTCTAATGCATTATAAATTCAGCCAGAAATGAGCCGGTAAATATAGATCTATGGAAATAAAAACGAGGGTAAAGGTTTAACTTGACTCGAAACATACGGTATACGGCCTAAATGCGTTGTCACAGATTTCATTAGTCAGTCTGAGCATGATGGTGGCGCTATACATCAGAGAATGAGAGCCAGAGAGTCTTTGCTTTGACTTTTTGCACTTAAGGCCAAAAACAAAGCAGTTTTTCAAAGCCGGAGTGAAAAGTTCAATTCATTTGAACCACCTGAGAAACAAACACGAAAGCCACTAAATCTAAAGTTTCTCTCAGAATAACCCTAATATGTGTTACTGTGGTTGAAATGTTCTACAGATTGCTATATTACGGTAGGCTTACCCTGTTCTGAAGACAGCCAGTCTCCTACCTGCCTGTGTGAATGCAGGGACAATCGGTTTGGTATGTGGAGCAGAGGTGGGTCCAGACATGCACACATGAACACAAGTACACACATACAAACATAACCCACACACATACGCACACGCGCCACGATCCAGCGGACAGGAGAAGTAAGCAAGCTGGTAGAACTCCTGGGGCTTGTGAATCCAAGCTGAACTTTGGAGCAGCCTCTTAACAGATGGCATGAGTGGGTAAACTCACTGGCTGGTCCCGCACAAGCACCCTGCTTTACAGGGACTGCCGCTTTCAAATCAGATTAAATCTGTTCATTGTTGGGGTCAGTATCTGCTGGAAATCAAACTCCCCGATGCACTGCCGTACTGTACTGTGTTTCAGTATATTACAGGGAATGAATGAAAAGGATTTAACCCCACGGCTCCTGTTAAGACTCGCTGCTAGGGTCTAAACTGATTTCGAAGCGGATACGCTCTTATGGTAACATAGAGACTTGGTAGTTAAAACAGTGCTTAAATAACAGTGAGGGTTATAACCAAACCGATCTGTAAGGCATGTGGGATGCAGCCCATTAAAACTTTACATGTCTTTTGAAACAGCTTTTGAAAAATTAAAATGATCCAAACATTAAGCTAAAATCACATTAAAAAAAAGATCAGCATGTAAAACACCAGAGGGTCTGAAACTCCAGAAGCAAGATTCAATCAGAATGAAAAGGAAGCTTTGTTAGAGGATGAAAAGCAAAAATAACAGCAAGACTACAATAGGGTTCCATTTGTTAACATGAACTAAAGATGAAAAATACTCTTAGTTTTTTTTTCAACATTTACTAATACCTTATAAAAATCAAAAGTTGTTTTTGATAATCTCATTTAATGGACCCAAGTTTTTTTTAACTAATGTTACCAAATATAAATATATATTTCAACAAATGTAATGCTCATTGTTAATGTGAATTAATGCATTAACTAATGTCAACCAATGGGGCATTATTGTAAAGTTTTAATCTCCACTAGATTTGTGTTGAGTTATAACTTTAATATCCGTAAAACAATAACTTATAACCTTAATATCTGTCAAAGTGTTACAGAGAGGGGAAAAACTCTTCATATATATATTTGCCTAATGCTGAATGTATTGGAAATGTTTTACATTCTTTATACGCAAATGCAGTTGGAAACATTTGTCAATGTATACACCTGGCTGCACAGAATAGATGATTAGGGGATGAATGAGAGGAAAATATTGCCAGAAAAGAAGAGGAAAAAACATTTAAAACATAAAAAGTTATTTTTTTACTGAATCTTTCTTTTAAAGATTTTAGTTCATGACTTTATGAAAATAAATCACGTCTAAAGCATTTTATATTTAAGGAATGTAGAGGGAATCGTATAGCTGTTCTTAGATATAGAAAAACATACAATAACATACAAGCATCCATTATATTACATGAGCTTGGCATTTACAATCACTTATTTTTGTTTGATAATTGGATAAATGGTCTAATTCTTAGGATAAGGGGAGAAAGGAAAGCAAAATCATTGCACAAACGTAATCGTGCCATGTGTTGATGCTCTATGTTTGACCTGAAGGATTAGAAAGGAAGTAATAGAAGCAAAATAAGTGTCTTATGCTGTGCATAAATGCATAAAGTATTTTATGCTATGATGTGTCAGACTCTCTTTAAGAGGGGATTGGTGTGTCAACACAGTTCAATTGCTACAGCACAAACACACCAAAAAGCTTACTTTCTGTCAAAATAGATTGGTGTAGAACATTCCATAACAATAATGACCAAATATGCATTAGACTGGGGGAAAAAACATTCACTGGAATCCAAGGCTAAAATTAGGATGCTTTGGGTTGCATAGTAAATACTATGATTAACATATTCCTAATTATTTTTTTTCACTTCATCATTACTCGTTGACAATTAACATTTGCCGTGACTTGAGGCTGAATTAATCTAAACTTTGATACCCTCATGAAATAGACACTTCATTTTATATTTTGCATAGTGTTCAGGGCACATATCAAATATACAAAACTACTTTTAAATGTTCTAAGGCTATAATTACTGACTTCAATTATAAACCATTGGAAGCAATTTGATTTGATAACTGATTGTTTGTTGAACATGATGGAAAAATAGGGGGAAATGGGAAAAGGAACTCGAAACTAATTAAAACAATTATGAATGTACAATTATGGGGTGTGACTTGATGCACGGGTGCCGGTAGCTTACAGGAGAGTTCACAGCACATCCCATTTCTGAGAACAAGCGGGTACTCTATGCTTTAAACCCAGTCCTGGTGACCTAGATCATGTGCCCAAGATCAGTAACTTCCCAACACAGCATGACTTTGGACTAACTGTCCTTCTCACAGCTCTCTCAACATGTCACGTGACACAAACATGGGATTTTCCACAGAAAAAAAAAAACTGAGCCAAAACAAACACTTGACCCAAACAAGAACAGGCTACCTTAAAAGTTTTATAATTGAAAGTTATTTAAAAACAAAAGTACAATTTCCTTCTAGCAGTGAACATACCAAATGGTCCCTGCTAAAGACACTCATCAATTAATCAGAGATTGTAAAGGAGGGCAGCGATGAGAGAAAAGAAAAGGCATTCCTACACACTGGCCTCAGTGGAAAGCACCGGGCAAACAGCAGAAACTAGCTGCTTGTGAAGGGTAATGGGACATTGAATGCCAGAGGACAAAGGCGGAAGTGGCTTCAGAGAGAAAGATGAAGTAATCTCGGAAACAACTAGACACACTCCACTTGAAATTTTGCCTCAAACAAGATTAAAGTGAAGTTATTCTACACAAGTATGGCAAGGATATCCATCTTCTGCTCAGAGACAAACTAAAAACAACTGAGCAAAATGTGAACATTTTCATTTTTGGTGTTTCTTCCATGTTAAACAAATACCCAAAATGGGCAATCATGAAATGTGCGTCTTTTTAATTGGCAATGTAGCATACATCTGACAGTACAGTATATGGTACAATACTACACTTAAATGAAATGTAAATGAAACTAAGATTATTGGAGTGAGTTTTTAAAAAAGAAAATAATATTATTACTATTCCATGTTTTGTTCAATGTTACTTTCTGCTCTTTCTGTGTAATTAATTGTACATTTCTTAGCTATTTTCTGATTGAAAGTGTTTTTTGCACCAATTATGTTCAGTGTGTTTGCAGTTTATTGGTAAGTGTCTGTATTACAGTAGCATTTCAAGTTGGGACTTCAAAAAGATTAACAAATAAAATAAATGTACTTTTCTGAATATTAGAATTTTTTTTAAAATATATACACTTTTTTTTACTCTCAAAATCCTGCATAGTACTTTTTTACAGGTAAAAGTACACTAAAGCTTCACTTTTACTTTTTCACTAAATGCCCCTCTGCAATTTAGGAACTGTGTGAAAGTGAATGTGAATCACAGCGCCCTGTCAAAAGGCATCTGCCCAAGCCATTTAAAAATTCAACACCGTTAAATCCATTAAATGAGGATAACATAGAGTTTTTGTTTCAGACCTGTTGCATAAAGAATCCCCTCCCTGCTGCCTAAAGCCCTACTGAGAGAGACAGCCTTTTAATGAGGGGGGGATAATCCAGCAAAACACCCCCACTAATGAGCTATCATCATGCAAAAATGCCAGCTTGATACACATTAATTGGATTCCCACTTTTTTAACCAATTAATTGACCTGCATTGTCATGTGGCTTGGCTGCAGTGGGTTCCTAAGAGAGAGAGCCTCTGTTTAGTCTCAGTGACTCCAATGGCTATAGGGCCTTTGAATAGAAGTAGGTTTTAGTGAGATCAGCTCTCTCATTAAAGGCTTATGACATTTGTTTGAGCCAATCCCTTTGTTGGGAAAACAGTTTGTGCTGCTCAGTTAAAGTCTCAGCTGTGGCCGGGGCTGCCTGGGATTGTGATGGTCAGTTTTAGCATCAGCAGGGTCCGCATGGCTGCTCTCAGATCTCTTCACCTGCAGGGAATTCTAGCAGTGAGGCCGGAATAATCCTGTGCACTTGTTGATCAAATGCAATGAGGATGCAGATGGCTTAAAGTCAAATAAATAAAAGAAACTCTTGAAGAACTGTAAAATATTCCATCTGAGGGATAAACCAAGAGGTACCAGTTGAAAAACGATTTTGGACCATAAAGGCAACCGTGTCCTCCTTCGGCGGCTCTGGGTTATAACCTCTGAAAATGACTTACATACAGTGAATGGAATGCAAAGTGTTTTAGTCAATGATCTCCTCAGGGAAACAATATCCCTCAGACTGCTCCTACTCACCAGTGTAAATGAAACGCCTGTGGATTAAACAGTAACCATGAGTAAATGAGTTCAAAGAGCCCATCATATTTTGAATTTAATATTACTTCCCCAAGGAAATGCTTGAAGCCATACATAATAAAAAATATGTTTAACTTCTTTTCAGAAAATAAAATGGATACACAAATTCAAAAGAGACATAGATCCCTCTTAAAGGGTTAGTTCACCCAAAAATGAAAAAAAAAGATCTTCAATTACTCACCCTTGTGTTGTTTCAAATCTGTAAGACTTTCGTTCATCTTCAAAACACAAATTAACATAATTTTGATTAAATCTGAGAGATTTGAGTCAACACAACTACCACTTTGTCACTTCAAAAAGTTCATAAATATATATTAAAACAAATCCATATAGATTGAGCGGTTTAGTCCACATTTCTTAAAGAGACTCTGTGACTTTAAATGATGAACAGATTGAATTTAGGCTATTATATCACATAAAAATTGATCTGCAAACATAAACAGAAGCTCAACCGTACTTGCTTGATGCAAGAGAGCAAACTTCATTGGTTCTTGCGGAAACTCATAGTCCGTATCACACGAGAATGAACCTCATTGGTTCTCGCACGTCAAGCAAGCATTGTTGAACTTCCGTTTCCCATAACTGACGTGTGCGTTGATGAATATTTATATGCAAATTAATTCATTGATTAATTAATAATTGGATTAGTTTTACGATCTCTTGTGAAGCGCAAAAGTGGTAGTCAATGGAGGGACAGGAATCTCTCAGATTTCGTTAAAATATCTTCATTTGTCTGTCGAAGATGAAGGGAAATTCTTACGGGTTTGGAACGACATGAGGATGAGTAAATGATGACAGAATTTAAATATTTTGGTCAACTAACCAAATAACCTGAACTGCCATGAAAATTAAAATAAAAATAATTAAGAATTCAGATGTAGACTAAGAATTCAAGGAAGGCCACAAGTACATATAACAAGCCCTGACTTGCAACAAAGCAACAAAAAAAGCCACTGCCATTCAGTTCACTGGCACGGATGAGGCATCTCCATTAACTGAGGTTGATGACGGCTAATTCTGAGTGCACTGATTTAAGGGGAATTGACCCGAGGTCTCGGGGTCAGGATGAAGTGTCATATTGATCCAGTCCTGATCCGCACGCAAGAGGCTGATATACGGCTTGGCCACAATGGCATACTTATAAAGCAAATGCATCCGGGGGTCGAGGGCAATTATCTTTATCAACAGCTTAACACAGCCAAAGCTTATAATGTAAGAAAAAAATAGATGTACTCTGATCGCAAGCATCCTAATTCAGTTCATTGATTAAAACCTTAAATAAACAACAGGAAAAAAAGAGAGCAAAACATTCTATGAAAAACATCAATGCAAGCACATTAGACAACAGCGGCCTTGGGAAAATATACAAGGTATCTGCTCTAATCTATCACTGTGAGAGTGCTGGTAATAGCAGACATTAGTAGAAGATCATTACCCTCCATTGTGCATTCACTTAACTATACTAGACAGAGGTTACAGTGTAAGGTGGGCAAATGGAATGGCAGATGTTGTTTACTGGACCGATGGAATGAGAAGATATGGAGGAAACACGTCAGTGCTGTAGGATTCAAGGCAGTAGTCATTTGTATGTTTTACTTTCAAGAATTCAAATGTTACTTTGGAATTAGTGGGAGAGTAAATCAAAATGTTTGAACAGTACAATTCACTGCAAAAAAATGAATTTTTAAGTACAATCAACTTGGACGCTTAAGTCATTTCAACTTAAATGACATTAAAGTGACTTAACAAATTGTTAGAAAGTTAACTTATTTTGATGAGTTAAAGCAATGTAAAAACATGTTGTCATAACGTATTGATCATATAATTTACAGTGTCTCTTAATATCTAATCAACCAATCATATGGCCGCAACTCAATGCACTTAAGCTTGTAGACATGGTCAAGACGATCTGCTGAAGTTCAAACTGAGCATCAGAATGAGGAAGAAAGGTGATTTAAATGTCTTTAAATGTTTCATGGTGCTACGGGCTGGTCTGAGTATTTCAGAAACTGCTAATCTACTGGAATTTTCATGCACAACCATCTCTAGAGTTTACAGAGAATGGTCAGAAAGAGAAAATATCCAGTGAGCAGCAGTTATTTGGGCTAAAATGCCTTGTTGATGCCAAAGGAGAATAGACAGACTGCTTGGAGCTGATAGAAAGGCATCATTATCTCAAATAACCACTCATTACAACCAAGTTCTGTAGAAGAGCATCTCTGAAGAGGTTCAGATGGGCTACAGCAGCAAGAAGATACACCAGGTGCCACTACTCTCAGCTAAGAACAGGAAACTAAGGGTTCAATTCGCACAATTCTCACCAACATTGGACAGTAGAATATAAGGGTTGCCTAGTCTGATGAGTCTCGATTGCTGCGACATTCGAATGGTATGGTCAGAGTTTGGTGTAAACAATTCGCTTAAAGATTCATATAATGGATGTACAGCAAACAAATTTGCAGTACTTGTGTGATGTTATCATGTTAATAGGCTTTGGTGGGACAAAAATTTGCTTTAGCGACCGCCAAAAAGCGGACAATCTGACGGGTTTTAGAAGATTATATACAAACCGAAACTAAAAAAAAAAAAAAAAAAAAAACAGACCCGGCCTCTATTTGAGACAGGCTTTTATTTACCTAAACCTCCAGTCACACCAGAACTATAAAAGAGACAGGCGTCTATTTGGGACTCTGCTACTATTTGAAGTTTTATGGTATATTTTCATATAATAATATATTTCAATGTTTTCATTATTATTAAAAATTTTTTTTAAATATATATTTTTTAAAAACAATAACTGTTAAATGATTCTGTAGTTTATGTGAGAGCTTTAGTAGATATTGAGATAAATGCAAGTGGTACAAAAAGGAATCTTTTTCCAAAGCTTGAATGAAATGTGTTCAAACTGAATTCAAGAGAAACCTTAAAAAACCTCTGTCCTATGCCACTAAAAGGTCACCTCACTATGCCTGTACAAATGAGTTTCTCTGAGTCATTACATTTGCTTTAACTGTGGGTCAGAGGCGAAAAGGTCAAACCTTGAGATGCTTGAGTTTAATTATGACCAACGACTGCACAGCGTTTAATTACTAGACCTATCGGAGAGGACATTAATAAAACTCAAAATGTTAGTATGCTTAATCATTGAGGATTCAATTATTTACATGTGAGTGTCCATTATGTCAGGTGAAAAAAAAACACTAAGGCGTTGAATGTCACATACAAGTAATCAAGCAGAACTTCATTAATATGTATAATGAATTGAGCATGTTTTCTTGTCATCTCTTTTGCTACCTTAACTTTTATGCTCTGACAGACACGTTTGGCAGTAATTGTTGTCCAATTTTTCTTGGGGTCATGAATTAATCTACATGTCTTTATGCCTGTCACAAACTAATAAATGCACAACTAACTGACTTTTACAGCTTCCTAGTGAATTAACATGGCAATAACTGCTTTGACATGCTACCTATAACTCCATTTTCCCAACTATTTAACAACTATTTTCATTGAAAAACCACACAAACTTGTTTTGTGAGTTAAAGGATAGTTCACCCACTTTTTTAAAAAAAAAAATATTTTCATCATTTACTAACCCTCATGTCATTCAACCTGACTTACTTTTTTCCTATGGAACAAAAAATGATCTCTGCCCCCAGAAGATCAACCACCCCATAAAATACATCAAATCTTCTAAACATAAAAGAGCGAGAGGAGGTTAAGAGGATTTCCAATGGAACAGAATGTGTCTGTGAGTTACAGTGTAAACAAAACAAAGACAGTGGTGGGTAAGATCTTAAGATTGCTCATTCTGTACAGCAGGGACAACAAAAGTAGCAATCAAGAGGCAAGAAAAAAATGGAAAAAGAACAAAACCATGAAAAAAAAGTTTGGGGAAAATAAATAAATAAAAGTCGTGAGGCTTGACTGAAATATTTGCCAACAATGAACCTTGTTCAGTTTGGATTAGGAGGTTTACTTGCTTTTACACAATGGCTCTGCCATCTAAATGTAAAAATAATATTCAGCAATAAGAATGTTAGAAAATTCTATAAAAATCCAAGTAAAACATTAATTTTAATTAGTCGAATTTTACCAACTAATGAGCAGTGGCTTAGGGTAGCTTATAAATCCGAATGACTTTCGGTAAAAAAAAAAAGAAGAAGAAGCTGGAGACAGAATCAAAAGGTCTTTGTTCTCCAATGAATGTTATTGTTGTCTAGGAGAAACAAGTGAGATATTAAAGAGTGTTTAGCACAGTGTCTGTAGGAAAGACATCCTTCTAAAAAAAAAGTAATGTAAATTGCCATTTCCAAGTAATATTTTCACAAAATGCATCACCCCCAACACATAGCTTAACACTTAACACATAGCATTGTTTTAAACAAAGCACTGGACTTTGATCTCCAAACAATAATGAAGCCTCCTGGCATTTCAGAGGCCTTCAAAATGTTCTTCGGTCGTAGGCCCACCATTATACAGTAGGGGTCAAAGGTGATGTTCTGCCAATTATCGCTCTCCACATGGTTAAAAAAGCACAGGAACAAACTACAAACACAGGACCCAATGAAGCCATACATTGCTAGAAAGACGTAGCCATTCACAACTAGCGCTTTGCTGGGCCGCATTCACGGTTACACACAAATTCAGTGTTCATATTTCCCACATGCACATATCTACTGTGGCTACGGCCACATTGCACGGACTCCTTCAAAACTCTTAGTCTTTGTTGCTGGTGGTTAATGAACAGATTAGTGGTGAGGGGCAGATAGGAGGAGGAGAGGTCAAGACTAAACCCTTTAACAGGAGGGATAATCAGTGACAGGTGGGTCCACACTTCTCCAGCCACCCCTCTCAAATACCCCTCGACCTCGGCATCGACGGCGCTGTCACTCTTCACGTCGAGCCTCGGCTAAGAATCAAGGGGAGCTTGAGGAGTTAACATTTTTTTAAGCACTAAATTGGATACTTGTTGGCAATGTGCCTTTCTTTTGTGCGTATTGTCCGGGGCCATATTTACAAAACGGCACGGCTGGATCTTCTGAAGCAGATTGCGCTCAATGGGACTCCCCAGGAAGATTGGAGGAGACACTCGAGAACAGGCACACAATGAGAACCAGGGTGCCAAAGAAACGGGAGGTGGGGCGGGGGTGGCAGAGAGTCCGGCATTTGCGCCCGTTTTCATTCATTTCTTTAATATTCCACCGCAGGTTCTGCTTCAGAGAGATGCCCATTGTGAGGCGCTGAATGGGAGACTTTAGGAGTGTCTCTGCCTCCATTAATTAGGGCTCACTGACGCTTCCGCTCCCCGAGAGTCCGCCTCATTATGATTTCCTCACATTCTTTAACACAACTTAACCCCATTCCTCAGCTCTCACATCAAAGAAGAGAAGAGGACACACAGTCGCTCACTGGTTTGGCTGCAGTTGCACACTGTGCATGTTTTAGCCTTGGTGACCGGATTATTCCGAGAGAAAACAGGAATACAGTAGGTCACATGAAGTTATACAAAATACAGCTTCTACTTAAAACAGACCTGTATTCATTCAGTGCTTGAAAAAAAAATACACTCCCTTTGTACTTTCATTTCGACTTCATTCCAAGTCAATGGACAACGGTAAAGTAAAATGATCATGAAAATAAATATCAGAAACAAATGCGAGAGATAAATGTAGAGATCGTAAAAGAAAACAAATTCTGTCCAATTCTACTACGGAGCAGAAAACTACACAATATATACAGTATGCTGCAGTTTTGATTAGCTATTTAGCTTCTATAAACATTATTTTTTATATATTTTTTTTTAAAAATCAGCTGCCCAGATTATTTTTATTGTTGAAACATATGGAAGTGTGCATTTAAAACAGCTCATTTAAATTTCAGCTTAAATTTTGTGCAATTTATAGGATTTTTTTCCAGATTTCTGATCTGTGAAAGACTAATCAGAATCAAGTATTACAGAGAGCAACATTATAAAAATAAACATATTTTAATATGTTGTAATATAATTTATAAAATTGTTTATTTTATCAAATAAAATGCTTTTCCATTGCTTTAACCATTTTCTAGTAAAAAGAAGAAGAATGTGAAATGCCACTCTTTGCGAGGATGGGCAGAAAGAATCAATGAACGCATTCATGTGATTAATTCTGATTATGTGCTGATCAGCCTCAAATATGGCACAGCTGAAATGACCCAGATATATGGAATATATTTTTTTTTACCATACTGAGTCTCTCTCTCTCTCACCCACACACACACACACCCTCTCCGACGGACAACTATGAAGAACTGACTGCAAAGAATAATGACAATTCATGACCTCGGGATCATGCAATGACACGCCATCTGTATGGTTATTAATGTGACAGCGCAAGTGTCACTTCCCATGGATAGCCCGGTGATATCAGGTTAATTCTGTTTACAAAGGGCTAAATGTTACATTATTTTCAGAGGGGAAAAAAATCAATACCTGCCCTTTCTTTTGTTATAACGTCTTTTTGAAAATCGATAAGGCTCACTACAAAGACATTTTTGAGATGCTAGTGGGATACAGGTCATTGAAAATTGAATATATATGTAGAGTGATAAATTTCATCACAGTGAGGTGATGGCATGAAGACATAATCAACTGAAGTAGCAGTGCAGACTAAGCAAGGAAAAAGACTTTGCCAGGACGGGTTCCGTCGGGCGTTTCAAGTTTCAAAGTTGAAAGCTTTTTTTTTTTTTTGTATTTTTATTTTTTAAAGCTATGTTTTATGTTTTTAACATTCAGCAACAAGTCACAAATGGTTTTGAGTGAGGGCGGCAGTTTACTGACAAAGAACTCAATGCCATTTGTGCACCACAACGAAGATAAAATAACATCTAGTGCTGCGTGATGCTCTCAATACGGCCATTTTCTTCACAAAAACACTCAGAGCGTCGAAGCATTGACCTTAAAGGCAGGCTTCCTTTTGCCAGGGTGCACATAAATGTGCAAACATGACCCGGGGTGTATTTCAGCACTCTACCCCGGGCTTCCATTTGCAGTGGAATTCACTTTGCCTCATTAGTTGCACACTTTCTTAGTTTTTAACAATGCCTTTGCTTGAGTCCTCCCAGCAGAAATCTTCTCTCCCATTCTCTGTCGATATTTTGCAGACCCGGGAGCAGTTTGGGAAAGCAAAGGTTTTTCCTCTCCCCCTCTACCCCTCTCCTAACTGGTTTAAGACTTGTAATTATCTCTTGCTGGGGGAGGCTGTAAATTGGATTAAAGTGGTGAGTCTCAGCTGAGTGAATTACCTCCATCTCCCCACTTGGTGGGCCAGGCCTGATAAACGTGCAGGGGGAACGGATTTGGATTCAGCCTTCGCATTCATGGCTTCCTCGTGGAAAGAAATGAAATTTTCCGACAGAAGGGGCCGTCGTGCCGGTGGTATCAGTTCGCGTCGTGTTTCATCTGCTTCTGCTCTTCCAGAAATGCAATTACCTGCGTTATCGGTGGCTAAATGGTCACAGCTTGGCACAGAAGTCTGTCTACCTGCTCAAGCCACCTGACTGTACTATTTTACATGGCACTCTTCTACTGACAGTGGGTATCCACGGTTATACTTCTCAGTTTGATGATGAAAAGATAAAACAAAGATGTTATAACCTCTGTTAATTATATCAATATAAAAAACAAACCACCAACAAAGAAAGCAAATAATCTTTAAGCGCACACATCCAAACAGCTCCATCCAAATAACAAAAAATAAAATAAAATTGGACAAATGATAGTGTGTGAGAGTCACTGAGCACAATAATAGTCTGAAAAAACAATAAAATAGTTTGGGGTCATTAAGATAGATTTTGTTTTTGAAATAAGAGTCCTCTGTTCACCAAAGCTTCGTTAATTTATTTTTTTAATACAGTCAAAAGCAATAATATTGTAAAACATTATTGCAATTTAAAAGAATGGAAAAGTTCCATTTTCAGACGAAATTACCCTAGGCATCTGTGTTAAACGATCTTTAAACAATCATTCTAATACTCAAGGTTTGGTACTCAAGAAACATTTATTATCTTATTAGTTGAAAATAGTTGAGCTGCTTAATGAAGAGTGGAAATCAAATAAAAAACTTTCAGGATCCTTCGATGAACAAAATTATTATAATTATTTTAAATTATGATTTATTTGTGACATTATAAATTTCTTTACCATCATTGTTGATCAATATATCATGTCCTTGCTGAATAACAGTATTCATTTCTTTCAAATAAAGACCCCAAACTTTTGAAGGGTAGTATACAATGTATAGCTATTTTCTAAACTATGTCTATTAACAAAATTATTAGTTTGCACACACATTTAGAAGTGCCCGTAATGACAGCTAGAAATAAATGCAATTTGAAAAATAAACTTTTGCCAACGCAAATACTTTTTTTTTAAATCAGAGACCCAATCATCAAAGTCACTCGTAAGAGGTACTTACTATAAAAGTGACTTTGATGCATTGAGAGGAAAATGAGATTGTGTTTAAAATCCAGTAAAAAAAAAAAAAAAAAAGACAGTTAAGTCAATAGCGGCTTTTCGTTTTCTCCAGCCCTACAAAAGAAGGACATTTTATTCTAATTCCTTTCACTTATTACAGAGTTACTGGTCGCTTTTAACAAGTTGCTGGAATCTAGTAAGTGAAATTCTCATGACAAAGTTTGTTAATTCCCATCAGGGGGAGAATGAATAATGCTGATAGAGGGCAAGCTCATTTTTAAAGAAAGAATAGGTGATTTGGTTGGAGTAGTGGGACCTGGGAGTGAGTGATAGGTCACTCTCTGTGATTGTAAAATTGTAATCCTGGTGTGAAATGCCTTTAAGTCTTTAAGGACAGCATGGACTCTGGAGCGTGAAATAGTAAATCTATGTTTCTGAGTGCTGTGAGCCACCTCCAGTATAGCTGCAAGAGTCACTCACAGTCTTTGTCAGCTGCTCCATTTACATCGACCTGCCTATTCGCATGCCCAAGAAATGTAACAATTTTGCTAAATTATTCAATACCTGTAAGCTAAATCTTAGGTCAGTTTTACATACACAGCCGGTGTAAGAGGAATTTAAAAACAATAGAATGCTGAATTTCAAACAGTATTACATATACGTCGCTGTCTTCATGACAAATCACCTTTTATTTCAAGTTTCACATTGTTAGAGGGTCTGTGCCAGCAGAGGGAGCAACATATTAATATCCACTATATTAAGCAGTTCCACACCAAGAAACTTTTTTTGTCTCCAGTATCACACTTCAAGTCTATTTTTTATTAAATAATGATTAATCAAGTCAAGTTCATTGATGTCAGTAAGACTTTTTTTAGACTGTAAAACTATAGAAGTGACATGATATATATTTAGAAAATATAAATGAATACAATTTAAAATATGACACTTCACAATAGGCCACGTTTAAAATGTATCTACACTTTATCACCTAAAGGTTCTATATGAAACGCCTGACAGAACCCTATATATATATACCCTATATATCACCTAAAAGATTATTAGGAACACCATACTAACTGTGTTGGACCCCCTTTCACCTTCAGAACTGCCTTAATCCTATGTGGTATTTATTCAACAAGGTGCTGAAAGCATTCTTTAGAAATGTTGGCCCATATTGATAGGATATCATCTTGCAGTTGATGGAGATTTGTGGGATGCACATCCAGGGCACGAAGCTCCCGTTCCATCACATCCCAAAGATGCTCTATTGGGTTGAGATCTGCTCATGCTCTGCTATACTAAAGTGTGCCAAGAAAACATCCCCCATACCATTACACCACCACCACCAGCCTGCACAGTGGTAACAAGGCATGATGGATCCATGTTTATGCCAAATTTTGACTCTACCATCTGAATGTCTCAACAGAAATCGAGACTCATCAGACAAGGCAACATTTTTCCACTCTTCAACTGTCAAATTTTGGTGAGCTTTTGCAAATTGTAACCTCTTTTTCCTATGAGATGAGTGGTACCCAGTGGGGTGTTCTGCTGTTGTAGCCCATCCACCTCAAGGTTGTGTGTGTTGTGGCTTCACAAATGCTTTGTTGCATACCTCGGTTGTAACGAGTGGTTATTTCAGTCAAAGTTGCTCTTCTATCAGCTTGAATCAGTCGGCCCATTCTCCTCTGACCTCTAGCATCAACAAGGCATTTTCACCCACAGGACTGCCGCATACTGGATGTTTTTTCCCTTTTCACACCATTCTTTGTACACCCTAGAAATGGTTGTGTGTGAAAATCCCAGTAACTGAGCAGATTGTGAAATAATAAGGCTATGTTTACACGGAAACGATTCTGAGGAGAAAACGAAAATGTGGCGTTTCGACATCACTTTTTATTCTGCGTTTAGACGAGCGTTTTCTGTGGGAAATCTGCGTGCAAATGGTGACGCAAAAGTGTGTGAAGTTCAATGTATTATACACTTCAGGCGGCAAGGAGTGCATACTACAACAACACCAAGTCCACGCGCCTGCGTACAACCTTCACTGTCAAGCAGACTTTTGTGTTTTTACCATTTGGAACGCGGCGGTGGAGCATTTTAAAGATTTCCACTCAGGGTGCTTTCACTTTTTGGCATTTTTAAGCCTCAAAAACGCCGTCGCCATGTAAACGAAAGGCACATCTGATAAAATGTTTTTACGTTTTCACCCGCGAGCGTTCTCGTGTAAACAGGGTCTCAGACCGGCCCAGTTAGGGACCACACCCTTAAATGCATTGAAGCAACTGCCATGGGATTGGTTGATTAGATAATTGCATTAATGAGAAGTTGAACAGGTGTTCCTAATAATCCTTTAGGTGAGTGTGTGTGTGTGTGTGTGTATATATATATATATATATATATAAAGCTTCAACTCAACTCTGAATGCGAGGAAAAGAGAAAAAAGGGGAGAGGGAGATAAAGACTTCTAGTAACTAACTTTTAGTGTTCTTCTTTTCTTTTTCTTTTTTTTTTGCAAAGCCGATTACTCTTATTTGATATTTCATGCTACATTGAAGGATAAGTACTGCTCTAGGGTAGAGACACTAGCGAGCAATTCATTTCAAGAGTCTCATACCCACACACAGACTAATAGAAAGAGCTTTCTGGAGAAATATTTGCCTCTGACACATACAGTGGCAAGAGACTGAAAACTCAAAGAGATTATGAGCGCTTTTTTCCCTCTCACTTAAAATGTCAATGTTTTTCAAAGCAAAGGATCAGTGGTTCGTATGTATTTCAAAGGGCATATATGCTTCATAATACCCAAAGCCATCCTCATACCATAAACTATTCAGAATGTTTTCTTTAAGTAAAACTGCTTGTCCAGGGAAAGAGATATGATCCTTGTTATCAAATCTACATGACTGCCAACAATGATTAGCTACTAGCAAGCTCATAAGAGCAATGAATCATTTACAAGTTAGTGATATTTAAGACCATATGAGAAGGTATTTTTTTTTCTTCTTTAAAGCTAAAGAAATTCATGATGGTTCAGAATGATTCTCTTTTGAAGTCAGCCAGACTCTCAGCTGTTGAAATATATTTTGGGGAGTGTTAATTGTGGGAGATTCTTTGCCACAGTGGGAGCTTTGCCCTGTCACTCAGCATGTTTGTGTAAGATACAAGCTGTTTGGAATACCTCCTCTGTGCTAATTCATTTATTATTACCTTGGTGAAATATGGCCAAAGAAAAATGTGAGGGCCGCTCTGAACATCATGCCAGAGATTTTCTTCTGTTTAAATTAGTGTAATGAGTAATATAAATCAGATTCTCTTTGGAAAAACTAAGATCAAATTTTAAATTGAAAACACAACAATCCCTCTGAACATGTACAATAAAAATAGTAAGTAAAATAGGAATTACATTAAATTACGTTTGGGGACTTATACATTGCTTTTGTATATATTTTTTTATATGATAAGACGGGGGCTAGTTGTCGCACGGGGAAGTCAAAATTAAAAAACAGCTATATCTCGGTATATGTGTATATTTTTAACGTTAAAGGTCCAAATGCATAAAAGCTTGCTTTCTCTTTTTATGAATTATATTAATTACATTATTTTGGCCAAGATAATGGTTTGATTTTTTTGTACACTGATTTTTTTTGTACAGGCTTAAACCATTGTGACGACCTACCCCCTATAGTGTGACAACATACTCTACTATACCCGCCACTAATAATGTTCAATGAAAAGCATCTCCCCAGGAAAGCAATGTGAAAGTAAATATCAGAAAAAAATAAAAATTGTATTTATAAAAACATTAAAGTTAAAATATTGTCTAGAAATTAAAAATATAGCTTTATATATAGCTATATATATATAGCTATATATATATATATATATATATATATATATATATCAGAGTAATCAGTGAAAAAAACATGTCAACAAAACTTTTGGAAGTTAAATTAAGGGCAATTTTAAATGAGGGCAAGTTAAATTCAGTTAAATTAGCATTAAATTTTAACATCTACTCTTGTGTAAGGGAAATAATGTAATGAGTGAAAAAAAAAACATTTCAACAAAACTTGCCCTCATTTTGCTAACCAAATACATTTAAGAATAAGCATGCCTATAACGGATGGCAATGTCTTGTGCTAAAAGTCCGTCACAGGAGTTGTGCACGACCAGCAAATGAGTGCGTTTTCCCGCTGCTTAGAAGACAGTGGTGGTAAAGCTCTTTCATCTTTAATTTCCTGCTGTGTCATCTATAGGGACAGATCAAACAGGGGACAAAGTGTCCCTCCATGCTCTTCTATTACAGATAATCACCCCCCTCCCTCTGCTCTTATCTCCTCACTTCCTCTCCCTTTAGCCCCCTCCCGAGGATCCTCCCGCAAGGTGGAGAGAAAAATTTGATAAAAGATAATTACATCCCCCTCCTGCAAACATTTAGGCAGATCTGTCAATAGCTAGCAGTTGGGGTTTATTGCGAGTGCAAGAAAGGCAATTTGCCCCCAAACACCACAGGAATCTGGAATTCTGAGACACTAGAAAACACAGGATTTTGGATCCATGTGCAGACAGTAGGAGTGGCACAAGAGGAGAGATGAGGAGAGCATGCTGGGTAGGAAAGAGCATGTTGTTCATCACTAACTGGGATAATGAAAGACATAATGAAGCAGAGGGTATCCGAAATGTCTCTTCCTCGCTCTCTCACATTCCCGCCAAAGCCCTCAATCCCACTCTGTCACATGGCAGTCCTCCCTCTCTGCTTGTTTTTGATCTTGAAATGCTCGTAAAGGTAATGACAACAAATTAAGGATGAAGGTGAGTGATCACAATGTGTCCAGCCCTCCCCAGCTGGCCCTTTCACATGTCTGATATGAGATGTCTCTGAAACGCATTGGGTCACTCTCAGTGAGAAATCTTGCACGCTAAGATCTGCAGCTCATGAATATTATCGATTTTATAAACTTTATTTTCAACTCACAAATAAAACGACTCAGTTTTAATCTTTTAAAGATGAACTTTTCCACCTTTTTGTACTCTCACGGCCCCATCAACAAGCCGAATCTGCACGTGCAGAATTTCAGAGAAAGTTCTGCAGATATCTACAGAAGAATGTCAGTCATTATATTTAATGCTTTGTCCAATGCATGCTAATTTATTGAATATTTTTGCTTTTAGCTACAAAAATGTTACACTAGATACTAGGGATGCTTGTATGAACGATCAATTAATTGTCGATGATAATTGAATCAATAAAAAGTATCGATTGTCGATTAGCCAAGGTCATGCACATTTGTGCAGCTCAACCATAAAACACTCAAAGCAGACAAGAGTAAAAATGAAGGGAGTGCACCGGAGTATAGGTTTGGGACCATTTTACGCTAAAAGGTTAGAGTTACACCTTCGTGACTATAAGTTTGCGTGTGCATTTTCAGCCTTTTGTTTTGTGCAAATGGAAGTTGTAATATTGTGCATTTGTTTAAGAATGAACAGCAGCAGTGATCATCTTCAGCTTAAGCGCATGCAGCTCAAACAATAATGCACGACTTATGACGACTATGATTGGAACTGTCATAATACATATCATTATAACAAGAACAATATTGTAATAAAGTGTTAACTCTTTGGGTTTAGTTGCCCTGTTTCTGCATGGTGCTTTAGGAAGAGCACATCCCATTAGACGTTCTGACTAGCACATAACTTAGTTCAAATTCACTTATGCATTTGCGCCATTTTGTTCAGTTATAATTCGCAATATTATGTTTATTTTGTCTATATGTGATTAATCTCATAGGATGCATTTAGCTGAGTTAACCAGCTAGCAAAGGTTTACCAGTGTTCATTCAGTGCATGCAGCTCAAACCACAAATGCACGACTAATACTAACTATTTTGGGCCTGTCGTATTATATAACATAATCTTATAATGAGAAAACTATTGTAATAAATAGTTGTGAATTCTTTGGGTTTAGTTGCCACATCCACAACACGAGTTACACATTCTAAAGAACATGCATCAGAGGCAACGGTATTGATCATTCAAGTTTTGCCAATGTAAACATTCAAGAGCTAGACGTGAAAGAGAACTTGCTTCTAGAAGATTTCTGCAAGCGTGTCTGTGCGCGGCCCATTCTCCTCTGACCTCTAGCATCAACAAGGCATTTTCACCCAGAGAACTGCCGCATACTGGATGTTTTTCCGTTTTCACAGCATTCTTTGTAAACCCTAGAAATGGTTGTGCGTGAAAATCCCAGTAACTGAGCAGATTGTGAAATACCCATCTGGCACCAACAACCATGCCACACTCAAAATTGCTTAAATAAATTTCACAAATTCTCATGATTGATCGTCATTTAAATTAACGATCAATTAATCAATTAATCAATTAATCGTTGCCAATAATGGCGAACAGCATTACAGGGTCTGCAAATCCTGCTCAAAAAGCTATGTTCCTCACCAAATGAATAAGAATGGTTTTTAATCTAAATAAAGGGTTAGTAGGATTGTAAAATGTTTTGATGTGATTGATATATTAAATTAATTATTTAATATAATAAATATTATAATAAATATTAGAAATATAACAGCAAATAATGTGTCACCAACGCCGCCTCAGGGAGAGAGGCGAGAACCTCACTGAGATACAGGAGTGTCCTGGCCAAGATAGGCAGCCCAATTATGCAAACACACAATAAATTAGTATTAAAAATACAACCTCAGAAACATTTGCAAATCATTAAATCTTTCTCTAGCACATATATAAGTGTTAAAATCGTGTAATTGTGTTAGTAAAATTGCTGAAAGACACCAAATGATTCAGCCTCAATGTCATTTGTAGATCCATTCTGAAGGTGCAGCATAATTAAAGGCAGTAATAAATAATAGAATTATTTCTATTAGAGTAATAGATTGTAATAAAACTGTGAACGCAGTGAATAGTTACCTGCTACTTTTTGCTTAAGCATCCATACAACAAAGATAAGATGGTAAAACCCCCAAAATTGCTTTGCACCAGTGCATTTTCCTTTCGTACAGAAAGAAAAGAGAAAAAAAACTCTATTGTATGAAGGGTAGAAAATTTGCAATTCGTAATAAATCTTAAGGCACCATGATACACAGCATCTAGAGAGGCAAGAATATAAGAGGGAGCAAGCTGATACACTACATCCCCATAATCAAGAATTGGCAAGAAAGTCACAAACACAAGCTTCTTCCTTGCATAATGAAAAGCAAAACTTATTTCTTAAAGGGATAGTCCACTTTTTTTGGAAATAGGCTCATTTTACCACTCCCCCAGAGTTAAGCAGTTGAGTTTTACCGTTTTCGAATCCATTCGGCCGATTTTCTGATATTTGGAAGAATATCTGTAACCAGACAGTTTCTGGTCTCATTGACTTCCATAGTAGGAAAGAAATATACTATGGAAGTCAATGAGACCAGAAACTCTCTGGTTACAGATATTCTTCTAAAAATCAGAAAATCGTCTGAATGGATTCGAAAACTGTTTAACTCTGGGGGAGTTGTAAAATGAGCCTATTTCCAAAAAAAGTGGAGTATCCCTTTAAGTAAAATCTCTTTAATTTTTGTTTCAAGTAATTAATGTGTGAAGTAAATTTTAATGTGTCATCAATTATGATATACTTTGACACTAATGTAATCAGTTTCCCTTGTAAAGTTTGAAGATCAATAGAACTGTCTAAAGAATTTCTAGAATTGGAGAACCTCATGAATTTTGTTCTCAACATTACAGACTGATTGCGTGGGTATAAATTTCACATAAAGAAAGCAGGTCAATTATGATTAGAGCTCAAAAAAGAAGACGATAATTACGTTCATATTAACCTTCATGTGTGATCATTGCATTCGACATCTTGGCCACTGAAAGGCTCTTCACCTTTAGAGTCATTCACTGTTTACGCTTCAAAGTGTCTGTGTTATCAGTTCTCCTCATCAAAAGATTTTATGGCCCATCCCAATGATTCATGTCAATCAAACATCTGCTAAACTGTCCACACGTCACAGACAACACCTGTTGACCTCCGAGTGACCTCCACAGGTACATATCACAGCGTCCCTCGAGTCATACCAGATTCACATTGCCAGCACACCCCAAAAACACTCACACTTAACGATATGTCTAGAAAACTACTCTACTTAGACTTCATTTCCTTCCATCCCCCCATCTTTTTCACCCTCCTTCAATAAAGCACCCAAAAATCTTGCACAGGGGACAGAGGGGTGAAATTTTTCTCATCCAAATGGATTGCAATTTCCCTCCATTTAGCACCTGAAGGTAATTAGCTTGAAGAGATTGCAGAGTGAGCAACACGTTCATGGAACATTAACTCTTGCACATTCTCCAGTTGCAGGGAATTAATAGGAAAGATTAAAGTTTAAAGAGAGCAAATGCCATTACCGCACAAACCACCTCTCAGTGGCTATAAGCAGCTCTCGCTAAGCCAAACTCTCCACTTCTCCTCCCTTTTCTCAAAATAAGTTGACATTAAGACTGCAGAGAATAACATAATATCTGCCTAAATGACTGTGTGTATGTGCACGTGCGAGTGTGTGTGTGCGTGCAAGAGAACAGGTCCAATAGCCTGCAGCCTCATTTTTCCTCCCTAACAGCTTTTTGCATGCTTTCTCAGTTCTAGGACACATTTTGCTAATTAGCACCTTGGCATTCGTTAATCTGGCCAGCATGCTGAGTAAATGTACATGCAAATCCAATTTCATAAAGGTCTTCATGGTAAATTATCAAGCCCAGTAACACAGATCTTCTTAATTAAACTCTTTATTCTATATTTCCTGCTCTTTTTATACGTTTCACACATGTCCACGGTGGTCCGCATTGAATTGTTGTGCATTAAAAGAGGTTCAATTCTCATTTTATCCATATCCATGTTCACGTATCACATATCAATACTTTTTATTGCTTGGAGATAAACACACTACACTATTTGCCCGTGCACCCGTTAATCTCTTGATCATGAGAGGATCATTTTTTTTTTTTTATCATAAGAGGGGTCTGGCTATTGGCAATGAATTTTTAGAGGCCATCCCACTCAGAGATTCAATCACAGCCTGAAAAATTCAGAGTGGGAAAAAAAAATGAAATTGAGACATGGTAGAATTTATTGCCCAGAAAATTCCATTCTACTATCTGATTTGAAAAGTCCAGTCCTCCTAGCTTCAGAAAATCTATTTTCCACATTTTAATACCCCACGTAACAGTCTTCATAATTCATTCGAGTGTGTTAAGCACAGTTTTATTAGATCTGAAACAAATTTTGGTGGGGGATCCTATAGGTCATTAACCATGGAGTAATTTTATCCTTGTTTCCCTAATGATGCCATAATGGTGAGTGAATTTCTTAACTAAAGACCAAAGAACATTTTGAAGGTCAGCTTCATCTGCAAGCTCCTTCAAGCGCTTCTCGGAGAGATTGGAAAAGTCTGAGATTTTTGAAGAGTCATTAATAACGCTAAAGCTGAAAGCCTATTTGCGTTCTCGCTTTCTACCTTTTAATTTCATACCGTTTTTTCCCCTCCCGCTCTTTCTCTCTCTCTCTTCTTTCCTCTCCTCTGTTCTCACAGTTGCCCTCATGCAGAAAAAATGGAGTGCTGAGTGTGGGGGCAAAAATGGCAGCCCAGTGACATACAGATCCCAGATGTGATGCCGCAATAATTTAAATTTTATGCCTTTGTTATCACTTTAATCATTTTCTTTATTCGTTTTGTTTCACTGGTCAGAGAGAGACACCTGATAGGGTAAAATACCAAGGGAACAATTTTTATTTGGAATGTGGTACAGAGTCTAATTAGAATTTGAATTTTGCTGAGCCTTGAAATGGCCGGTGCTTTATCCTGATCGCCTTAGATATTGTTCCAAGTCAATCATTTGTCACTGCACAGCATGCTGGGAAGGTTCTGCTAATCAACTCTATTTCTTCCACCTTTTTTTGCTGCACTGGCATTTTTGACATTTAGGCTTTATAAGAGTGGCTTTAGAACACATTCATGTTAAGGTTCCTTCTAGCTAAAACTCAACGTGCTTAGGGTTTTTTCACAGGGTTGTTTTTGCATTCTGTTGTACTGAACATAGAAGCAAAATGACTTGAGAGGTTTCTAATTACTTCATAATATGCGAAATTAGGAAATTGGAAGAACTTTTAATTTGACTTAGTACATGTAGCAACAAGGTAAATATGAATGCAGTAATGAGATGCTGGACAACTTTTCTTATTGCTTATTAAAAAAGCTTTTTCATTTAGGTGCAAACCATATTCTAATGTTTCTAAAAAAAAAATAATGAAAACCATTTGAATTAGTATCAAAACTTATGTTGCACATCATTAGTAGGCTATTATTATAATAACAACCATTATACTGTAGATCCACTCAATCACCATTATTAGTTACAACCAAATACTCGCTCATTTGATGTGGTGCAAAGTCTCAAGAGCCATAAATGTCTTTTAAGGGCAAGAGAGTGTCCAATGCTGTCGGTTGGTGGTTCTTGTCATTCCTTGTCTGATCTAATATGTGCCTTGGGAGGTAGAGAGCCTCCAGCAGAAGTGTACAAGCATTTTGTTCCCCAGGTACAAGAGGGTCTGGAACAGAAATTGGAGCTGACAAGCGTTAACGTTTAGAAATTTACCAATAAATGGCTCTCATGTGGAGATATTCTGGGCAATGGTGGTGAACCTAGCGTACGTCTTAGTTGTAGAAAACAGGATGTAAACTAGAATGGGAGCTAAGAAGTAAAAACCTTGTGCAATCATTCAAACGCATGACGCTTCTGTAAAACAATGTGTGCAGAGGAGAGTCTTCCTCATGAATGACCTGATTCTGATCACAAAAGGTGAAGATGGCATTACTATAAAGTCTTTTCAAATACAATATATTTCAGCACTAATTTAAGATTAGAAACTCTATATTGACTAATCAAGGACTGTACATTTATAATTCATTGCAAATTTAAATTCCCAGGCTTTTCTTTTAACAGCATCAGACATTTTTCCATTTCACCTGCAAGTTTAATTGAAGAGTTGTAAAGGCCACTTTGAAGGAGTGGAAAAAATAAAATCCATCTGACAAGATGATCGATTACTTGTAAGACTACCTGACATAGAAATTAAGGTTTTTTAATGACGAGCTGCCTCCTCTAGCACATGAAATTCAAATTCTCTTCAAAGGCTCCCTAGCAGCCATCACCTGTCTCCAGCGCACGCGTCCCCCAAACGGAGCTACTTTGTCTCTGTCACCACTGAGAGGACATTGTTTTCACCAACAAGCGTTTGTATTAACCAATCTCACACTGCATCCAGGACACATCTCATTGAGTCCTGCATCATTGGTGGGTTGAGGAGAAACAGAAAGGGAAAAAAAAAAAAAGAATCCGACAAACAGCGGTGGTCCATCAAGATAGCTTTTGTTTGGTCTCTTATAAAGGAGCACACATCTTATTTAACTGCACATATTTATATGAGAAACCAAAATGCTTTATTATAAGAGATATTATAAGAGATATTATAAAGAAAATAATAATTTTGAAAGTAAAAGTATAGCCTGTACAAAGTGTTGGGCAAAATGACTTTTAAAAGTAATGTGTTACAATATTATGTCCCTAAAAATGTGATTAATTGTATTATGAAAGTAATGCATTACGTTGCTTTTGTGTTACTTTTTCTCACCTGGGCTGGACTTGGCAGTCTGTTTTTTAATAATAACTATATATACACACTCTCAGGAAAAAAGGTACAAAAGCTGTCACTGGGGCTGTACCTTTCCAAAAGGTAAACTTTTGTCCATTTCAGGTGCTAATATGTACATGTAATGTGCTAATATGTACATTTTAGGTGCTAATATGTACCACTAAGGCAGCCTTTGGGTACAAAAGTGTACCTTTTGAAAAGGTACATCCCCAGTGACAGCTTTTTTACCTTTTTTTCTGAGAGTATATATATATATATATATATATATACAGTATGTATATACACAGTATATATATATATATATATATATATATATATACACATACTGTACGTTATATTCTATATGTTGTATATGCACTTTTACTTCTCTTTTACAAACACTCTTACTTAAGCAATAATAATAATTTAAAAAAAGAAATAAACACAAATGTGGTTTAACTAAATTTTGCTTATTAGTATGGTTGAAATGGATAATTGAAGGTCAGCAGCAAAGACATGGGTTAATCAAGTGAGATTAAATACATAAATTATGTATTATGTAACATTTTATTTATAGCCAGTTTGCCTAATTTGCATTTCAATGTTTTTATTTATTTTGAGGAATACTCAGTCTGTTTTTGTGCAAGTGAGATGAGTAAATGCATGCTCACATTAGATCTACAACTAACCACCATGTTTATAATGAGAACGATTTCACTACTGATTTATATATAAATGTTTGTTTCGTTGTTGTTGTTGTTTTGTCTGGTCTTAAGTAGACTAGACAACTAAATTATTATTGCAAAACGCCATCGATTTAAAGTTTTCATATTCATAGCACCATGTATACTAAATTAGGCAAGGGTATAGAGTTGCATTCAAGCTATTAAGGCATGAAGAGTTTGTTTTTCAAGGAAAAAACTTTAAATATATAATTTCAGTGATCAAAGATTCGTTTTAAGGGATAAAATCATTGACTACAGGGGTACTTTATAGTTATAACACTTCCAAATTAAGTTGAAGCTTAAAGTTCTTGCCGAGTAACAACACTGCTGTTTTGTTTTGTGGAAGATGTTCATTCAAATATTTAATGTGTTTAATTACAGGTCGCCAGCTGTGTTCAATGATTTAAGTTTATGGGTTTGAAACCTGTTAATTATGAAGTCAAATGCATAAAGCAATCTCCGGTGGACTATATTGGATGCAGACAGTTAAATTTACTTTAGTGAATTTTCTGCAGAGTATACTGCTCCCCTCTCCATGCTCGGTGAAATGAAGGTATTCAGTCACAGCACATATGCCATAATGCTAATGTTAATTAAAAAAGCTAATCACTGTGATTCTTCAGAGAAGAGTAGCTCAGGACATCTTATCTATTGTAAAAACTCACTCTTAAACTTTAAGCTTCTTCAATCTCAGGATAACCAAGGTTGTGCACAAACAAATATGTCATAAGCAAAACAAAACAAGGCTGCTAGCAGTACAGTATGATGAAGACATACATGCAATATACTGTATGTGCATTTGTATAAAGAGACAAAAAAAGAAAATGCTTACGCTTCATCAAATACAGTATAAACCCGCAAAACAAACAAGATACCCTCACATAATGACTAAGAAGGTTTCTGTAATCATAAGGATTGTTGAAATCATTTTTAACTTCCAGTTTTTCGTTTGCTTGAAAACTAAGTGCCAGGTTTATAATTGAGCTCCACACAATCCAAATGAAGTCTGGGGTAATTTCATCCATTTAACTGATCCAAAATCAGAATTAAAAAATTCAACCAATATCAAAGAAATAATATAATCTAACTGCCCAGCACCTAAGGACAAATTGTGTGTGTTCCACTCAAAGGATTTATTCTCATTAAGCAGGGCAACAGTGAAGAGTGACGGGCAGCAGAGCGTTCCAGCCCCCTGGGTCTCTGTGCCAGTCTTGCCTCCTGCCCTCCATAAATGTGCCCAGCGTCAGCTCATGCCATCGATGTATCCTACTTGAAGTTTCAAAACAGAATACCAGCATATTTGTCCCTGAAGGTCAGCCAATCGTCTTCATTACATTTCTAAGAGTTTGGTTGAATGCGTTGGCCAAGACTAATGGCCACTCACTGCCTAAAAAAAAACAGTCCAGTAGGTCCCGGTATGGTCCTTTTTCTCTAGTTCTGTTTGCATTATTGGGCAAATTGACTCATGACTGGCGGTTGGTAACAGGCTTCTAAGACTATAATGTTCTCCATTTTTCTTTCTTTCCTCCCTCTCTCTCTCTTTCTCTAACACAGACTTTCTCTTCGCCTGCTCCTTTCCAGCTGAATAACTGGGGACTGGACGAGGAGTGATGATTCCGAAAAGTAATTCCATTAAATGTTTTTTAAAAGCCGCAGGAGCTGTGGTATCATGGCCATTATTGATGATATCATTATTATGTATAGGATCTTGCCGTGAATAATAACCCATTATCTTTCATTTCTCCTGTTTTTGTCACTGCAAGTGAAAAGGTTAGGTAATTTATTTTAATGTGCGAAGTGTCAGCTACCACTGCTGCCATGCACTGGTCCCCGACAGATTCCACACTTACAGGCGTGATTGTTTTTTCCAAATCAGCCCTTATTTCTGGCAAAAGTGCTCCCCATAAATTACTCTTACATTCTATTTCAGCAGTCCTGCTCTCTACTTTTGCAGCTTGAGTTTTCAAGTCGAAGCTTAAAAAAAGTGTTGTTCACCACAAGATGACAAATCAGTGCTAAGATTACAAGTGAAAAGTGGGGCTTAAATTAAATTTGACGTAAACTATAGCATTTTTCAATCTAAATTTAACATACAAAACATCTCATGCACAATTCTAAATGATCACAATAATTAGTATAATTCATAAATGCCATAGAAACGATAAGACACTGACTTAATACATAAAAAGCCAGCTGCATATCATGCTGAGAAATGGTCTTGCACGCTCCTAATACTCAAGTGGTATTTTTGGCACAGGGCTGTAGAACAATGGAAAAGACAGGAAAATGGGCTTTTGTGCACATATACAGTGGGGAGGGGGGGACCAGCACGCTTGACTGCATTTAAATTTATACAAACTCTCTGCCATTGACAGTGATAAATGTTACACTCTATTCTACAATATGTTTAATGCATAGGTCTGTGGAGTTAAGTTTTCTTGGCTTGTATGATGCCGCGGCCGCCATACCACTGTATGTTACATCAGATTCGCTTCCATTAAAATGCCAAGTGGCACAGTGAAGACAACAACAGAAAATGACAAGGAATTTGTTTACCTGTCCCACTCCTTCCCTCCCTGTCCCTCCCTCCCCCAAGCTTTCGTTCAGCTTGTCCTTCTCATTCAGATGCAGGCTGAATCCTCCTAACACACCATTGGCTATTGTAGACATTTAAATGGTGTACAATATTTTGGTGTACTTCTACCAACATTTAGTGATCTGAACTAAAATACTGTTACAGAGAACACTGTTATGAGAACATTAACTGTAGCTTCTTTCAGTGGTTTCTTCCTCAGAATGTCCAGTACTCTCTATGTATGTCTTAGAGATGGCCTACAACAAAACCTAAACCCTAAATATTATACCTATATAAACTGAGGGTTTAGTGCATGCACTTATCATCTATTCACACTCACATTGCTTGAAACAACTTTTTCCTGTATACAAAAGGAGTGATTTTCATACAATGAAAATTGTGATGACTTAATGACAGATTCGGTCGCAATTTAGCTTATAAATAATAAACAAATAACAAGTAATCTTGTTCATGTAATCCACTTTTAGACCAAACCAAAATGTCAGGTTCAGTTCTAAATTTGATTCACATTTTTTTACCTTGTTTTCTATTCACCAAAGTATGTATCACACTTTCCACAAAAATATGAAGCTGTTTTTTTTTTTTTTTTTTAATAACGATAAATGTTTCTTGAGCACCAAGAAACATGTTAGAATAATTTTTGGAGGATCATGAGACACTGACGACTGGAGTAATGATGCTGAAAATTCAGCTGCCATCACAGAAACAAATAACATTTGAAAATATATTAAAATTTAAAAAACAGATATTTTAAACATATATTATTTTTAATGTATTTCTATCGTATAAATTCAGCCCTGAAAGATCATTCTTTCAAAAACATCTCCACGGTATAGAGAGTATCACATAAACAATACTATTTCTTAATTCGATGCATTTATATTACAAAATGTAAGACTAAACAAACAACAGTACAACTGGACGAAAGCATCTTACACTTATTATATAGGTTGTTAAAAATTGTGGGTTTGTCTTATCTCAACAAGGGCTCCAAGCCAGGACTGCCATCGCTGTCCCTTCAAAAAAAAAAAAAAAAAAAAACAGTGGCCCAGTCAAAACCACAAAATGTGAAAATCTTGCCTTATCAGGAACTACAAGCAATGCATGATAAAGAAGAGTGTACCCATTCAGAGGAATGGTCAAGCCTAGCCTGGTATATATTTGTTCCAACACCATGAGATCGGCAGGCCTGGACTGTAATCAGCCATGCGCTTGAGAGAGACTCTTATTCTCAATGATGCAGGGTGCTTGGACTGAGGGAGACATCAGTGTTTGGTGTCCTTATAAGCTTTGATTACAGAGAGGAAGCCACATTGCATGCCTGACCTGTCAGGTTCAGTCTGTAGGCCTGCTACCGCTGCACGCCGGACAGGGAGAGGAAGAGGTGATAACATATCAGATTGCCCCGCTGTCCACTTTAAGCACACATGAACGTTTGATATACAGCAGGATTCGTGTAGACACACTTACATACAATTTATGAGCCCCATTGATTAATTATTCAGATGTAAAATGGAAAAAGTTGAGTGCGTGCATGACCTCCAAACATAAACATTATAAACAAAGCTTGACATCTAACTACATCATTATTTTAGTGCTCCTGACCCCATTTTAAAGATGTAACTATGCTGTAAAAGAAGTAACCCAACTCCAGTGTCCCACAGAGAAGATCATAACTCTGGTAGAGAGAAGCTGTTTTGAAACTTACACTAACGTGATTTTGACTATAAATAAATACAACAATATTATCACTACTGATAATGCTAATGTATATTAAAAATGCAATACTTTAGATGCGCAACAGAATATGGAATTAGGTTAAATCAATTCATAATCGCTTGCCCTAAATGATGATATCAGTAAAAATAAAGCATGGTTTTGAACTTATCTGAACATGAAACAGGCTTTTTTTTTCTTAAGCAACATTTCCTTCCAAAATAACAAAGGATGCAAGTTTTTTTTTTTACAATAACTTCCATAAACCTACATAAAAAGCATTCTGTAAGCTGTTAATTCAGCAAAATGACACTTTACGATGTTCTGAAATGTCAACTTCTGGGAACATTGCACTGCGAACGTCAAGCTCCATAATGCACGGACACTTTTCCATCAAACCATGAACTCCATTTTCAACACTGCACCCTACAGACCATAATAGACCTACAAGCAAACAAGCTAGAGACAGAAACACGCACAATCATATTCTTTCGTTTTATGGGCCATACAATAGCCTGAGCCAAGAAGGCCTTCCAGCTTACTAGGACCACAGTAAAGACTGTGATATGTAAACAAACAGGCCGGAACTTGGTCTGATTTACAGTGCTCCCGGCCTTGCTAGCGATTCCCTCACACCGAACAGGCCAAGCAGCCAGGTATTTCTGCACCGACAGTTTGAGCACTTTCGATTTTATACCTCAGCAATTTTTATAGCGTCTTTAGGTGTGCATAACACACGCTTCAGTATATCCTTAGGAGAGAGAGCCATGAACGGATGTTGGCAACGTGGTAGTGGCGGAGGGAGTGGGATTGAGGGTGTGAAAGCACAAATAACAATAAGACAACAGAAGATTTTCGAAGACTTAGACTCGAATTCTGGGTCATGTGCCCCTTGCCGCCTCTGTAATTGGAGGACAGCCATAGAGGCAGCTACTGTAATATCCTGAGCCGACTCTCGATGTGCGCACACACACCACCCCCCAAGATTAAGTCTGGTAGAGTAACCAAGCCTCGAAGGGCCCGGGCAGCTGTGCAGGACTGTTGTAACTGATACTGAGCCGCTCTAATTAAAGGTTCCGATTGAAAGAGCGATGTTTAATATACAGCACCTCCTCTCATCTCTTCTCTCCCCTACTGTTGCAATGGGCAGAGATGGGTGAAGGGGTGCACCATCAGATCTCTTCACTCACCCCACTGCTTTTACCAGCACCTCTGGGTGGGATTCGGAGTGCCAGGACTGCATTGTTTCTAGCAAGTCATAAACGAAATGTTTTGGTAGTTTCTGGAAACAAAATATACAGTGCTTGAACATTTTTGTTGAAATCTCACATTTGAATTCCAAAACAAAACAAAAATTTTAACAAAGCAACCTGTGGTTGTTTCTGATCGTTTTAATGCTTATATCAACGATTGGCTTAATCATATAGTTATAACTAAAATGCACAAGATTTAAAAATTGTTCCAAGCCATATTTCACAGCCGACATTTCGGCGGGTTACTGCTCTTGTCTTTCGCTTTGTGAACAAGGTTAGCTCTTTCAATTGGTCTATATTGTCCCCCATTACTCATTTTCTGGGTAGCAAATCACATGTGACAGTTAGATTTTGACAGTGCAGAAACCTAGCCTTGGTCATTAGTGTTAATATTATGTTTCTTTGGCGATCCCTCATCATTTTTGGGCCTCATTGACTATTTTTCTTTATAAGATATTAAGTATTCAAAGCTCATTTACATCCTTATTTTTCAATTTGCTGCCGCAGTAGTTTAATTTATTCCATATAATTTCTTTTTCTGAGAGGGACATTAATCATTGCCTGTATGTTTTAGTGCCTCCGGGCATTTTTTAAATCAATAAAATAAGGAAATAAAAGCATTACTGTGACAAGGTGTGAAACAAAAAAACACATTTTAATACCGACCAATGTAATTTCTTAATTGATAACTGATTGATTCAGTGATCGATTGATCCCAGATCACACTCAACTGTTTTCCTGCTTTATTTATGTAGTATAAACTTTATGTAATAATGGTCACACATTTATTTTATTTTAAAATGGCTAGTCCTGCATAGTCCTGTGCACAGAGGAGGTGGAGCTGAGGCAACAACATAACTGTCCTTTACAAATTGTTTTACACTTCACTAGAGCAAAAGATCCAGAGGCTAAATTACAGCCCAGACACAATGTTAATATCCTCTCTTATTATCTTCTCTTCATCTGTGGCTTTGATCAAACAATATAGAGAAAACCTTCCCATGTTCTGAGCATTTTCTTGGTAGAACGGACAATCAGACAAGTCAAAAAGCGAAACACAACTACTCAATAACGCCACTATATTTTAAAATTGGCACGTCATGTATCATTATTACCGTACCCTTTGTCAGCTGGAGATTTAAATGACGGCACTTTGAACCCTAAGAATAATGTGTTTACAAACTCAATAATCAGCTAGTTCATGCTTATAATGGCATGATGAATACCGCGCGGTTATTCAAGAGCGCAGCGTTTTTGCTGACATGCCAAATAGTTAACGTGATCCTTCCATGTTAATTTAGAGAGCTTCATCTTAAAGAAACCTAAAAATGAATTATACACACATGGATGCGAGTCATCCTGTAATGCTCCTGGTAGTTCTGTATTACTGGTCTGTTGAACTTTTGGACTAAACACCCGCATGCTCATTCTTCTTTGCCTTTCTTGTTGTTTCTTCATCCTTTTACATTCATTTTATGCTTGGCTATTCCTTGGGCTATCAGTGTATTAATGCTAGGGCTTAAGGGAAACCGCTTCTGGAAGATAAGCCCTGCAGTCGACATCTGGGTGCTCGCGGTTCATACATCACTTCATCCCAAACACCCTGACCAACGGCCACCAAAAATCACCCCCAGCCACATTTCCGAATAAAAAGACCATCCTTGCAGACTTGTAGTGAAATTCTAGACTAATAATTTGGCCGAAACACAACTTGATATGAAACATCTTCATTTGCCTTAGTGCTGCGGGCAAGCCTTGACCTTCGCAGTTTGCGAGAGCCGAGTTGACAGAGCTGGGGGCTGAGGTGTATTTGGATACATAATGCAGCAGAGCCATAATACTTTGTGCATGGCCGGTTGCAGGCTGTCTATTCATGAGGAGAAGACCCTCTGTCTCACTCCATAAACCCCAGAGAGTAAGAGGACGGGTGTGGGGGCACAATGTCACTTGTAAATCCCAAATTAAACTCAACTGCCCAAAGCTTCATCGCATAAAAACAGCCCCCCGCCCCGCAACAACCCACCACAGACCCAGGTGCACAGACATTCTTGACAAAGACGGGACAGTCTCGCTAATGTCAACTTGCAGGACATGTCATTTGCCGGGGCCTTGGACCCTTTTGATCCATCCATTGCATCCATTTTCATGCCACGAGGACATTGCCTTTTCAGCTTCAATCTGGCTAGAATTTTGAATTCTGATGAGAAAAGTATAACAGACTTTATGTTACATGCCTGAGTAATACCTACTTTAAATGTTCCCCTAAAATGAACTTTGTTGGGTTTTTTGGCCATTGTCATTGTATGGACAAAATGTACTGTCGTCTAGAGGAAGAAAGAAAATCAAATCATGAGAGAACATACATTTTGGTGAAATTTCCCTTCCGGTCTAAAAAAAAAAAAGATTTCAAAACTGCATGCAGGCCGGTTTGAGCTTGCTAAGGGAAAGAACCTCCTTGAAGGCAATCTGTTCATTAAGATAATGTGTTAGTTCCAATTAAACTAACATTAAAATGGTCCTCATAAAGAGTTTAAGTCAGCGTTTTTCTTAACTTGCTCCTTTAATTACATCGTTCCTCTGCTGTCATTAAGGGTATTAAAAATTCATTAACAAGAATAGTACAGAAGCCCGCCAACAAATCAGCTAAACTCTCATCTCATGTTGTCAAAAGATTATTTGTGAGACTTTTATTCCTCATAAAAGGATACTTGTGTATCAACAGGTTAGTTTAGTAACCTCATTTCCATAAATGTGTTGAGATATTCCAAATAGCATGTTTAATGGAAAAGAAACACATTTGAATGATGTATGTGAAATAGTGATTCCAAATTTTATGTGATGCAAGTGTCATTTATTACATTTACATTTATTTGCAACGTCGAAATTTTCCTCTAATGTGTTTCGACTGCAGCCTGTAATGTTTGAGACGGTTATAATTCTCTGCTCTAATTTGTTTTCATCAGATGTGTTTATAGCTATGTGAATGTACTTTACAGCTTCCCTAACAAACCATGCTGATGAAAATGACTGAATCCCTGAATAACATAAGGTTACATGGTTTTTTATATATATATATGTAAATATAAGAATGAGAACCACACCAATTATTACAGAAAGTGTACACCATTTTGAAACCTCTGGACACTTTCTCTTGATTTTTACATTCTGATGAGTGATATTCATGTCCAATTGCCATGTTTGCAATGGTGTTTGTTTGATAGATTGTGTTGAGACAATTTGTTTACTTTGGGGTCATGGATGAAAAATTAGTGCTGAGGATATAAATTTAATCATGTAGCTTCAGTGGTTTTGGTAGAGTGAAACAGGGATGCTACAATAAATGCTCCAGTGTCCTCAGAATAATGTAGGTTGAATCGGCAGCAGATGTACAATCTTTGGCAATGCCACCGCCGTGATCATTGTTTTGGCAAGAACAGTTTGATTAATTGCATAAATACATGTTAATCAGGACCTATCAAAGCACATGATGAATTCCCCTAGATTAATCATTTTTAATCTGCAAAAGTGTGATTTTAGGACAAACATACACCATCAGGATTGTTTATGAAGTCTGAGACCTCTAGAAAATGCTTCATCGTAGAATTTTTACAAATAAAGTTTTTACATCAGAACTTGAAGTAAAAAAAATAAAAAAATAAATCTATGTCAGTAGAACGTGAGCTTCACGACCTTCATAAATTGGTGTGATGAACCAAAAAGCAACATGTGCCACAATGAAAGCACCTAAACTTTCGTACAAAGTGCACACAGTCACGGTCACAAATTCATTTCATTACTGACCTAAAATAGTGCAGAATCTGAAAACATAATGTTTGGTTTAAATTGTTCAAAATCTCAAATAGCTTTTGAATGCTAGATTTTCAAAGTGGTCACAGATGTATGGACCCCACTGAATATGCCACAGGATTGTGAAAAGTAGACACTCTCACATAGACATAAATCCTGGTGTTGGTTTATCATAATCATATGAACATTTAAATGTCACACAAATGTCCTTTCTACAGCAAACCAAATAAGACAATTATAGAAACTAGCCTTGTTGATTACACTTAACACCATTGACAACAGCATCTTCACAATTCATCTTGCTATCTCTTATCTTCCATTGCGTCTGAACACAGCAAATCAGACACTGAAGGTCTAGTGACTCTGGTGCCACTACCCCCAATGTCAGCATTTAGTCATCTAATCTCAAAATAACAATAATGGTGATTAATGGCGGAGGCCTGTCTCAGGGATGGAACACACCGCATTGATGCCACTCATGGCTTCTGAGCATGCTGATTTGACTCTGATGTGAATTAGAGTAGAAAGAAAGGGCTCCCTGCCGTGTCTGTGCATAGAACTAATTCTGTCACTAATACATACACACACACACACATACAAGTTGTTAATGGCCTTTTCACAAGGGTGCCAAAAAATGCTAATAATTGCGATAATGGGCTTCTTTTTATCACTAACCAATGCACCAATGCATATCATAATGTTGGTGTCAAAGAGGCTGTACAGTGAGTTGTGGCATGAATTAGCCTTAATAATGGTAACAAAGCCTGACTAAGTTTGAGGATTTGAAACATTTCTGCACCTGCAGCAAAGAGCTACAGAACATAAAATCTGTAAGGTATTTAAGTGTTTTTTTTTTTGTTTGTTTACTTTTTAATGGCAGCTAATGGTCCATAACAGATGATCTACCAATCTACCATACAATATTTAAAAAAAAAAAAAAAACTAAAACGAGATAAAAAAACAAAAATGTATTCTGACATGTAGGGTTGGTTATCCTTTTAAATATAACGATTTCAATCCTGCTTACCAATTCAATTCTTTTTTTTCAATTCCCAGGGTAAAAACATTTAATATACTAACTAACTAATATAAATTTCAAACATTAATGACAAGTAAATATGACCAAACATGACCAAATTCTTATTACGAAATAATCCATTTTATTTCACGGTAACGAAATATACGATCATGATATAGTTATTTTATCTCATTTATTTTATTACAAGTAAACAATAAGAAGCAAATTACAAACAATAAGACAAATATGACAAAAATATGAATAAAACAAATTAAGTTGTTCAGGTACAATACGTTTTTTAATATGTAGTTAGAATAAGTAGAGAAATTTCATTCAGTCAAGAGCAGTGTTATTAGCAGTGTTTTTTTATTAACATTTTTGATATATCGCCATACCACCCAGCCCTAGTTGTAATGTATCTTTCAACATACCTTCTGATGTTCACCCATGTTCATTTCATGATGTAGTAAAGAGGATATTAAATGATCTGTTCACGTGAGCTTGAACTGCGCTACAGTGATCTGTCACGCCGTATTAAAGAGTGTTTGAATTTCATGATTAAATTGAACAGAATTTTAAAGTTAAGACTACGTATTAAAAAGTAACAAAGCTTTTTACGATTATTAGATGGCAGGCACGCAAAAAGATTATAAATTTAAAAAAACATATCAGTACGGATTTAACTCGAGCGATCGAGGATTCCAATGAACATTTTTGAGCCCTACTGACATGTTCTCAGTAAAACTTCAGACCTATTAAAAATAAATGAAAACATATAATAAATAATAATATTTAATAATAATAATGCAATATAAATATTCAGTGGAAAGAAATGCAACTCTTTATTGGCTTTACTGCCCGAAAGCTGAGGAAAAACATAACATTTATGCATTATTAATATTCTGATACAGCCGGTAGTAAATTCTATCTGTGTGGTGTCACATTTGTATCAGAAGTCATTAAAATATTTATACACAACTAATTAATTAGCATTGCAGTAAGTTTTTTTCTGCTGCAACACTGTAAATTAAGACTGGATTAGATTAAAATATTCATACTGGGGACAGGTGTAGGTGTATGAAGTTATGGACTGCGGAGACACAATGTGCCATTCATATATCTTTTATTTATAGATAATCCTCTGTACTGTGTGAAAGCTCAAAGCAGACTCAGGATGAGCAATTGTTTTTTTCTAGGGGGGGATAATTGCTCAGGTACAGAGTTTTCTTTTTCTTTCT
This sequence comes from Cyprinella venusta, assembly GCA_038021265.1. Lineage (NCBI taxonomy): Eukaryota > Metazoa > Chordata > Actinopteri > Cypriniformes > Leuciscidae > Cyprinella > Cyprinella venusta. Next base: position 22,723,244 of record CM075869.1, on the reverse strand, counting down.
TTCAGTGATCGCAGTTAACATGTTATTGAATCGCATTATCTTCTCTAGTGGGGTCTCATTACTCACAGAAAGTAATCTGTAATGACGGGCTATCATCAATGAGCTGAAGCTCATTGTGCCATTGATTGCATTCGGGCAAACTACTGAAAAAATACACAGTCCCTGTGAGAAGTCCTCACGAGCGGCTCCAGATTCATGAACTGAACTCTTTAACCATCATGTATTTTGTCTCACTGCTTACTGAGGGATGAATGTCTTATTGATCCGAGCTCCTGGGCTTTGACCAGCTTGTGTATTAGGGGATGGGGGGGGGGTGCTGCCTTGGTGCTGCAGGTTTACATAAAAGCATGGTGTGATTGTATTCAGTTTAGGCAGCTACTGCAGATGGCCTGCAAATCAATCAGACTTGACAGAGCCATTATACATTCACTTTTTACAAGTTTTGTCAGCTTATGTACTCCCAGATATTACTATATAACTAAAAACACATTCATAAGGGGTCCCCGGGCAGCAGTAGAAGGTCTATTAAACTGCCTCTGGGGTTTTCTAATGTGCTTATGCTTTATTTTTTTTATTGGTTTGTGAAAATACTATTCACCTCCCAGTCTAAACTGAGATTACATAGGTATTTTCAATTAAGCACATTAGAATGTAAAACAGGCCCTGCCATTTGTCACTGTCAGGACATTTTACAGAAGATGGAGAAGGGAGGAGTTCCCAGAGGAAATGAAGAATTTCAAGAAATGAAACCTGAGAGTGTTTCAAAGCAATATGTCTAAAAGCAACAATCTCATAAACAACTATTTGAACTGTTCTGTTTTAAATGTTCCATATAGTTTCATAAAAGGGTTCATATTGGATTCAGAAAGAAAGGCCTTCCTGTTTGCACTTCAACCTTCTTATCGTGACCTTTTGGATCATGAGAAACATTCATTCACGTGCGTTTAAAGTCTAGTGTATTTTAATTTAGTATATGTAATTTAAAACAAAAGTGTAATTTAAAACAAAGTTTCAGTAATATATGGATCAAGGAATTTTGGTAACGCTTCCTTTTACAGTCCAGTTACCCATGTAAATACTAAGTACTTATTTTAGTAACTACAATTACTGGGTAATAACTAGTACTAACCCTGAACTTAACCCTAAACCTACCCCTGTTCCATGTACTTACCTTATATTAGCCAGTTTGTTCTAGGTAAGTACACTGTAAGTACTGTACTGTAAAAGGAAGCGTTACCAGATTTTTTTTTTATTATTATCATTATTATTGACAAAAATTACTAGTTTATTATGTTTTTTAATTATTAATTATTACTTTTATTCAGCAACTATGCATTAAACTGAATTAAAGTGACGGTAAATTCTGTTCTTTTGAGCTTTTTTTCCATCAAAAAATGTTTCCACATACAATTAGGCAGAACAACTGTCAACATTCATCACTGATAATAATAAGAAATTGTGCACCAAATCAGCATATTACAATAATTTCTGAAGTACACAGAAGACTATGGCTACTGAAAATTCAGCTTTCACTGTAAAAAAATATTTTCATGATTTGTAAACACAAGTTTCTGAGGATTAACAAACAAGTTTCTGAGGATTAAATCAATCACCTTCAATTTTTCCATTTCAATGAACTTAAATTTTTAAGGCAGCCATTTTACTTCATTTTTAAGTTAAACCAGCAATATTTTGTTTACAGTGTTGCCATCACAGGAATAAATTACATTTAAAATATATTGACAGTAGAAAACAGCTATTTTAAATTATATTCCACAATGTTTCTGTTTCTTAATCAAATAAAATGCAGTCTCGGTGAGCCAAAGAGACGTCTTTCAAAAACATTATAAAACCTTACAGCACCCAGACCTAGCACTGTATAATAAAACAAAATAAAATGGTGAGATTTGGAATAGTGATTAATTTTTTTTTCTTTTTTCTGGACATTGCTGTGACCAACAAATATGTAAAAGACATCCTGAGAAATGAATGGAATATCAAGGAATTGAATGAAACCTATTCCAAAAAAAAAAAAAAACACCCTACTGAGTCAATTTGACCCCTTTTATGCATTCTAAGGTTAGATCCATAATTCCTACTTTTCAGTAAGCAAACGCGTCTACATCTTAGAAGACAGGCTTCAGTTCCCGTTAGAGAAATGGCTATTTAAATGATCTGAGCGGTGACAGGCCTTCTGGGAAAAGAGGACGGATTGTGTTGAGCAAACAGGCCCCTGAGCTCAATCCCGTCCCTGGAGTCTGTGTCAGACCCCGAGGCAAGACGCTGCAATTGTTTCAGCACGGCTTTATTCCTCAAAACATATTGTCTTTGTGGCGGCAGAGGGGAAAAAAAGATAATTTGAGGGCCTGTGAACGCATTGGCGTGCGCGTGCGTTGGACTACGTGGTGGTTGGGAAGTGTTTGATTATTCATATTAGCATGAGCCCTAGAAAGTGAAATACTTGTCCACTTCTGCTTATTCATTGTGACTGATAATCTTTGCTAATCCTTTCCTCCACTTCAATGATCCTCTCGCCACAATCTGCGGCACCAAAGCAAACACTGGAATGACCCTCTCCCGAAAGATAGAGGGATCCAACAAACCAGCTACAAAGCCAGGAATATGTGCCAAGAGCCAAATACAATGTATTCATCTATTTTAACCGTATGCATTTTGCTCCCTCTGTTACATTAAAAATTTCCGCTTCAAAGACGGTATTAATGTTCAGCCATGCCCACAGGGACCAGGCGGCATGTTGTACTGGGACGCATTCAGGGCTGGAACGTCCCAGCATGCCGTTTGATGGTGTCACGAGGTTAGATAGGCAACGCTGTGGGCACGGGTTTAAGCTGTATTCCAGCGACTGTTTAAAAGGCGACCCCCAGATCTTTTTGACTTAACCTTTTTTGGAAAGCACTGGACAAAAGCCATCGTTTCCTCTGAGATATCCTGTTAAAGCTATTCTGAAGCCGGCCGACCGTGGGCCTCCCTCAAAGAGACGGGTAACATTATTCAGCTTCCTCCTTCTGATCCTCGGCCTACAACAAACCATGTAATCCACAGCTCAGTGGCCAAAGAGAAAGAGCGGGCACAGAATGTCCCTGTCACATGCTGCAGATGGGACCAGTTGAGGAGCAACAGCGAAGAGTTCTCCTCCACAGGTTTGGGTCCATTTTTAAAATCAGTTTTATTTTTATTTTTATTTTAAAAAACCTTAAAATATAAAAATAAAATATCTGAAAAGACAAATACATTTCTCTGTTCTTTTTTTTTTTTTTTTTTTTTTTGAACAATGATTATTTCATTAAAAACCATCCCGACTGAGGGTCTCTGGCAAGCCCCGCCGTTCAACTGAAAATGACAAAGGTCCTTGTTTGCCGTGAACCGGTGGGCTGGAGCCCCACAGACACAACATAGGGCCTGCATTAGCAGCAGCCTGAAACAGGCTGGCCTGAGCCCTCAGCATAATTAACACCCCCAACAGTGTTATTAAATGGAATTGCCATCAATGGAGATAGTGACTAACCTAAGGAAAGAAAGGGAAGAAAATTCAAAATGCATATCTCAGGGGCAAACATGATAGGATTACAAAATGAGCAGCTTGCAAACTGTCTTGGCTTTGATGAAGAAAACATTTAATTATCCCCCAGTGGAAGAGATCCCCTATTGTTTAAAGCTAATTTGTCCCTTTTGGCTACTTCCTCGGCCCAAAGGCCTGTCAGTCTCATATTTCTATTCTGCTCCTGTTCTCTCAATATACTGTTGATGTTTTGTACTCATTCAACAAATGTATTTTAGATTAAAAGAATATCCACGTGATTCAAATCAGCCGATGACAAAGAAGGCTTCTCTTTTTTTTCACTATTTAAAGCACACAAGTATACAAACATTAATGTTCCTATGATAGCAGGGGCATAATTTGATTTGTTTAAGTGCTACTTCAAGATCACGGACCTCAAGAGGAGATGAAAGAGACAGAGCCGCTCCCCCAAAAGGGATCAAGCAGGTCAATTTCCCTTCACTTTGTCCCAGCTAAGGGTTTGTGTTCCCTTCTCTACAAAGGCCACCATTGGGCTGGACTATGGGCTTAGCCACCGAGAGTTAGCCCCGTTTCTTGACCACTTGATATCTTTGAATAATAGAAGGTAATAAGTGTCCTCAAAGCACGCCTCCCTTCTCTAAGAGAAACAAGAGCAAATACTCCCTAAACTGGCAAAAGAGCATCCAAACAGAAATGGATACAGAAAGAGTCCTCAGACTATCAACACAAATCATCTGAGGGCAAGAAAAACACACTTTCGAGGAGCTGCAAGTCTGCCTGTGTGGTAAAGCAAGATTAAAAGCACAAGAAGAAAGAACAGAAAAAGTTTCTAGTATTTCTCAACACAACTAAAAAGACAGAGCCTACCTTAACCGATTAAATAGCCAATATATTTGGTCTACGAGCACATTCTGCTCTCTGCTCCCCATTACACTGGCTTTCTTTTCTGATCATTTCTCATCTCGATTTAACAATACATTCACATTAGCTTTGACAGTGAGCTCAGTTCACATTTAAATGCAATTTAAAAGAGGCACATATTTGCATAGTGAATTCAAATTAAGAGCTAATTATGCAAATAAATTATGGAGAGGAGCAAGGGGTTGGTTTGCACTTCGGTTTTTATCCCAATTTAGGAGACAATAGTCACTTGATAGTCCGAACGACATTGTACGCATTTTGCAGGAGACCCAAACAATGGTGTTAAATATTCAAGTGGTATTTAATTACCAAAAATTAGGAGCTTATAATTTACAAGGGCTGCTTCTTAAGTACAGCAAGACAAATTCCCTCCCAGAGGACTAAGGTTTTGTTCATATATATCCCCCTAATTCATTTAGCATCGTAAGAGGATAACTGTGAAACACACTTCCTCTGAACACAGTATGTTTTAATTGAGATGAGATGAACAGCCATTTCTTTTTTCATAACCGTTTTGATAATATTGATGATTTTAGATCCATCGTGAAGGTTTTCATGATTTTAAAATGTGTTCGAATGTGAGTAGGTTTTGCAATCTGTTAGTGAAACAAGACCCCACAGCCTTAACAAAGGGAAGCACTGTGAATGGTTTGAAACTCCGCATCAGTACACCTGACCATACTGACAGAATACAATTTTAAGCTTAAGCAATACATAAAACTGATGTGGAAAAAGATTTGAGGAAAATAGTAACAAAAGACTTTGTGTTAAAATGGACGTTACGTGTAATGACTTATTGTTTCTTTTGGTTGTTTTTGCAATTGTTATGCAGTACACTAGTGGTGGCCTAAGTTCTACAAATGATAAAATATTTTACAAAAGTAATTATTCAGATCATCATCCCAAAACAGGAGCTAATGTTAGAGTGTCTCACCGTGTCTGTACATTAAAGCTTGTCATGAATTACAAGATGTTAAAAAAACTTGTTGAAAAAAAACATTCACATTCTTGAACAAATAATTGACTTCTCTTTTAGAATATAAAAGCCTTTAAATATTGAGCATAAACCATAATACAAGATTAGTCCAAATGCAACAGAACTCAAGAGAGATCTCAATGGCATGGAGAAAACGTTCAGCCTCCAGTAGGGGTCCTCCCACTAACAGCGAGAAGTGGATGTGCCTGCTTTAAAACAGAGCCAACAGTAGTCAAGTCTCTCTGTTTGTGTCATGTATGATTTCATATTGTAAATTTCCTCTCTTTAATTAGGAGGATTTTAATACCATGCTATTAGGAGGCAGGGGCCACAGATTCTGAGCTGGTAGATAACTTTTATGTCTGAAAGGTCTGTTGGCACGAAGGTATAATTAAAAATCATACAGTTAAGGATAAGTGCAGTCAGAAAGAGACAGGTTGAGTTTAAAAATAAATTGTCCAATTTAAGATTAAGAAGCAAATAAAAAAAATTATTATCCCACACTGTGTGATGATCAAAAACGTGTGTGTATGTATATATATATATATATATATATATATATTGCAATTGGACAACACAATTTGAAACTGAACTGTAAAAAAGTTTGCTTATATATATATATATATATATATATATATATATATATATATATATATATATATATATATGCAAACTTTTAATAGATATGTGCAAGTTTATATCATGCAATTCTCATAATAACTCATAATTGTGAGATAAAAAGACACAATTACCTTTTTTTATTCCATAATATAGAGAGATGTATAAATAAATAGTGATATGAAAAAAAATGCTGAAATTATTTCAAATAGGCCTATATTTTTTTAAATAATACACAAGTGCATACTATAAAACAACTAAAGCAAAAGTGAAAAAAAAACAGCGAATTTATAAAATAAAAGTATTTTTAATGCTGCAGAAAATATTTATTGCAGAATTATATATTTTTAGGAACTGGCTGGCAAAATAAATACTTATAAATAATACTATTACCCTAAGCAGTGCAATACAAAAACCCGAAAGGAGTCCTGAATCACATGCATCTTTACTATTCATACCGGTAATTGACTACGGTCTGATGGAAAAGCTCCACAAACTTGATAAATGAATACTATTGTATCATTTTGTGGGACTGTGATTCGGTATCTTGCTTTATTTCCACCTTTACTGTGATCTATGTGCTGTCAAAAAGCTCTGATTATAAACATCTTTGCTCTGCATCATTGTTAACATGGCTCGTTCCTTGGCTAATTTCATAGGTTTACTTTCAGAAATGAATCCTCTTAATCAAACTCCCTCGTACTAACTCTATCAAAGGGAAGTGTTTCCGTTTATGAAACAAATTGCCTGATAATGAGGATAATCTTGCAAATATAAAAAAGGGAGAGTGGGGGAAAAAGAAAAGCTTGTGCTGTTCTGCCACAAGGGTTGAGTTAATTTAAAACATTTATAGAAGGAAATGAGCGTCTCCATCAAACAGCCTTCCCCATTTACATCTCTTGCATATAAGTCAATTTGCGAGTGCCCTGTCTCATAAATCAATGCCAGTGGATTGCTGTGTTTATACCAACAGACACTGGCGCACACTCGAGGTACCTGGGATCGTATCGATCATTTAAAGCTGAATCGATTCAAATAATATGAGCAATTACACACATCTCATGAAGACTGGTAGCGACGCGAGCTGTACAATTGTCACACACATTTGATAAAGACCTCTTTGCCCATATGAATCAGTTAGATGCGAGAGATTTAAATGTTAAAAGAAGGTGTAAGCAGAGTTCAGTCAACAAGTGCTCCCTTTGTTGAAGTACACCCTGCAGACACAGCAGGTGCAAAGCGGTCATGAGAGAGCTAGCAAAAACACACCACCTCACACAGGGAACTGGAAAATAATTTGCCGTCTTAGTCATAGAAGAGAAAAGTGCTGCAGGCTTTCTCTGTCAATTCCACTCCTTTGGGTCAAACAAACAGCCTTCCCAGAGCCAGCTCAAAGGCTAGTGTCTGGTCAGCCAAGCTGAAAATGTCTGTTGTCCTGTGCCGCAATGTAGCATTTCATCTACCAGCTGTTTGCTCTTTGTCAGTGACAAAGAGTTGCAGTATGAGGAAGCATCATATTTATTGAGCAGATAACCCCAGTGTTCTCACAAGGCCTTTCATCCTGCCACAACAGAGCGGCTTTGTTACTTTTTCATCAATTCAGATTCACAAATGTGTGTTGTAGAAACAATCCCAGAAGGGGGGGGGGGTGGATAGCACAAAAAAAGGATGTGAAAAAAGTTATGTCTTGTGTGAGCAGTGAACCAAAGGCGAGAAGAAAACTTGTGTGATCTTAAGAGCAATTATGTCTCATACGGTGAGCGTTTACTTATAGCGAAATGAATATGTGTACACTGTAAAAAAATATATTGTTGGTTTAACTTAAAAAAGTAACCTGGTTGCCTTAAAATTTTAAGTTGATTGGGCTGGAAAAAGTGAGTTAATACAATGAAGGAGATTGATTTAATCATCAGAAACTCAAAATAATAAGTTATCTGAAGTAAATAAATTATTTAAGTTGATTTGACAAAAGAAAAAACGTTGTGAAAACAAATCTTTTATAATTTTTAATAATCTTTTACAAATATTTTTTTTTTTTAGTAGGCAACAGGGACTTGAGAGGGTTCTTTTAAAAGTATCTTGCGCCAAAATAAATGTATGTTATCACTGTACATTCTTGTTGACAAAAATATGTGTCACTATTTGAAGAGTTCAGATGCAAAAGCCTCTAAGTGCTGTTTGAAATTTTCTTCTAAAATGACCATTTTTATCAAGCTTGTATATTTAAGTTTAGTAATTTCACTTAAATGGCAATGAAGATTACCTATTAATTGTCATTTAAGTGAAATTACTGAACATAAATATACAAGCTTGATAAAAATGGTCATTTTAGAAGAAAATTTCAAATGGCATTTAGAGGCTTTTGCATCTGAACTCTTCATTTACAAATAATTTTGGCACAAGTATATATTCTAATGAACAAATTGTATTAAATAATCAGTTTTAGCATTTCACAATCTCAGGTATTGAATTTGTAATTTTTTGTAGAAAATATATGTGTGTGTATATATATGGAGAACGTAGTGCCACGTATCTGTTAAGGAACTGTGTTATGATCTGTTTGCTGTTTCATTTTTTTACAATTCTTTTTTTTTATCCTAAGCACTGAAAAACAAAAAACCCATTAACGTCCTGAATGTATATTAACATGCATTTTTTTTCTATCCATACTGTTCATAATTAACATTTTGATGCTGTTATACTGCACATTTTATGCATAATTCCAGAATTTATATGAAACTGGACACATCGTAAGCTTAAAATAACCGGTAAAATTTCCAAATAATATGGACTAAGTCCAAATAAAATGATAGAATGATTGAGTCAGATTAATTTGCAGATCAAACAAAACAATGTATTGAGTGACTCAATGTAACACCATGTTAAATAGCAATGTGATTTGAGTATTAAAGCATCTCCACTGTCAGAATAAGTTAGTCTTAAAATGATAGCACAGCTTAATATGTAAATACAGGCAGTAGGTTTTGGGCTTTAATTTTATGAGGTTTGCGTCTTAAATAACATCATAACTTAACACATTAGTTTAGCTTAAATGTTTTTAATTACTTCTCCTATTTTTGATGTGGGAGAGAACATGAAAGGTCGGCTTACTGCATCATCCTAACACTTAGTTTACATTATCAAACTGACTCCTACATTTTGAGGCTGACACTCTTGATGTCGCTTGGCAATTAATTTTTCCATTAACAGTGAACTATTTGGCAAATTGGCAGCCAAGTAAACAGATCAAAGTGGCGGACACTACAAGACAACTTCAACAAACGAAAAAGAAAAAAAAATGAGAGAGCATCAACTGCTAATGATAGATTATAAATCATATTATCTCTCAGGCAGGACAACGTGGTTAATTAAAACAGGCAAGATGAAATCATATGCATATTTGCAAATGCAGCACATTTTTTTTTATGATTATGCATTTACATAATATAATGGTCTTCTTCAAATTCTTTTCTAATTATTTTAGTGAGTCCCATTAGTCATTTGGGCTAATGCACGCTCTAGATTGAGATGATGCCTTAAGGGTGACACCCTGATTTTCCAAGTTTTCACTTTTTTTTTTGAAGACCAGCATTAAACATGAATTTTTAATTTTCGAAAATGTATAATTGAAAACCGTGCATCTACATACAAGTTAAAAAAGTTATGACGCAGATTCACCAACATTGAAAATGCAACGAAACACATGTACATACAGTCTTATAAGAGGCCGTTTGCTGTATTCCCGCCATACAGGACACAATGAAGTTAGCTTTCCCTTTCAGAGCCCCCAAGAGCTACGCATCCTTCCCTTCAGCCCTTTCTCCTTTTTTTCTGTTGGCTAAGGGCCCTCTCAGGCAGTGGCAGCGGGGGTGGCGGGCCGCCACGCGCTGAAAGCCCCCCAGCTCAGAGAGCAGCATGTCCCCCAGGCCATAGGCTTGCCTCCAGGGGCTCCGAGAGAAAAAGTGAAACCAATAGTTTATCCTCTAGCAGCAGGGCCTGCAGCACGCTCCAAGGGGGGGCATTGTAGCACATTACCAAGACAATGCTGCCATATGGGGAACAGAAGGAACTCCAACTTGCAGCCCACCAAAAGCAAGGCAAACAACCCAGCCTGATATGCAGAGAGTGGTCATTTTGGGTTAGCTGTTTTTAACATAACAACAGAATGAAACAGAGGAGTCATTTTGTTGCCATTAAGACTTATTATCTGGGGGGGGGGGGGGGGTCACAAATTCATAGGCCTCAACAGTATAACTGGCGAATAGGTTAGGGGCCCAGACTGTGTAAATGACAATAGAGCTTTGGTTACATTGGGCTTTAAATCCTATCTTAAATCCTATCTAGAGAAGACACTTCTCTCCTTTTCATCCTCGGCGAAAATAAGCTTAAAAGGTACAAAGAAGAGGAAATGAATACATGTGATATTGTCTGATTTAATGGGACACTTTTCTTCAATTTGCAGCTCGGAATCACCTGCCTTGTCGACGGAGTGGAGAAGGAACAGAGCAAACCATGATTGTGTTGCTAATGCTGATAATGGAATCATTTTAAGCAGAAAAGAAACAAAGATTGAGTTTAGTTAAACAAGCTGATTTAATAACATAACCATGACTGTTAGGTAAATTATTGAATAGTTTAAATTAGTACATTTAGCTAACTGTGATTTGTATATATGTATATTTCTGAAAAACATAACTTAGACATTTACCCTCTGTTAACAGATCACTCTAAATTGTAATGTGGACTTGTATTGTGAAAAGCGCTATACAAATAAATGTGAATTGAATTATTATCATACTCAAAATATGTAATTAATATAATACTTATTAGATGAGTAAAATATCTCTGCTATTAAGCTATTAAAAACTAAAAAAACAAATATTCAGCTAAACAACTATAAGACAGATAATGATTAGATTATATAATAACAAATGGAATAATTTATAAGCATGTCTGCATTTTACTGAATAAATCAGAATATAAATAAAGATTTTGTCATTTTCGAGCCAAAAAAAGGGTTTATCCATTACATTTGGGCAGGAGGTTAAAAGGAGGTTCAGTCATTAGTTTACAAGCTGTCAATAATTATTGGTCCATCTGTAAGACAAAAAAAAGGACTCTTCTCATAATCTCCCTCATGATGGTTTGAAAACACTATAGACTCCAGGAAAGAACAGTGGAATATATTGATCCCCAAGACAAATGCTCCTAAGAATGTTTACAGTCTAATTTGTTTTAATGATTTCCTTCCCTCCTAAGGATCATCCAGGGTCTAGAGTGCCAGAATAAGAATAAGTAAATAAAACTAATCCGCTAGGAAATGACTAAATGACTTAAAACATTCTGAAATATGAATTAATTTTCCACAATGTTATATATCACAAATATATAAATAACATCATTTTAGCTACTGACCAGGCTTTCATTTCCAGACCAAACAAAAAAAAAATTATTAAAGATTTGTGTCAATGGCCAACCGAATTCTTAGGCTGAAAATCTCCTCAACTGTTTAACATCCCTCCTTCCAATGCACCAACATCTTCAGTTGACAAACAGCTAAGGATTAGCCTGAGTCCATGCTCTTTTTACTAGCAATTCTTACTTTTTTTATCATTGAAAGCAATGAGCCAATCTGCTATTTATGCCAGCCCGAGCACTATGAGTGTATTCAGAACCTGGTCTCACACAGCCAATCTCCTGCTAAGGAGCAGCGATAATGTAATAATGCCTCACTGATGTGCGGCCAGTAATGGAGCTGAACACCTCGCATTCATCTAACACTACCTGATCATTACTTGAACAGAATAATACATTACTCCTGCAAATAACTCAGAGTCTGCAACTCCATCTCCTAAATGTGCACTTCTTTATTGTGATGGGAGGGGAAAGCTTCTGTGTGTGTGCATGTGTCTGTGCACTCACTATAGAAGAAACAGACTGAAAGAGATATTATGCATTTAGTTATTAGCTGCGAAATATATTACATCTCATTAAATCTATGTCTAAACGCTAACTGCGCAAATTATCATAATAATAATAATAATAAGGAAGAAATGAAAAAAAAACTTAATAAAAAACATAAAATGAATTCCCATTTTCATTTGGACTACTCAAATAACTATTAATATAATATAAAGAAAAATAGAAAACACTAAATAGGTTTTAATCAGAAAACAAATGTAAGGTCAGAAGGTCGAAAGCTGTAAAATACAAGATGGATTAGCATTAACTGTATTTCCCACGTGACAGGCAAGCTAACCTCGAAACAGAGACAAGCTACCGGCACAAGACATCAGCTGACGAAACTAAAAAACAGAGAGGGTTTATTTAGTCTCTCTATTGCTCTGCATTTAACCCACATCATACAATATCGCAAAGTGCAAACAGTTTTTAATAACCAGAGGGTGTCAGGCTGCATCAGGAGGGCAGTCGACTGCTGCAGCATAACCAAATGTTACTGAGGAAAACAGCATGTCACAGTGCCGTTTGACATGGTGAAATGAGATTAGATGGAATTCATTTCTAAGTGGAGAAAATTACAGGCCTACTTGTGCTCCCTGCACTCTGGCCCACCCCTCCTCGCCCCACAACAGAAGCAGTCAGGCATGAAAGCTGACATGCTCGTGGAATGACCTGACCGCTACTGCCACAACCGTTACTATACAGGAGTAAACTGTATTGTTTTAAGCTCTGGGAGATATGGCGGAGGATAGCATGAATGCACTGTTCAGGTATGAATGGGCTAAACGTTTAAATATACTATTTAAATATTCAAATATTATCGTACATGGCATTTTCAATTATGTTGACTGGAGCACCATGAATGTGCATTCAGAAAAAAAAAATTATGTCACAATATATCACTATACAAAAATGCAATTGTGGATAGCAACAAAGTGTTTTGTGTAGACTGATCAGCATCAGATATGGTAAACCCAGAAGGTCACACATTTGAGCTTGAATGTTTACTTATTAAATTGATGACTTTATTAAAAAATAAAGTTCATGATTTAATAAAACACAATATCTAAAACTTGTTAAATGTATGTCATCAGGGATTGAGTGCAAGCATGTGTCTAACATAATTCTGTATATTTGGCTAAGCAGGATTGCAATTCTGGTGTCAACATTGTCCTGTGCATGAGGGGGAGGACGATGTCCAAGTCGTTCAGTATTGTTAAGGCTGTCAAATGATTAATCGCGATTATATATATATATATATATATATATATATATATATATATATATATATATATATATATACATATATATATATATATATATATATATATATACATATATATATATATATATATATATATACATATATATATATATATATATATATATTAGGGCTGTCAAATGATTAATCGCGATTAATCGCATCCAAAATAAAAGTTTGTGCTTACATAATATATGTGGGAGCACTGTGTATTATTATTTTATATATAAATACACACACATGCTTGTATATATTTAAGAAATATTTTCATGTATATACTATATATATATATATATTTATATATAATTTACATTATACATAAATATAAATATTTTAAATATAAATAATATTTTTTTCTTAAATATACATGCATGTGTGTGTATTTATATATATAGAAAATAATTATATACAGTGCTCCCACATGTATTATGTAAACACAAACTTTTATTTTGGATGCGATTAATCGCGATTAATCATTTGACAGCCCTATATATATATATATATAAATTACACACACGTGCTTGTATATATTTAAGAAATATTTTCATGTATATACTGTATAAAGATTTATTTATATAATTTATATTATATATAAATATAAATATTTTATATATATAATAATATTTTTTTCTTAAATATGCACGCATTATTTAAGAACATACATTATTTAAGAAATATTTATTTCTTAAATAATGCATGTCTGTGTATTTATATGTATAATTATACACAGTTCACCCACATATATGTAAACACAAACTTTTATTAATCATTTGACAGCCCTATTTATTATATGTCTTAGGAGTCATAATAAAAAAAACACCATTTTAACTCGATTTTGGCTTAAAAATATTGTGAGAGACTCATTTTGTGAGATCAGCATTGGGTATCAAGCTGAATCTATAGTGGCATGAGTGTATTGGTACACCCTTAGTTACAAAATATACAATTTAAGTCCAGTACATTTTGTTAATTCAAATTTTTTGGGGGGCAATGCCTGATATTTTAATTCTCCCAAGGAGACCTTGACCTCCTTGGAATTTAAATTCATGTCTCAGTAATGCTCAAGCATTAAAATGACACCTTATGAAAGGGCCCCCGATCTTTTCTGAGCTAAGAAAAAAAGAAGTGTCAGCCTCCCACAGGGAGGGGTCTGCTTGAAGGTGAGAAGGTTAGCAAGTCTTCTTGGCCACACAGATCTTGGCCTTGGAGAGGCTGCCATAATGAATGCTAATTATATAGCCATCTGTGAGGTGGGCTGTGTTATGTAGACACCTGTTCATTAAGACGACACAGAAGATTTTGGCAAAACTTTCTCCTTTTTTTTCTTTACAAAAGAGCTTAAGAGAGAATGATGAACGTCGGAAGCTATTGTACTTATAAATGGATTATGAAAATCAATCTTCCAGCTATACTAAATACTAAATCCTGACAAAACGTCTGCTTTTGCAACTAGAATAAACATAACACAACAAGTCTGACTGATGTCCTCATTTAAACGATTCATCCTAAAACAGAACTTGCCTGGACAGCAGGTGATTGATTTTTTTCTGTAATACCTTTACAAGTTTTGGGCCTCATTGGGCTAACCACATTAGGTGGAGGAGTTGAAGAGGAAGCCAATAAAATCCTCATGGATGTTTGCGCACTAGGATTGGAGTCTGTCAATTGACTGCCCCTAAGAGGTGATTTGCCATTACTGAGCCATAGGAAACAAATGAGGCCATTTCCTCTGCCAGCATCCCATCTGAGCTGTCAATACACACTCACACATGGCAAGAAGCTGAGAGAAAACCTTTCCATCCCAGTCAGAGGTGGACTACAGTTGCTTTTCTTCAAAAGAGCAAAAGAATAAACGCTTAAAAGAACTGCTTCATTTGCATGTT
Organism: Cyprinella venusta; assembly: GCA_038021265.1. Classification (NCBI taxonomy): domain Eukaryota; kingdom Metazoa; phylum Chordata; class Actinopteri; order Cypriniformes; family Leuciscidae; genus Cyprinella; species Cyprinella venusta. The sequence goes on along the minus strand of CM075869.1, from coordinate 22,708,083 downwards.
ATAATTTTCTTTCCAAACAGTATTTCTCTTGATTTCACATAATCGGGCTCTGTTTTTATTTAAAACCTTTATTTCAGTGTAACAATGTTGAATAAATAAAAAATGCAGAGAAATATCTATGCATGCGGCATTTGCATGTTTGCTAAAAAGAAGTTCAAAAAAAGTATCATCAAATAAAACATGATTTTTATATTTCAAAAATGTAATTCCTTCTTAAGCTGATATTCCTAGCCAAACATATCCATTACTTATTGGGATAAGGTAGGCGTTATTAAGCTGTTAAATCTCTAAATCAGGAGGATATGCACAGCTAAAGTGATAACATCATCTTTAAAACTAAAGTGGTGCAAATCTTGTTCATATCGGCGTTAAAAACATCTCAAATACAGACAGCTCCAACTGGATAGAATCTGTTAAACTAGATGAACTGGAGGCATGAAAAACAAGCATTTAGCTTTAAATCCAGTTGATTTTTAGATGCGTTTATCTGTCTTAATGCCTTCGTCGCAGATTTAAGAGGCTGAAGATGCCTAAATGTCACATAATTCAAGATGTTAGCTTATGACTGCTCAGTTTCAAATTACCCCAGCATGTGATTCAAAACAGAAAACATGCTAAAGCAGCCCAATTACAGCACTGATTTATTGATTTTACAGAGTGAGATGAGGTTAAGTTGATGACAGGCTCTTTGACATATCATTGCCGCACTTCAAATTAAGTACTAAAGGACTATATTTCACAGCGATCACATGTGTGACGATTCCCAATAAGGATACGTTTTTAAAAGGGTTCGGAAAACAGCAAATCGACTTAACTCTGACTAAATACATTACCTGACCTGGTTATGTGGATCTGTTGAATTAAATTTTACCAACATTAAAAAATGGGGGGAAAAAAAGATCATTCTGTCATACAACCCCACAGCAGATTTCAAAAGTAGGTTATAATGTCTGCCACCACATGCAAAAAACAAAAAACAAAAAAAAAAACTCAGATTCTAACATATGCTCAGGTGAATTGAGTCCTCGGGCTCCAATCTGCCTTTTCCAGATCTCAAAGACAAATTGAAGGGGCCATCTCTCTCATTAAAAAGTCTAAATAACCGCCATATGCATTGCTATTATTAGAGGGGTAACCGGCAAACACTTCCCATTTTCAAAGTTAAATTATCAAGTATAACCTTAATTGGTGAGAAGCGTTGTTTAGTGGATAGCATCAAGAGGACACCGAGAAGATAATTCAACAGATGGCTTAGTCTTATGACTTGTGTTAACACCTTCGATGTTTAATGAAGTGATAATTGCTTTTCTAATATATAATGGGACTACCAGAATACCAGCAGTAATGCAAACAGATTAACGCACTGAAGACAGATAAACACACATGGTATTCAATGTCACTGTTAAGTAGCATGAAAAACAAAACAAGGTGGGGGACACAAAGAGCGGTCACACTGAGAAGCACATAAACAATAAGGCTGAAGTTTCTATTCACTTCCAGCGGCATTCTGGCCTCAAATGCTCGGGAGATTAGACCGAGCACAAGATGACATGAGAGGAGGGGGGGGGGGGAAAGAGAGCGAGGGGACTCCTTTATTCTTGCCTGCTAACATCTCAAAGGATCGGGGAAGACATGTTGGACCTCCCCGAGATCATTCAACTCTAAAAGCGAACTGAAGGAGGATGGTGAATTAAGGTTGCTGAGTTAAAGAGGAAGTTATAAGTTTAGCATGTTAATAGTATGTTTACTTTGAGGCCCTGCCTCAATAGCCATTACATTTATGAGGTCTATTCACTTCAGTACGACAAAAATCACAATGCCATATAAAACCCAAATGAATTATCTGAAACTATCAAATGTATCCATATTCAACTAAATACATTGTCGACACCCTAAACATAGAATGTAGTATTATTTAGAATAATCTACGTATTAGATATGTTTATGCCGTCAAATATTATATGCTAAAAGCAATATGTCTAGGTTTATGAACTACAACACAGCTAATAAACTAATAAATAACTGCAACTTGAAAGAGTTTTATATCAAATTGTCTCCTTACCTCAAGCATCTTTGAACGCTGTTTCAGGAAAAAGATGTCCATTGTTAACAGTCCAGCCCATTCCAACAGATACTGAAATGTAGATAACATTAAAAGGTAAACAAAAGGTCCAGGTCATCAACCCAATTTTCTGACTTCACTAGTTACACTAACAATATTTTTTTAATTGATAATTTATTATTCTCAACAACTAAAAGACGATACAAAGTCAGCCTTCTTGGTGCTACAAGTGTTGACAATAACTGACAAATTATCATTATTAAATAAATAGATAAGAACATATTAGTTGTACAAATACAGAATAGTTGCATAAAATCGTTCAAACAGTATATAAAGAAGTGAAATATACAGATTCACAGTTATCTGAGCATTACGTATATTTGTCAATTTAGCTACCACATTAAAAAAAAAACATTATTTAACTTTCTTTAAAGTCAGCATGAAATAAAATTTGACAAATCTTCTTTTTATATGTAATACTGTAGTGTTTATTATAAATGATTTATCTGTGCACTTCATTATTTTGTTTTTAAATTCATGTACCCGTATAATCTTTAATCAAATACATTCCCTCCCCCATCGAAACGACCTCTCTTCTATTTCGGTCACGTGGAATGGCGAAAGGGTGTGGCTATCGGTGAACCGCCTCTCTTAGAGAATCGCATTCAAATCGGCCTCCATTTTGTATGCAACGCCCAACCTCCAACGATCCAATCAATTCCCGAAGGACAAAATCAAGCCCTGCCCTACATTTTATACTAATTTCAGAAGCCGTTTCACTCGGATATACGTCACGGCAAGGAAAAAATGACAACCTCAACTTCTGTTTCACGCCGAAAAAAATGGTCAATATAAAACAAAATTATTTTGAATATTGATAATCCTTAATTTAGGCATTCATGATAAATTGAATGAGACTAAACTGTAATCCACCACAGAACTCTATAGCCTATAATCATCCACATTTTAATTTCAAAATGTAGGCCTAAGACAGGCATACTGTAAATGTACCATTAACATTATTATATAGAAACTCTAAATAAAGTGTACAAGTTATCTACATTAAACAGAGAGCTCCTTTTTGTAAAATATACCACTGTAAAATAGTGATATTTCTATCATTGTCTTTTCTTACGCCAGTAATGCCACCTGTGCAAACTGCGGTTTATTAAATTAAGTGCTTTTTAAGGTCAATATACTTTCCTAATAGCTTGTCACTTTTTATCACCATGGGTTTAGCTGTACCTTGATCCCCCCCCACCCCCCCATCCAGTAATTGTGCTCAACTCTGTCAGAGCTAATAGGCTCACCCTGTAATGTTTTTCAAATTTCAGCGTAGACCGAGCAAGTAATGCTTTGCATGCTTAAAATCCATTTCCATAAGTAAGTGCAATTTCCGTACAGTTTGTTGCTGTTTAATGAAGTGAAATCTTGTTTGTATTCATCCCCATTTCACAAGAAAAGCCACTGGAGCATAAGTGTCAGAATTAAAACAAATTAAAATTAAAGCTCCCGCTATCTTCAGCCGAACACAACTCCACTATTCAAATGAAACACGGAGCCTTTGCATTAAATGCATTAAGAAAATTTAAAGGCCTGCTTTCCACTATTTAAATGCAACCAGTATACTTTTATTATTATTCTATTATCGGAACTATTTAAGCAGCTTTAATGATAGAACATGCAAATGGTGTGGAGTAGAGAAAATGGCTAACATTTATTTATCCTGGCTGTTCCCATGTCTTGTTGGTGCCATTAGAACAGCTCGCTGCATCCCATTCGCTCCCATTATCTCAGCTATCAGCGAAGCCCAACCAGATTCAAGCAGGGCCATAAATACTTCCCCTGGACCACATACGGCTTCCACATCATCTCCCAGGCACAGCTTAATGACAGGGAAAAAACACAATGGGTTTTTGCTCTCTTTTCCACCCTTCCTTCTCGTGCATTTCATATCAGTGGTACAAAACGTGTACAGAGGCAGCAACAAAGTTACATGTAGTTAAAAAGGTACATTAAACCATCATTTCCAAATTCTCTGACATGATTGATGGATGTAATCATGGTGCCCTAATGCACAATTCAGGCATCTATGTTTTACAACACCAGGGTAACAGACCAGAAGGTACATAGGGAATGAAACGGCACTAGAGGAAAAAAGAAAGAGGGAGAGGGGGGGAAGACTGCTGGCATCAACAAAGCAGAGCTGGACATAGCCTACAGAACGCTTTAAATTGTGAATCTAGGAGTGTGGATTTCTTCATTGTAGTTAATGAATCCAGGAAAATGATATTTGATGTGTTAAATGTCTGCTAGACAATTAGACATCACAATGAGCCTCATTAAAGCTCACTGGAAAATGGCATTACAAAAGCACTCAGGTATGGCTCCCAAATGGAGGTCAAATAAACGGTCAATGAAAGGGCACTCTTTAAGAGATCATTAATGGGACAGGTCAAAGGAAAAGGAAAAAAGAAAAAGGTTGTTGTTTGCCGGTGTTGGGAAGTAACCAAATGTAGCGACACGATTAACCTAATAACACTTTCAGTATTGTGAACATAATTCGTCTGTTTTTAAGACGCTTATCAAGTTAACCAGGTACATTTTACTAAGTGATCTCTACTCTTTTTACTGGGACACAAGCCACTGTAAGATATTACTGAAATATCCTTGTCTATTGGTGGAAATTATTATAATTTTCCTTAATATTTCAACAATCAATCTTGTTTTTTATCAGCTGTTTAGAATCTAGTGATTCAGGAATGAATAAATCACATCAAATAGGTCAAATGGGTTCGCAAAAAAGTATGAAATAGTCTGCGATTTAGTGCGATTCAGTCGCACAGATCACTCTTGTAAAGATTCCTTTATAGCCTATGAACCGAGAATGCAAGACAGATAACAAAGATATGAAACAAAACGCGTAAATATCTTCAATCGTTCGTGAGTCAACAGCTCTTTGTTACAAACGCAGCTTGTGAACGAGCAACACGTTCTGAGGCCTAGTGCAGGTAACGTTACTATTTATCAATTTATCCAAAAGGGACATGCTCCAGTATTTATGAAAAGCTAGAATGATGCGGATTTATTTCATAATACAATATTTAAACTAATATAATATTACATCAAAATATATTACTCTTATGAGGTCAATAAACGTTCATTGTACATGATCATCAACCGCGCATACTGTAAGCAAAACTCGCAATAATGTTTAACATGCCATCGCCAACTCCTGCCTCACAACATTTTGATTTTAGTTACTTCCAGTGGTTAAAAACAACCATTGTTTCTAACGTTTGAGCTAACAACGAAGTCCCTTTCGGCTAATAATTAAATGTGCTCACCTCAACGACAGACACACTATTTGGAAATTTGGAAACAATTTGGAAAATCTCTTTATCGATCGCTAGCTCTCGCTTTCATAAGAAGCGCTGAAAATTCAAATGATTCTCGATTCATTGAAGATTCAGTTCATCCTAAACGGTCTTCTCTCTCATGTGAAGCATTAGAACGTAATCTTCACATCATTCTATTGAATCAGTTCATCACAAATGGTTTTCTTTCGTATGTTGCGTTGGGAATTTTCGATTCATTTTACAATGCAACATATTTTCGACTCGGTAATACAAATTAGTGTTTGTTGAATTTAGATCAAGTTGGATGATGTCAATCTAAGAGCTACCCTTAAGAAAATAAAATGTATCTTTACATGAATGACCAATATGGTTTAACAGCATGTTTGAAAATATACAGAATAATATAGGCCTATTGTATTAATATATCACAATATATTGAATAATACAAGGAATTGCCGCTTTTCATATTTTGAAAAATATATGACAAATTTACTAATAGGGCCTAGCTATATTATAATTATTTTATATTCAGCAATACACTTCATAATATATTTAATCAGATATGGCACTGCATGTGTAATATATTGCAGATATATTTACTCATCAAACGTACACACAGATATATAGAGGAATATATAATGTAATATATTTCTTATATTTTTTAATTATACACAATATAAATCTTTCACATTTTCATATCTTCAAGCTAGTTAATAAAATCACAAGGCAAGCACACCTTAACGTAAAGTATTTAACCAAGAGACAATCACTGTGCCGAGGAGTGCACAACATTTACTTTTAAAGTCCCCGTGAAATCAAAATTGAACCTATTTACTTTGTTAGCGCATATTACTAGTCTTGTGGTGAACAATTAATCCGTGCAAGTAAATATATATTTAAAAAAAATGTTTCACCTTGGTAATCTTTAATCAAAATCTGAAAAGTTACTTCCGGTCTGGAATGGTTTCTTTTTCTGATTACGAAGGTTTCTGATTACAACTTGGGTGGGGAAACGCTTAGCCACTCCCCTCAAACCGTTAGTTTGCTATGAGTGAGCGATGGAGAGGAGGAGCGCAAGAGTAAAACCCTGCCCTCTGTTCAATATTCCGTTTCACTTGGAAATACGTCACAGCACTTGAGAAAAAACGTTTGCAACTTCCGGTTCACGAGGACTTTAAATAGTAAGTATAGTCTAAATGGTGTTCAGCCAATCGTCAACGTCACCAAAGGCTGTCTTCAGCACAATGGTAACCCCAAAAGCTCAGAGTCAGACATACCATAAACCCTTTTAAATTCCACAAGAATAGAAAATTAAACACTAACCGATCTCCCCCTATTTTAATGTTGAGCAAAACACATTAAATAACACTTAATTTTAACATTTGCTCTCCTTTAACAGTCAGAAGCAAACCATCCTGGGAACTAGAAATCTGATGAAATTCATGGATGTGTGTATATATATATATGTGTGTGTGTGTGTGTGTGTGTGTGTGTGTGTGTGAACATTCATAAACTTTGTGCATTCATATCCATTGTAAGGATAAAACTTTGTGAATATAAAATGTAATGCTATTTTTGTCATTCATAAATATTTTGTATGTATTAATATATACATGGGTAATACATGCACATCACACTTCCAAAATATACAATATATATATATATATATAGTTTTATCTATTGTTTTATCTATATATATATATATATATATATATATATTTGCATTATATTTCACCATATGTTCCCATATATTTTTGTTCAAAACAGCTTGTTATTGTTTTTGTACCTGTAGGAGTAGTTGATTCATTTATAAATGATATAATTGAATATATTTTATTTATAAAAACATATTACTCCCTCAATAGCTTCAAGCTACCTTTTGTTTTTAGCTTATAGCCTAATGGCTGTTGTTTAACTTCTTTCAAATTATGATAAGTTTGTAGCTTGGCAAGCTACGGTTTCTAAGCAGCTTCCCCAACAATTGTGTTTACTAAGTTCACTAAGAAAAACATTTCTTAGCTATTAATGGATTATGTCAAATCTGTCCAGGAGCTTTAGCAAACACTTAAGCTCTGTAATGACAGGATTTGGGGGATTGGCTAAGATAGATGTCATACAAACACAGGAAACACTTTCATTAGATAGGGGTGAAGAAGTAGGGAAGGAGACGTGCGTCTTGACCTTTTTGAGGATTATTTGGCCCCTTGCGCACCACAGGGGAAAATACAGGGTTAAACACGGAGGTCGTAGCCCTGCATTAATTTACCTCCCGTGGCGGGCAACACTCGTCAAAAACATAAAACAACACAAAACAATCATTGGTGCATCTCGTTCGAAGCTTTCCATCAATCCACATTTGTTTTGCCGGCTGATGCGCATCATCCTCGCACAGGAAAATCATGCACTCTATGACTCCCGTGTGTCTGAGTGTCACAGGTCTAAAAGATACTCAATGACAAGTCTGAGCTTGTCACTCAAGCAGCGCTGTGGCACAATGTCATGTGTTTGTTTGGGTAATGCTTGAGAGGCGTATCTAACGCCACCCTCTAAAATGCGCTCAGGTGTTGAGGACTGTACACATTAAGGCCATGAGCCTTCCTCTTCCTCGACCCAAAGACCCTGACACAGAGGACAAAGTGTGTGCCTCATTTCCTGCTCCTAATCAATGTTTACACCCATTGGCGTGGCGACAAGCACGTAGGGGTGCATATAAATCACCAGCTGACGGCGCTGTGCAAAGCATCAAGAGATCTGGCGCTTCTCTTTTCCTCTCTCTCGCCCCTTTTTACTGCTTATCTGTTTCAGTGGTGACTCTCTCTCTCTCTCTCTCTCTCTCTAATGGGTGCAGTGGAATTACAGCTAATTACGGATGTAAATGGACCCGAAGAGTGACAAAGAGCCTGCTTGTAATTCCACTCTAAATTGTCTCTTACCTCAGCAGAAAATTTATCACAGGAGACAATGTCAACTTTTACAGGGAAGGGCTATTTGCATTTGCGCATTCATTAGCGGGGCATGATCACAGGGCTGGCAGTAATGGCAGGAGAAATGCTGCCCACCCGCTCCCCACCAAGGTACCTGATAGGGGATAATCTGATAAGTTCCCCCTCAACAGTCTGCCCCCGACTCAAAGGGAGCAGGAGGATATTATGGGATGGGCGGAGAGGGATCTGACACAAATGCCTGATGTTCTGACAGCCTCTGAAAGCCAAAGCGAAGCACTGTGTAATCACATTCCATTTTACGTGGCAAAAGACCAGTGAGCACAGCGCCACACAAACAGACGTCGAAAGGCTGAGCGCAGTCACACCCGGATCCGAGATCCATGCGGAAAAAAGACGCTCCCTACCGCGTTTCTAGACGTAGCGGCGCGGTGACTGGTGCTGCGACAGGGAACCTTGTTGTGATTTATGTTGCTTTAGATATGACTGCTACTTACGCAGTAGCAAGACATCGATCTGACAAAGCAAAGCAAACAATAAAGAGGGAAGGAAGATGATGTGCTTAGTGAAGTGAAGAAATGGAAAGTGTACCTATAAGAGCTAATTATCTGCACACATAATTCTTCAGGTTAAGACAGGGGGCTTGAATGCAGGCCAGCAGGCTTGGGTTCTGGGAGATGACTGTGTCAAAGGGCAGGAATGAAAGGGGGGGAACTGTGGAGACCCCGGCCAAACAGACAAAAATGCATTACGGCAGAAAGATACGTACATACGCCATTCCACAAACTCACATTATAAACATGGCTCTCAAATGTTTGACCTATGAGGAGATCTGCACCAGCCAATTGTTTTGCAAAGTGACTTTCCTCACATTCAAGTTATACATTTTTATTATTTCATGCATTCCAAGACCAAACCCATTGGTTGCATCATGCCAATTGATTGGAAGACAGGTGCGGATTACAGTTACAAAGTTTAATCGTAGGAGGTTTCAATAAATTAACCTTAATCCCAAATAATAAATTAAAAGAGGCTTTGAAATAAGAGAGCTGGCAATAATAAAAGCTGCTGCAGGAACCTACAACTTTTACAGCGCTCTATAACAATCATTGAGTGGGTTCACAACCCACAGTATGAATACAGATAGCCCATTACAACCCAACCTCCAAAGGCAGTGGGAAAAAAAAAACACATTATTCTCTATGATTATATCCTATCTTTTGGATTCATTCCTTGCTATAACTGTTTGGAGGTTTTAATTAGATGTACACTCTGGGCGGTTAGCATTGTGTCGTTAATAACAGCATATAAAAGCAACAGAAGACAACCGCTGACACTTTTAATAGTTGGAGAAACAAGATACAATATGCCAGTGGTGCCAGGAACAGCTCTATACTTCATGAGAGCAAGAATACATCAAAAGCACAGACATTTTGCACAACATGAAGGAGGTACAAGGTCAATGGAAGATTACTAGATTCTGTCGGGATGTTCCATAACAGGTGATACGCATAATGATATCACCTTACATTCTTAAACATACTTCAGCATTATTCTGGTCCCATTATTTTTAAATTAATGCTCTAAATCAATTGAATTACAGTATAACTTTTTGAGTGGATGAGGGGGAAGATGTTAGCTAGCTTATTACATGGAATGTTTGCTATTTGTTCGTTCACAAATTCTTTTTACATTTGTATGATTTATGTAACTCATGAATTATGAGAACACTGAATGCCCACATTAACAAAGACTTGCATTCTGGGAAAAGATCCAGTAGAACATTGGCAGCAAGTTTACCGGGACATGTCCTGGCACTATAGTGGGGTGCTAAACAGTGTTTATTTTCTCTACTCACAATTGCACCACAATTTCTATGTTAAAATGTGCAAATGCTCATAGTATATATGACACATTTTAAACGACGTTTTAGTCATTTTAACATAAGTACTACACTCTAAAAAAAAATGCTGGGTTGTTTTAACACAATTTTGGGTATATATGAGTAAACCCAGCCATTGGGTTAAAAATGTAATTTAAAAATGTAACCCAATGGCTGGGTTTATCCATATTTTACCCAAAATTGGGTTAAAACAAGCCAGCATTTCTTAGAGTGTACTATTTATTCAATGTAAAATATGTCTATTCACTACCACGCAAAACCTTTTTTTTAACGCTGCAATTATTTGATCACAAATACAGAAAATACAGTGGTATTGTGAAATATTATTACAATTTTAAATTACTGCATGTAATTTATTCATGTGATGGCAATGCTGTATTTTCAGCATCATTACTCCAGTCTTTAGTGTCACATGATCCTTCAGAAATCACTCTAATATTCTGATGTGATTCTCAACAAGCATTTCTTTTTTTAATATCAATGTTAAAACAGTTGTGGTGCTTAATTTTTGTGAAAACCGACAATTTTTTTCAGGATTCTTTAGAAAGTTCATTTGAACAGCATTTATTTGACACAGAAATATTTTATACATTATACATTTAAACATAAATGTCAGTTTTGATCAAATTAATGCATCCTTGCCAAATAAATGTATTCACCTCTAAAAAAAATTTAAAAACTTAATCTTTGACCGCAAACTTTTGTACAGTATGTCTACACACAAATTCTATGTTCACAATGTACGTTACAAAATATGTCAATTTAATTGCTTACTGTGCAAATGCTGATTCAAATGCTTTATATATATATATATATATATATATATATATATATATATATATATATATATATACTGTATATATATACTGTATATATATAGCATATTTTATATGCTTTTATATTTTAAGATTTCAACATAACCACAATAAAGATCCAGAATGAATGTTAGCTAAAAGACATCTAAAGACAACTAATTGTGCTATGTTTCCCAGCACTGCATCAGGGAGGTTGCATTGGGGCTGATCTGCTCTAGTTAGTCATTAGACAGAAGCAGAGCATTCCACTTCCTCAGCCTTTTGGCAGACATGCAACTGTGCACTTGCTGGCATTCTGACTCTGCTGCATCTGAAGCTTGGGCTCACACAGCTGTACAAACAGCGCACAGCTCCGAGCGGCCATCTTGACTAAAGCGTTTATGGGATGCCAGCAGTCGTAATTACGCTTTGATTTGTAGATGCTCGTTCTGCGCCTTTATCTACCCGTGTCAAGAGTCACTGATAGAGGGGAAGTAGTTCGCCCGGCCCACTCCGTCGGAATTCAAAGTGCTCGCTAATTTCAAAGGGCGATTCATCTCCCTCCTCTTTGCATTAATTCACGGGTGCGGCTCGTCACCGCGCTACAAGAGATGAGTCCGGGCTGGGCGACCGGGACCCCTGCTCTCTCCGAGCACATGTGGTAATCTCAGGTCTCCTCTGCCTTTCGGTGACCCCGGCCGCCCCAGCGAGTGTCTAGGGCCACTCTCCCCTCACAATTTCATCAGAATCCTATTTCCTCCCCTGTAAGGCGACCCGGGCTGAAACACTACCTCTCATACTACTGATTTTCAGCGCACATGATGGATGAGTCCCACTCCGACTCCCTCAGCCTGTCTATCAGACTCCCGCGATTAAAACGTACAAATGGCCGGTGCCCCCCTTTCCCAGTCACCTATACGCTGCCCCTTCATCCCCTTCCCGCATCGCACTCTCTCTCTCTCTCCTCTCCCGCTCTAAAGCCCCAAACACCGCTATTCATCTTGCTGAAAAAAACATCATTTATTTTGTACTTCCCTGATAATTTACTTTTTTCTTTCTTTTCCTTTCTACAGGAATTCTCCATTTCCCTATAAAATGAAAATTCATCTAGAATTACATCTTATGTCATCATTATGTTTATTAAGCGTGGATGATGTATATGAACAGCGCTGGCTTGCCGCTGAGTGCTTAATGATGCATAAGATTAAGCCGAGGCTCTCAGCTGTGCTGTGACTCCCCTCTGGTTCCCATGCTGCAGTAGCATGCTGGGAGAACAAGCTCCAAACGGCCATCAGGTGAATGGAAATAGCACTTTGTGTGTGTGTGTGTGTTTCTTTTTTTGCATTTGAGCACAAGACAGAAAGAATAAAAGAACAAAAGAGGAAATAAATCGTATTTTGAAATCTCCAACTCGCAGTTTGTCCAGTTGCGTTACATACTAAAACAATGCTGTCTATGTTCCACTTTGTCTCTGTGTCCCTCTATCTCTAAACCACCCACACAAGAGAGAAGCTCTTTTCTGTCTCCCCATATCTGGCTCTCGCTCTGTCTTTTTTCGGTCTCTTCATCTTTCTTCTCTCCGTTGCCAGACTAGCGTGCTCCGGCATTCTCTGACAAAAACATTATCCTTCTGCTGCTAAACAATCCAATAAAGCTCTCTACGGGGAAGAACTTAACCTCTTGTCTCGTCTGCTGATGCTTTTCCAACCACGTGACGCCTGCTACAGTAAATTCAAATCATTAGTCTTCTCACCCCCATCAAAAAAAGGGAAAAAACTTCTATTAGTAATGGAGACCTCGTAAGAGACCTTCCTCTGAGAGGACTGCCTTCCCAATTCCCAGTGGAAAAATCCAGCGCAAAAAACTAATTCTACTTTTAATAATCTGTCATGAGGACCAGAGGCAGTCATAAATTATGTGGGGAGCATGTGCGAGAGCGAGCCACAAGAGGGAAATCGGAGGAGGGAGGAGAAAAAAAAAAAAAGAAAAAAAAAAATCAAAGCCCAAGTTTGACAAAGTTTGCTGAAGATAAATAATAACTTACAAACAGGATTAGTTGTAAAGTCACAGGCGAGCGCACAGCCGAGCGCTTCCCATCAGCCCATGCAGAATGAAGAATTTACAGCTACACCTGTCATTAGCTCCCCCCCATCTCATTCCTCTTTCCAATGCAGCCCCCCTTTTTCATATTCATTATCCCTCTGCGTTCTTCTCCTCACGTTCTGTCTTTTATCATTAACCCTTTGTGAGAAGCCCACGATAAAGGTCCCGAGGATGCGTTCGAGAGTCTTGTGGGAGGACACACTGAGAAAACGGCCAGGGTAAATAAAGACGAGAAACGTGGCAGACGTTCGCGGAGTTAATCGCTAGCTGAATGAGTTCGCGGGGGTCTTAACGACTGCCTCCAGTCACCCAGACGCTTGGGCCGATTCATCAATGGGATATCAATGGGAATCGTCCACGGGGGATAGCTTCCGTGACGACTGTGTGCGTACGTCGCCGCGTGTTGGGAATAGACGGGCTAGCGGCTGCGGGCTGTGCTCTTTGTCCCTGTGTCAATATCTCGGCAAACTATCGACATGCATCATAATCCTGCCTCTCGATCAAGCGCAGGCTAAAGAACAATCTCCATTAGATGACGGTGCCGGGGTTGGGTGATAAATGCCCCCTGACTGTGGGGAAGGAACTGCGTAAAATAAAGAGGCATGTTCCTACATGTCTTGTCAAAATTGTATTGATTTAATCATCTACAGAACCACACATTCTTGGCTACTGTAGCGTGCAGTAACCTGGGCGCAGTTTGCAGTCGCCGGGCACACAGCGCTCTCCCTCATTGGCTCTGCAGGTGATGAAATACACACGGAACGGATCTCTAATTTTTTCCCCCTCCGATGTTGGCCCAACAAAAACACTGACAATCCCATTTCATTTCTATTTAGAGGCTGAGGAAGTCTATATATAACACTCAAGCCTAAGCACCTCTCTGGTGACACATCCAGCGGATGGGGGGGGGGGTGGATAAATAGCTCTAGTTCTTCATCGCGGAGACAAAGCCGGTGTATTCCCCTGGCCGGAGAGAGACAGGCCAGAGGTCTGCCCTGCTTATTTAACAGCAGGTGTTTGGAAAAACGCTCACCTTGGGAAACAACTAGATGCTCTTCTCCCTCAGCTCCCAAGTAAACAATCAATCTGAGGGGTCTGGAAGTCGTGTCCCTCCGTGGGACAAAGTCATTGAAGCAGGAACTTCTTAGTCAGTCGAATTATCGCGCTGTGATCATCCCCCCACAAGAGTCAGACTGCAAGAACTTGCTCTGTTGGGGAAGACAAACAAAAATATGTTCTTGATCACTGTTCAAATAGCCAACATTCAAATTCTATAGTAGGTTATCTGGTCTTAACTATATAAATTTGCGCAAGACATCTTAAATTACAACAACAAAAACTATAATGAATCTGTTGTAATAAAATGAGATCCTAATTATTCTTCGCGCTCAGAGCAGATGAGACTACGCATTCGGAAAGCTAATATTATTCATAGTGAGCGTCAGCTAAAAATCCTCCATAAAAGTTTTTATGAAACAGTTCACTACTCATAATATAAAAAAACAGGTAAAAATGACCTAGATGGAAATGAGATTACTGATTCCTATTGAAACACATGGCTCAGAAAGTCAAGTCCTCAATTTTCATCCTTTCTTCAATTCCAACAAAGGAACTCAATCATATTGGGACAGTAATACAAGCCAAGGACAGCTCACTCATTCTCAATCCTGTCCTGGTTAAAGGAACGCTTGCAGAGCACTAAAACACTGTGTCTTCAATTCAAATGGGAGAAGGCAGAGGCCAGCTAGATTCACCATGATGTCTGTGGTCTGATAGATCACCTTCCTCAGTAAGGACAAAGAGAATGAAGATGACTGTGCTGCCAGCCACAATACAGATGAGACCAACACCTCTGAGTAAGTGGAACACAAGCTGCCTGACTGTCCATTTGTTAAACCTCAGACAACAAAGACAGAGCGGCTAGAACATTACTTTCATGGTGACACAATCATTGGCGACAAAAAAAGACTGCACTTAGATTCAGTTACTAAATATTTTTAGTTGCTGCAGATTTTTATTTTATTTGTCTTTTTTATAGCCCATGAGACTCAACAGTTAAGTACAGCATGGTCTCAGCTGTTTTTCTAGAAAAAAAATAAAAATAAAACACTACCAATTCTTGATATACAGCAGATCTAATAATGAATGGGGATAGCATAGCTCAGACGATTCAGTTTTGGAAGAACATTAGTGGCCTAAAGTGATGTCTGGAGGATATTTGTTTTTAATCACCCAACAAGTTCTATCAAAGTTTTTAATATGAGGGAAGAAAAAGAGTATTATTTGTTTAAAAAGCTACAGGTACAGATTTTATTTTACTATGCAAAAAGACAAAATCTCACAGGAAAAAAGTATTGACTACAACATAATCAGATTCATCAGTTAAATACTTAATTAGTTCTCTCGTGTTGTCTCTAATGTGTTGTTCATAACGTCTGCACAATTTGGCACATTTAATTGTGTTAACACAAGTAAAAGAACGGACTCCAAGCACTACGCAATATGCTCAAAACCTTTAATATTTTTTTAAATAATATTCGAATAGGGAAGATGTTAGTTTTCCTATAAGCCGAATACAGTTTTTTAAAATGATTATATTTAGGGCTGTCAAATGATTAATCGCATCCAAAATAAAAGTTTGTGTTTACATAATATATGGGTGCACTGTGAATAATTATATATATATATATATATATATATATTATGTAAACACAAACTTTTATTTTGGATGCGATTAATCGTTTGACAGCCCTAATTATATTCATTTGAATACATATTTAGATACATTTTATTTTCAGTGTTTCTAAATCGACAATATACAGTGTCTATTTATTTACAGTGTCATATTTTAAAAGACCTTAAAAACTTTGAGACAATTGGAAGGATATCACCTTTAAGTTCTGCCAAGTTTCTTTATCCAGCAGGCACAGCAAAACGAGATGTAGCAGAGTAGGGTGGGGGTGAGCTTTCACTCTGTGTGTGAACAGTAGTCATATATTACAGTGCTGCTGGATCAGCCAGGGCAGTAACTCATTCTGTTCCTGCTGCCTGTTCCGTCCTACCTTACTGCCAAGGAGTCACTTCAGAAGGTCATCCCTTTCATCAAGTATTCTATTTGCATCCAAAATTGTATGTACATGAAAAATGTGCCGGAGTGTTTGCCGAGGCCCAGAGAGGTAGATGAAATTTCTGTAGCCTGATGCACGCTAACCTTTGCAGATGGCACCGCTATTGCTGAAAAATGGATTGCTTAATAAAGCATATCATCCGACATATTTGCTGCTTGGCTGACCAAATAGAGGTTGTTTTTTGCACAAATTTCTTTGTCAAATTTGTCAATGTTCATGTCATTTTTGTTTTAGGTCATGGAATGCGGCGGAAATTCCAAGCGTGTCACGCAGGACCAATTTGTAGCTGCTTCTGGGGATGAACCGATATTTTCCACAAGGTTTATTCCATAATAAGACAAAGCTGGGTCCTGGCTCCACGAGAATTTCTTTATGTATTTCTGATTATTGCCTGGCCAGCGGTGGGCAGGGCGGACTGTGATAAAAACCAGCCAAGCTGATTAATAGGAACATCATAAGAATATTACAGATAGCACCTCATCTTATTTCTGTGTGTAATTTAGTCTGTCTTTCTGGACATGCCCATGTAATTATGAGCAAGGTGGAACGTGAGAGACAGACTTAAGGAAGCATCTTAATTCCGAACCAAGTGGAAGCCATCGTTGGACGTCAAATTCAAAGTACACCATAAAAGTGAAAAGCGAGTGATGAATGGCCCATGCCAGCGTGTGCCGCTTTCACACTTTCGCCTGCTCTAAAGTGTACGCTACTTTGAGACATCTGATACAGAAGAAGCTCCCCAGACTCTGTTTGTGAACGTCTTTCATCAAACTTGCATATGAGAGCAGCCACGTGCTACATAGGCTCTTAGCCACACGCTTTGCCTCCTCTGATGGTCCGGCCAACCAATCCATCTTCCTGAGTGCTCCCACAGATGAGAAGTGGGCACTAGGCGCTTTCATCGCTGAGCTACAGCAGGAGATGAATTGGAGTGCCATAGCCCACCTCCAGACTGTCCCAGTATAGCAATCTGGACCCCAGCACTGTGCAGTGAGGGACGGTCTTATCCTCCCATCCACCCAGAGAGGAGGCAGACTCGCCCAGCCCCAGGAGGCCCAGGAAGCACGGAGGCGGCCAGAACACTGCCTGCTGGGGCCTTCCACCCATTCCACAGGCAGACCATGGGAGGTGAAGCGGACACGTGAATCTCGAGGCTACTGCAAGATGCTTTGATTGTTGTCCTGCTGACGATATCCGACTATGTACTAAAGTGAAAGATGACAGGATTTGCATCAACAACATCTATCAGAAAGTCAAAGCAACTCATCTGTTGTCCCACTGTGAACATCAAAAAATGTTTAAAAAGGATGTGGCACAGACTGTAGAGCCCAATAAAATTAAAATCTATCGAAAAAAAAATAATAATAACTATAATATAATATAATATCCCTTTAAAACCTGACAATTAAAAATAGATAAACTAATAAAATAGTTTATTTATATTTATAGTCTGGTAAAGTAAGTGAATGGTGCTCGCACTCGAGGAGGAAAAAAAACATCTCAATTCGAAGCCCAAATTGAGAAAAGAAAAGCAATTTGTTGCAAGTTGCTGATATTTATATGGTTAAAAAGTAAGATGAAATTGTATTGTTAATCAATGTGATTTTGCAGACGACTTGAATAAAAATGCATATAAATATTCATTTTAACTCCATATCCCCCAATAATGTCTAAGTAAAATTATATTTAAATACTTATTTTTTTAATATCAAAATGACCAAAGTATCAAAAAGTATCAAAATTAAGAATCAAAATGATCAAAATTGATACATTTTTATGATCAAAGCTCTGTACTTTTCATTGTGGGAGGCAAAGCATATTATATAATACAATGCAATAAAATTATGATTGAGAGATGTACAATTAAACATTCATGAAAAGCCTCATGAACCATATTTGAAATGTGACTTTTCTAAAAATGATATATGGATCATTAAGTAAACCTACATTGCATCAGTCCAGTAAGCGTTCATCTTGAAATATTAATAGACATATAAAATGTATTCTTGTACTTTATAAAAAAAAAAAAATCAGTATTTCAGTGCAAAAAGACTTGTGTACAACAACTTGAAAGTGTACATTTCGAGAATAATACTAAGAGCCCTTTTGCTTCCGTCAGCAAAGTTTTCATCATGTTGATAATTTAGGCCTTAGAAGTGTGTGTATAAAACAGAATACAGCAGGCTTTAATTGGTCAATACATTTCAATGACATTACTTGGCCACAACCTTAAACAAAAGCTTTTAGGCCTCTATTTAAGAATAACCTTTAAGTTGAATTCTTGTGACCAAAAACATAAAATGTTAAACGAATGCCTCATTTTATTAGCCAAAAAAAGCTAGAGTCACGGACATGGACCGAACTGCCTGTAATAATTCATGCCATGCTAAATATTTCTTGTAAAATGTCACTTCGCATTTGCAATTAATTTCAGAATTAATAAGCTATATATCTAGACTAAGGAATCAAACTAATGAAACTCTTGATACCCAAACAATGAATCATGGTGCTTCTTGGAATGATGTGAAGGCAATTGAAGTAACACACTGCCGAGATGCTTGCACTTTGACCACGTAATGCTTCATTTATGTGAAGAGAGATAACATGGGTAACAGATAGACACGTACAAGGAAGGAAAACAAACACAACCTGATCAGCCAGACACATGGAAACATACAGTAGCTACACACAAATGTTTAGATGAACAAACGCACAAGCACAAGCCAAATGACTCGCATGTGCAGGCTATCAAATTTATATTGTGCCCTCGCTGGGAAATTCTCTAAGGAAAAAAAGCACAGCAACTAAATACCTGACCCCTGTCAAGCTTTGTAAAAAGCCTATGTCCTGTCCTTTGGCACCGAGTTACTGTCAGTCTTTCTCTCTTGCTGATAGTATCAGGGAGCAGGGTGGCCAGACACGCAAGACAGGGAGCAAAAGTTCTAGAGGAGGACGTTGTGTTATATTACCTCCTCTGTCTGGTATCAAGTGTCCTCCATCTGATGTTAGGCATGGCCCTCTGATCAAAAGGCCTCCTGAAGCAAAGGATCACTGTCTAAAGAGATCTGCTACAGGTAAGAGTCCAGACACAAAACACTGCCATGCCTCCCTGACACTGCCGGTCTGAAATCCAGTTAAACCCTCGGGAAAGTGCATTTTCAGCACTGTCTACTTACAATAGTTCTTGAGATAAATTGTCTCTGAGAAGTCAAAAAATGCGTTTCAGACAGACGTTTTTAAAAGGAACAATTCACACAAAAAAATTGATTCTATGATTATTTACTCACCCTCATGTCATTCTAAACCTGTATGACTTACTTTCTTAAATACAAAAGGAGAACTTTTTAATTAATTTCATTAAACAAAAGTTTAGACATGTTTTTTTTTCAAAGTATTACATATTTCATAATCATATGTATGTATGTAAATAATATTATAATCATAAAATGAGTATAAAATTAGAAAAGTTGTAAAATGTAAAAGAAAAATAACATTGGTGGTTAGTTTGGTAGAAATGGAATTTTTTTATACTTTAACGCAGTTACAATAAATGGGTCAATAAACTTCAAAAAGGATGCAAAAGCACAATTAAAGTACCATAAAATTTGTACATACTCCTTGTGCACTATATTCTATTCTTTATATTCATCTTATGGAGCCATATAAAAGTTCTATGTTAAAACAAAAAACAAAAAATAATGACTTGTATTCATTATTCACTGATAATTTTACAATCCAGTTAGGTGTTATCATTGAGCCAGAGCCAGTGAGTTAAACTTGAGAACTGGATCAGTTCAATTTGTAAACAAATCATTCAAAACATTTTTTTAACCAAATTAACTATACTGATCTAAAATACCTGACTTAAAGGGATAGTTCACTTTGGAATTAACTGTTGATATGTTTTAGCTTACCTCAAGTTCATCCAAGATGAAGGTGTCTTTGTTTCGACACACGGTATTTTCAATTTTGATATTTTTTGGTTAAACCTTCTTGTCTATCAGTCATATAATGGAGATTTACGGGGCCCGCCTCAAAGAGCATGCACAGAGAAGTCCAAATTAAACATGATTTAATGACTCATAAATGTAAGTACACATTGATAGCCTAAGACACGAAACGAGCGGTTTGTGTGAGAAAACAAACAGTATTTATATCGTTTTTACCTCTTGTTTACCTCACAGCCACGTCCAAGTGATCTGAAGGCACAGGCGCGTCGAAGTGATCTCTCGCGTTTGTATGTCACTCATTGTTTACACAGAGGCTCAAAATAAAATAATAAGTAGCATAAGACAAACAATATAATTATTGTTCACAGCAAAAAAACTGATTAAAGATTAAAAGATAAGATTAAAAAAAATTCACGGTTAAGAATGTCTTTGAGTGGTCACCGGATTAACTCTGAGTTTCATACATTGGGTTGACTGGACTTACTACTTACTATTATACTACTATAATGTTGCTTTTGTGCCCTTTTGCAAGACAAAGAGCTGAAGAAAGCCAGTCATATTTTGGAGTTTATAAGTACAAGTAAATGATGACAGAACTTTCCTTTTGGGTCAATTTTCCCTTTAAGTCTATGAAAACAGAAAACAAATATGACAAAAGCTCCAACTAAGTTCTGACTAGTGCCTGCCTTCATGGCGCCGGCGTCCATACATTTGTCCCGGGATACATTTATCACCCATCCCCAATCATCTGTGGCTCACGGTGGTGCCGTGAGCCCAGCATGTAATCGATAGACAGATACACACTCTTCATATGTTCTGGTGTGGGGACAATATCTGTGCACTTCCCGTGCCATTTCACAGTTCAGCCTTCCAATTAACCTGCCCATGTTACCACGCCAATCATGGGGGGGTGGCTTTATCGACAAACAGCATACAAAGAATAATGCTGTTAGGATGATGTAGCTCACTGCAGGGGGGCTCCTCTCCGGCTGGCGACAGGGAAGTTTGCTCCAGTCATTTATCAAGTCCTGGCTGGCCACCGAAGGGCTGCCCTGTCCCCTCGGTCCGCTTGCCACTCCTGGGGGAGGGGCAGCGCGCAATATGTGCACTTCAGCGGTGAAGAGAAAGTGCTGATATGCCCAGCGCCGCTAAGTTTGATGGATCTGTTGTTGTCATTTGCCCGTGCGCCGTCCCCCCCTCCACAAAACAAAAGGAATCATTAACTCTTTTGTGCCGCTCAGGAGTTTTATAGGTTCCAGATAATGCAGAAGGAGATGGGCTACAGATGGGGTCGGCTACGGGAGGGGGGGGGGCTCGCGTTCACAGGCAGGCCACGCTAAGACTTCGCTCTCAACATGCATGGATGGATCCGCACAGAGAGCTGATTACAGGATGATTTAGTGACTGCTGATATTGCCTCTCATCCTCACGCACTCACACCCACACACACAAAAACATGCATATGTGTTCCTCTCAAAACTCAGATGTTAACCTACATCTATAGAACTCTTAAAGGAGTAACGCAAAAAGAAAATTCTGTCATTATTTACTCACCATTTGATTCCAAACTCATAGGACTTTCTTTTCTTCTGTAACTTGAAAAACTTGAAGTATAAACAAATATTTTAAATTCCAATGATTACTATAATATTATATCAATAACAATACTAAAAGCTTAAAAAGTCACAGAAGTGAAATTAATTTAAACTCATTTACATATGCAACACTTGCCTTAAATCACCTTCTAATCAAACCAAAGTATTAATCAACACACACATTCACAGACTACATCAAATATGGCAACAAGAACCGTCAATTATCATCAAAACTCATTGGTTCTTGCACATCACGTGACCAAACACCATGAGCTTTTGTATCTGCATATTTGATGCCATGTATGTATTTCTGCATTGATCAATGTTTTCATTTTTTTCAGTAAATCAAAATCATGCATATTGACAATTAGCATATATTACAGCTATTATATAACAGAGTCATATAAGATTTGAAGGTAAAGATTTTTGGAGCTTGAAAGTTTCAGAAAAAAGTTTCCATTGTCTTTCCCTGAATGGACAAAAACCGCTGAAACATTCAAAAGGGCGAGCAAATAAGGGCAGAATTTTCATTTTAAACATTCAAATGGGTGTATCTGACAACTGGATTATGAATAGTAAAGCTTCCTTATTATGAGCTATCCAATGTTGGCCCACCAACACTGTGCTACAAACCAGCCCTCACAATGAAGCCCCCTTTGACTTTGTGTGATGGCTGAATGTATTCATTCTGTAAATCCTGGCATGAAGTCGAGTGGACTGCTGGGCTCTCTATTGCAATCTAATTGTGAGCACGCCTCCTTTTCTGCAGTAAACATAAGTGTAATTCTCCACTCCCTATGGGAGACTGCTGTAAGAAGGGTAGCACACAGCACCCACTCTGTGCCGGGCATTTTAAAAACATGCAAAGTAATTCACGGCGGCGTCCCGAATATGCGAGCTCATTAACAGATGTAATGCAGTCAAGAGTTAAAACAGTGTTTCGGCAGAGACTATATGGTTTGCAGAGCTGCCGTGAAATAAAAACAAAATTACACAAATGAGCCGGGCCCAGTAATGTGAAAAACATACAAAATACATCAATGTAAATTCAATTTATGCAAATTGAACAAATAGAGCAAAACTGAATAATAATCTACTGTACTGAGCACGAGCCTAACTAAATTATTCAAAAACAAGAAAATAATTTGCCTGTTAGGGTAAGAGGATTAAAAAAAAAAAACGCAATATCTGACAATACAGACCAATAATAAAAGCATCATCATCCTCATTCAAGCCGTTCTTCAAATTATTCCCGGTAATTAGTTTAACCCGCCACAAAATCAGACTTAATGCGACATTTTGTGCCGTTTCATTCGAATTATTTATTCTTCACACAAGTCTCAAAAACAAGTTATCCCGCCTCCAGGAAGGAGATAAACTCAAACGATAGATCAATCCGTTCATTTTACCATGTCAAGTCGTAACAGCCCGAGACAACATACAAATTGAGATCATAGCGAAGGGCTACTACTGCAGCCAAGTGTGGACTGCTGGGTTCCAGGGGTGATTGAGAGCGTGTTTGAATGCTCAGGGCCAAACTCAAACAGCACTGTTACACTGACAAGGTCAATTCAGTGGAAGAATTCCCTCACCTCCCCCTTCTTCATACAGCTGTGCTCTTCTGGTCGCTTTGGCCAATGGCGACTTCAATATTGATTATTGTTAAGAAAACTGCTACTCAAGGAATACAATCATAAAGATAAATGATATTGTGCTCAATGTCGAGCACAAAGACTTTGGGGGGGAAGCGATGTCTGAAAACCATGAAAAAGAAACATTGAAGCAGAGAGACTTCCTGAATCACGTAAGATTATTGTAACATTTGCGGGCCAAACTGTACGCGCAATCCCCATATGCAAGAGTAGGCTAAAATCCATAGGTGCTTATCACATCCCATCAGCTAAGCAAACATGACTCTGCCCTTGTTTGTGAAATTCCATTTTCAAACCAAACCTACACAATAAAAATCCTCACTCATCCATAAACCTAATCTTTCCTTTCCTTATTGCATTTTAATGAAACAGTGGTGCTTCTAAGCCTTTAATTCTTTTCATTTGTTATGTTTGGACAACTCATTAGCTGTCATTTGTTATCATTAGCCTGAAGTTTTAAGCCTTTCTCGCCCCAGAAAGTAATGCAGTTTTTTTTACATAGCTTCTCTTTTCTATAAGTTGACAAATCAAGAGCATCTGTAAAGCAAAAAAATACTGAACACAGTATATAAAGCTGTTATTTACGTGTTTGATTCAGCATCTGTGTTTTTAAAATAAAAATATTCATGATAACTTCTTAAAGTTCACTCGAAAGCATAACCTTGCAAGACATTTGCTGGATCATGTCTGGGGTCATCCTTTACTCTATAGTATCCACACCTCCAGATTTTTCAGGTAAGCGGTGTGCCTGATTCATTGTGTCCGACAACAGACGTGATTGATAGTTTCCTTAATCTATTCACGGTGGTAATCGAGCCCGTGTGTGTAACCTTGCATAAAAATGCAAATGAACACAAGAAAAACTGCATAAAATATGGTGGGCTGCCCAATGCAATGATCTTGGCTGGGGGTTGAGGGTGTGCATATATAGGTCTGAAGTTCATTACAATGAAAGGTGGGGCCATTTAGGGGTCCAATGAATTTAAGTGACAGTCACTTTATAAAAACCTTTCACATTTTTTCATTTTGTGGATTAAATTTGTGCTAAGCCATAAAGTTGTTAGCAAGTCTTACCCAAAGCTGAGAAGTCAAACCTGTCCAGTGATCACTTTTTAGAGCTATGTAATCAGATGGAAGTTCTATACAAAAAAAATGCACAGTAAAAGAAGACATTCACTAATAAAAGTTTCCATTACTATCCAAAGGAGGGAAACTGGATAGATAACAGTAGTCAAAAAAAGGTGACAAGTTTGGGTCGGCTGATTTTGAAACTATGTAAAAGCGGAATAGCTGAAAGGGACAATATGTAACAGTGTATACAATGTTACACAAAATATGAGGTAATTGATGTCAAAACTGCCTACTAATTTATTGTCACACTTATATTCCATTTCAAACATTCAAATAAGACTGTTTTGCTTCAGTAAACTAGCAAAGAAATAAAACAAGAAAATATTCACATTCATCCTAATAATTGGAGAGATATAAGTCATGTTCCTTTTTGGCAAATGTTGGCAAATGTTTGTATCAAGGGATGATAAAGCCATTTCAGAGAAAGATGCAGTAGTGTGGCCTAGCTGGATCTTTATTTATTCATTTATTTAGTTAATATAACACAAAGTACACCGACATTTTAATTTATACATTCAAAAAAGTTTTACAAATGTACACTATATTAAACGGAAATACGTCTTCAAAAGACAAACTGCTCAGTCAACTAGTGGACAGTTGAATTCAACACTCTTGATATTAAATTGTTAAATAAAAGACTGTTCTTTAACTAAATTAGTTTACTTAGTGGAAGCAGTAATCTTAATAAAAAGCTGGTCAAAGTCTCTCAAGTGCATGTTAATATCCTTTCTGTAGTTCTCCACAAAGCTCACACTGGTTTTAAAAATGGGTAAATGTATGTACATATTTAGCATATTTCTAAAAGTTTATATGATTGAGCGCATCTGGATTGCTGAGGCATTTTGCTCATTAGGATTTTTTTCCCTAACCGCATAAATAAAGTTGATTAATTAGCAAGTCAAAATTACAGAGGATGATCAATGTAGAATACATCACTGTCACAGGAGTCACTGAATTTTTCATTTACAACGCAAGCATTGTAATTACTCTGCTAGTAACTTCATAACATTTCCAGCCAGACTAGAAATGCATAGTTTAGTGCCGATCAACTTTGCCTTGGCATGTCAATTCTTCAGGAGTTCTCCTGTTCAATATTTGTGTTATGTGATTATTAGACCAAAAGCAATTCCTCGAAAAGTTCCTTGACTTATAAACTGTACAGCTAGGAGATCACAGTCTCTATATTGCACTCTTGTGTTAAATTACCAAATTGACTTATAAGCAATAAAGTCAGGTTACTAGATTATTTCAAAGGTTGACTGTAAGTTGTCTAGAACAGGTAGGCCTGTATGTCCATTAATGGTAATGAAAAGAGTCTAAAGATTACAATTTACTGTAAACACAAATGTATAAATACATTCAAGTTTCTTTACAGGACAAAAAGAGAATTGTATGTAGGCTACATGTGATGTCACTGATTTCTCTTTCTTCTTAAAGTGGCTTTACTTGCCATCTGGGCTTCATTAGCAGCTCCCGTGGGAACAGTTATGAAAGACAGTAATCACTCATAAGCAATTTACTTTCTGAATGTTTGTACTCGCAGGAAACAATATGTCGCGAAGTTTAAAAACTAATGAGTGAGATGCTCGGAGACTGACGCTCCCTGTAGACACATTAAACAATAATCACAATAATAGGAGAATATAATTTACTCACTTGATTTTGACTCCTTAATGTGAAGTTGTTGTTGTTGTGCCTGCAACACGCGTTCCACATGCAACAACCCCTCGATTTTTTACAATGTAGCAAGTCTAACGTAAACATCCACATGCAACAACCCCTCGACTTTATACAATGTAGCAAGTCTAACGTAAACATACGTACCCTCAAACAAAAATATTTTTCATCAACTTGAAGCATATTCCGTACTCCAATGAGAAAATTATTAATATGTTTAGGAGATGCCATATTAATATATTAGGATTTTAAAACTAGCCTACTGTATGTAACTAGACTTTGATGATTTTTTTTCCTTAGGTTTTCCAAAGATGACATATTTTCATCAGTTTCTCATTAATGTTTGGTGAAACTGTTTCTTAGAAATTCAGTTGACCTTAACATGTGATTTTTACACATAGGGGCCTATGAACTTCTTTTCATAATGTACACCACCGTTCAAACGTTTGAGGTCAGTAACACTTTTTTGTTAAATATATATTTATGTATTGTTTATAAAATAGAAAAAAATATTTTAGAATGATATCTGAAGGATCATATGACACGACACTGAAGACCGGAGTAATAATGCTGAAAATTCAGCTTGAATAAAATACAATTTGAAATGTACCTATTAAAATAGTTATTATAATAAAATTTAAATTTGATTATTTCACAAGATTAGCCTACTATTCTTAAAAAAATATAAAAAAATCGCGCTGACCCCAAACTTTTGAACAATAAATCAAATAAAACACAAAAAACCAAGAAAAACAGAAAGTTTGCACTGACCCATCAACAACTTTTAAAAGATTAGATCGATATCTTATGTTTTCTCATAAAAATTTAACTCATAAAGGTAGGTAGGGGTGTGTGTGTGTGCGCGCGCGCATGTGTGTGTAGTGGAGGTAAAGTGGTCTGTGGCAGCTCACTGTGACCAGTTCCTAGTGGTCAGTGGTCCAAATCCAAGAGACTAGATTGAATTTATTGCTACTGGGCTAAAGGTAACAAATACATGCAATATAAAGAGGTAGATGGTGCTATTATTCCTAGATGGATTTTGAGCCCATCTCAAAAAGCAATCAAATGGAATAGATTGATACTGTGAGCAATATCATTATATCATCATATTTTAAGTGAACATCAGCACCATAGTGGAATACGACTGGGTGCACTTTAAATCTGTGGGAAAAAAAAGTATGATGTAAAGAGTTAAGCCCTACAAGCGATTTATTCCACCCATATATTACAAGTTAGCGCATTGCACATTTAGCAGTCTTTTTCGTGCATAGGTCTTTGCATGATAAGAACATTTCCATGCATTAATCTACGTCAACTATTTGATGTTCTGCGTGTGCATGTGAAAATATCTTCATCAGCCAAGGCAGTCAATAGGGATGTTGGGATGCCATGAAGGCCAGAAGAAAGGTTACAGGAGGTCATGTAGAACGACTTTCTGTGACAGCGGCCTCAGATCCCCCTCCTCTCTAGACACGGCCACGCTAAACAATAGCCAGCGAGGAAATTAAAAACAAACAAAGTCCCCGTGGCAACTCCAGTGTCACCACAGCGGATCCTCTCATCACCACGGATACTGAAACATCAAAGAGCAGCAGTGTGCGGATAAAGAAGATGACCTCACACTCACACATCAACAAAGGCTTGTTATGCAGTTACAATGGAGCACAGGAGCACAATGAATTTTAACATGTTGAATGCATTGTAAAGGTGGACTGAAAAGATGTAATTAAATAAGTAAATATATGAATACATTGGTGTAGGGTCTTGGAATAAGCCCGTTAAAATAAATAAGAAAATAAATAAATGCAAATATTAGATGTTAATATATTTCTAAGGATTTGAATGAAGTAAATTATAATGGGAATGTTCTGGGAATGGGAATCACATTAAAATAAATACATTTATAGATTTATATAAGAATTTTAATATGCAGAAAATGATGTACAGATGGTTGGGAAACACATTATCAATAAATACACCAAATAAACTGCACAGTTCAAAGCTAGAAATAAGACTTATGGACATGGAGGTTAAATTATTTTTTTTTAGAATAAATCTATACTTATATTTTAAATCTCTATAATAAAAGCTACATGTAAAAAATATACTTAAATATTTATAGGTGTTAATAGATTTATAATGTTTTGTCTATGGCCTGGAGGCATGAATCAGTGACATTTCAAATAACTGTTGTTATAGGCGTAATCTCCAAGGGAAAATGGAGCAAAAGCGGAGAGAAGATTTAAGTAAATGACTGTGTCAGCCTCTATTTATTTGTGACATGACTGCCGGAGGCAGAGCCCGAGGGTAACCATTAGGACTTGGACCATAAAGGAGTCAAATGCAGAGCTATTGCTGAAAAGTTAGTATGTAATGCAGCAACTTATCAGCAAAGTGTTCCCTGTGGAGAAATAGAGAGAAAGCGGGAGAGAAAGAGAGGGAGGCATTATGGGAAATGAATGCCATGCATAAGCACCTCAGGCCAAATGCATCCACTCCATTAGAGTTATTATCCAAAGCCAAGAGGATCACTCAGAAATGGTCGGTCAGTGTCCCCGCAAGACAAATAATTTGAACCATAATAGGTTATAGATTATAACTTTAAATTTGTAGGATCAAACATCTGCATAAAATAATGAAGTCGCCATTTATATCCCCAGAGTTCAAGTCGGTCCGATAGGACGCTCGATGCAATTTATCGCCGCAATTTAATTATAACAACATTGCGCTTATGATAATAATTACATTTATTTACAAGAAAATGCAGAGCAAGGCATTTCTTTCGAAAATAATTTGCGTTCCATTTATTTATATCTATTAAAACTTTGTGTATTATACCGTGACACCACGGGGAGATGTAAGTGAAGATGAAACGTGAGCCTGAATTAATTAAATGACACTAATGCGGCACGGAATAGAGGACGCGGGGTCGAAACAGTTTGTAAGGTCTGCTAGACAACTGGCGCAAGTCCCCGCGGGGAGGAGATTATGATGGGTTCCGTGTCACTCAAACCGGGGGAACACAATAACTTCTCTAAACAGAGGAGAAAGCAGCCTGAGGCAGGACAGCCTCTGCCAGTGAGGGGACCGCAGCAACCCTGGCCCGCACAAAGAATGCCTGTAATCTGCAGGTTGGCTGGGGGTGATGCCGGGCCCGGGCTCTGCTCTGCAGCAGGCCTGCCACTATTGTCGGCGAGCCTCAAAGATGCAGGCTGGGAGGGATTTGGGGGTGGGGGGTGGGAAGGGGAAGATGTTGTGTGAAAGCATTGTCTGGGCATTACAATTGCACTTTTTCTAATCCTTTGTGTCCTCCTGTTGACAGTGGATATTAAGTAAGCAGTCGGACATGGAAAGGATATGACTCCCACTCCTGTCTTGAGGCCAAGAGAGGAAGAAGGCCGCCCGGTTTACTCACTGCAGCTAGAGTGAGGGTTTGAGAGATTATGCTAAAAAAGAGAGACCGGCTGAAAGGGGTGGAGCAGAGACCCAAACAAAGACTGAAGAGAAATCTATGGTTGGCATGTAAATGAGCAAGCAAGAGGGATACACTCGAAAACAAGGGAAAGAAAGACCAGAGACTTTTTCCATCATGGCAGACACTTTTTCCGGCTCCTCAAACAGATGCTGAGGCAGATGGTAGCGAATTAACAGAAAATGAGAGAAGAAGAAATGAGAAAGCTCATGACTGGTCCGGGGAGGCAAAACATTAAAAAATAAAGATTAAAGTGTGAGCGTGCCTGTGCTTCAGAGAGCGAGTCAGTGAATACAGTAGGTGATCATGCCCATATTTGTGTGCGTGTGTGTGTGTGTGTGTGTGTGAGAACAGAGCAGGAGGTGGGCTTGTCCTGTTAAAACAGCAGCTCAGCTGGGGAAGAAAACAGAATGGGTAGAAGAGCAGTGCTCGGAGCTACAGTGTGCAATAATAATCAGAGGCATGAAATTACAAGGGTGATATTTGTGGGACCCCAGGGTGTGGTGTACGGACTCTCCTGGAGCTCACCTGGGTCTCTCATCACATACTCCATACTGTCCCGCCGTCATTAATAATCAGAGGAGCAAAGCACCCACACCGCAAGAAGTTTGGCCGAATTTACGTACATCAGCAACCGTTTTTTTTTTTGTTTGTTTTTTTTTGCCAGCAATGTTGCCGTCACAGATGAAGAGAATGTGCATGTTAGGCAAGTGACTGTAGGCCAATACTGGCAAACCCAATACTGGGTCGTGAGCTCATGTGATAGAAGAAGGTATGTGATATTTATTTTTTAATCAACATTTATATGGCATGGACCAATAGAACCAGCAGCGAAGCATGAAAATCAATCATCAACTAGCTCAATTAAAGTTTTATCAGAGAATAGAACCCAATACCTGTTCCAGCGTGCTTTCACTCTGAAGGATTGAAGAGAAATTGAAAAGTCGCAAACATAATAATTTGGTATACTAGTATTTTAATGAACATTTTAATTCTATACAGTACATACACAAACCCAAACAAGCTTTCATTAATGATAATTCACTTAAAATTGACGTGTGGTATTTCATTTCTGTACCAACACCAAATTTAATTCCACAAAAAGAACTGTTTTCAAACAGGTTTTTCCAAACTCTCCTCTCATCTGCCATTGGTCAAACAAACCAATAGCCCCACCCTAAACTCTCCCCATTGGATGAGCCACTTTTGCTATGTCAGGTTGGGAACTTTAAAGCTACACTGTGTGATTTTTACCCCCATCTAGCAGTGAAAAGGTATATGACCATCCAGTGAATATTAGTTTCTGTTCCTCTCAATTCCGATTTCGTTTTAACTCCTACGGTGGCCAATGTAGTCCAAGATTAACATGGTTTCCAGTTCGACTTCGTCCATGAGTGTTAACTCAAACGTAAACGCGAAAGGCGAATCTTGAATTAACGGGTATGTCCCTCTTTGGCTAATGTACTTTCAAGATGGAGGGGCAACATGGCAACTGACATTAGAACCCCTTACCCGTATGTATTTTCAATGGCATATTATACACTCAAGAGAAGTATTATACTTGAACGAAGTAAATATACATTAATGAGCACATACAAGTGTTTTTAGCTAAGAATAGACTAAAAGAGTTACACAGTGTAGCTTTAAACAAACAAACAAAGTTTTGTTATCAGCACTTTAGAGGAGAAGCAACCCATAAAAGCCTTACTAGCTGCATATTCTGCATATTAAAAAAGTAAAGGAGAACGTATTTTAGAATTTAAAATAAATGGGACACCTTTAAAACATTAGCTGAATTAACTACTTGAAAGAGAAGCACTTAGACTGCAGCTCCATGGACATTCATATGAAATTGCCCATCAGTCAATGGTTCCTTTCTTAACAGGGACCTCCATCTTTCCATCTCTCAGGTGAAAGTTACACACCAGGGTGTTGTCAGGGTAAAACTGATAATAACAGGCAGAGAGTGCTCTCCTCCCGCTCAGAACAACCCCATATTTTCACCCCTAAATGGTCTAATGACAGAGTGAAAGGGGTACTGTCGGCTCTGCTCTGACAATGTGCTGAGTGGACATAATCAGCTATTGGCCAACATATACCTTTCTCTTTGGCACAGAAAGTCGGCTCTGGTTTATTGCAGGAACAACGCCTCTTGTCTCATGTTACTCCTCATTCACTTCATATTTAGTTGAATTTTAAAAAAGCATGTTGAATGTTATCTATAAATGCATTCTGCTGTTTAGTTAAATATTTATATTGCCAAGTAAATTGGATAGTTTTTTTTCCATCATCCTCATATTATTCCAAACCTGTATGAGACACAGAAACTCTGGATAATGACTTGGTCACTATTTATGCAATTTCCAATGACATAGGATAAAGCTTCAAAAAGGATGCAAAAGCACAATAAAACTGACCCATTATATATTGTCTCTTGAGTCATTTCTTTTGAATTTATTAGTTCTCCCTCACTCAGTGATTCAGTCGCAGCAGTTATCAGTTGACAAAAATATGTATTTTCTAACATTCCCATTAATGTATAAAAACATTATGTAAACATCGTTTTTTATGTTATAAAACTTTTTTTTGTTATGCAAACATTGGGGACATTCAATTTTAGCATTTTGGAAACATAATGGGATACTTTGGTTTGGAATGTTCTTGAACGATAGTGACATTAAAAAAAATGTTTCAGAAATAAAACATTCATCATGATCAATAAACGATCTTCATAACTTTGAGAAAACCTTGCCAGAATATTTATTGCCACAGTTTTGAGAATGTTCACTGTTAGCTGGTAAAAGCTCAAGGAGAGGAAGATTATTATAATATATTAAAGGGATAGTTCACCCAAAAATGAAAATTAGCTGATGATTTACTCACGTGTATATGCCATTCTTCATAGAGAGGAATACAATTGGAGAAATATTTTTTTTAAAAATCCTGGTTCTTCCAAGCTTTGCAATGTCAGCGAAAGGCCGTTTCTTTTTTGAAGTCCATAAAAGTGCATCAATCCGTCATAAGAGAACTCCACATGGCTCCGGGGGGTTATTAATAAAGGCCTTCTGAAGCAAAGTGATGCGTTTCTGTAAGAAAAATATTCTCATTTAACATGCTACAAAGTAAAATTCTAGCTTCCGGCCAAATGGCCATACAGGCCTAAAGCGCTTAACTTACGCAACTTGTGACGTCGGAAGTAACGCGTCGTATGGTGTAGCGTATATCAGCAGTACGTCGCATTACTCGCATAAGTTCCGGTTTAGACTTAAGTCGAATCCGTACTTGCATTTGGCCGGAAGCTTGTTTTAAATATGTATATTTTTCCTAAATTCTAAAAACTGCTGGGTCGTTTCAATCCAAATTTGGGTCAAATATAGACAAACCCAAAAGTTGGATTAAAAATGTAATTTAAAAAATTACAGTTGAAAGTGAACATTTTTAACCCAACATTTGGGTTTGTCCATATTTGACCCAAATTTGGGTTGAAACAACCCAGCATTTTTTAGAGTGTACACAAACACATCACTTTGCTTCAGAAGGCCTTTATTAATAACCCCCTGGCTGGAGTTCTCATGATGGATAGACGCACTTTTATGGACTTCAAAACAGAAACTGCCCTTCACAGACATTATAAAGCTTGGAAGCGCCAGGATATTTTTAATATAACTCCAATTGTATTCATCTCAAAGAAGAACGTCATATACGGATGACTTGAGGGTGAGTAAATCATGGGTTAGTTTTCATTTTTGGGTGAATTATCCCTTTAAAAAAAGACTTTTTTATGTAGTACAGGAATGTAGTACTACATTGCTTTATACTTTAACGGTTCTTTTGTAAACTTTTTGAAGCTCGAAAGATCCAATTCCATTCATCGTAACTGTATGGAAAAGCATTCAGTACCACAAAAGAAAAATGACGGTGAGCAAATTATGACAAAATTCTCCATTTAAATGTTTCTATACAAGCCTGCGATTTTATAGCTTTGCACAGATGATATGTAGTACACGTTTTTGCATTAAAATATAATAAAACCTTACAATTTAGCCCCTGATCTTGCAGGCCTCACAACAACGGCTCCCTCCAGTTTGGAAATACAAGCAGGCTCATTGGAGACCTGCAGATTAAGTGCATATTACAGCGACCATCTTATCAGGCCCACAATGCATTCCTGGAGGCCAGTGATTTTCCCGGGATTAATGCCAGTCGGGCACTTTCCCTCTGAATGTGCTGTCATCTCGGGGGTCTGAATGACTGCCACCCGTTCTCGTAATCACTTCACGAGCTCATTCCCCTCTGACTGTCACCACTATTCTGCTGATGGAGGCATCTTTCACAGAGACGCAGCATGGCACAGCAAGACGAGAGATGCTAAATGAAGGGCGAGAGGCTACAGACATTGGTCAGCGTGACCCGGCTAGGCCTCGGGCCCATGTTTAGAAGTGATGGTAAGATGCTGTAACACTGACATATATACAAAACAGTCAACCACTGTACGAAAGGACATTAAAGCAAAAGGATGAAATTCTAGGAGGCTGAAGGGGGTGATGTGTGTAAAGGGGTAGCCACGGCCCCATTACAAAACACGATAAGAGCCTGCCGAACAGAGTTACAGCACATATAGCACAAGCTAGCCGAGTGGCAAGAATGCACTTTGTCTTTAGACATGAAAACAGCAGCAGCTGTGTTACAATTCCGTCAGGGGCCAGGGCGAAATTGCTGTTTTTACATTTCTGTATCATTTCTGCCCATAAGGAATATGGATAGCAAATAAAATATTCAGGCCTATTGTCTGATTTATTTCTTTTATTATCCACAAATATCAGGCAGGCAGTTTAAAGGATAGCTCGCCTCATTCTGGGCCCTCTCGCTTGGGGCCTGACAACCTATCAACTCTGCTTGCATAAACAGGTCAGGATTGTCTGAACATTCCAATATGTTCTACTTTAAGCTTTCAGCATGCAGAATCTCTAAGTAGAGACGGGGGGGAAATATCCTTGGGGGAAACAATGGAGGCTGCTATCTCTCAGATGACAAATGTACGCTGAACGTCCTGAAATTGAGAAACAAAATGGTATTAATTTTCAAATAACAGGGGACCAGGAACTTTCAGGTTTTCTGGGATCGTCTGGTTAAGAGGCTGCGATTCTAGCCTTTGCGCACAGAAAGGTTTTCTATTATTTGTTTAGGAGGCAGCGGGGATTGGTGAGAGGGTTGGCTGGTGTCGCTCTTGATGACACAGTGGGGCCCACGAGCTCTAAGTAATTGACCATTAATGAACTACAAAAGAGTGCCCACTGAGGAATATTCACAAGGGCTCATGGGATTTCATAATAGAGGCAATAAAGAGGTGTGGCTTCTACCCATTAACATTACTCCCAGGACCACAATGGGATTTTAAATAGCCAATCAATAAAAGACATCATGATGTTATGCTAATTATATGACCTTTAGATTGAGAAAATCTGTGGATTTCTAGAGGTAAAGGGGGGAAAAAACAAGTTGATGATATTGTTAAGCCACATTTACAGCTGGGACACTCTTTTGATTTCCAGTCTGTAGATTACATCATAGAAATACAAGTCTAATGCAAAAAAATATTATTGATGATAAATAGTTAATTACATATATTTATATTATTATATAAATATATAATATAAACAAATGCATTATATATATATATACATTTATTATATATATTTATATAATAATATAAATATATAATATAAACAAATGTGTGTGTGTGTATATATATAAGTATAATTAATTGCTATTAAAAAAACAACTATCCTGGAAGAGAGAGCAAAAACAAGCATTTTAGTTGCAAAACAGACAAGGACGTCACAAATTTTGCCTGACATTTACTATTTATTACAATATACGCCAGATGAATTTGAATACCATGCACCCCAGTCGGTTTTAGTTGAATTTTTTTTCCCACCGAGTTATGACGCTATGAAATGGATATCATTACATATAACACTGCTTCCATACAAATACCATGTAAGTAACGTCCTTGAAGGCTAAATAAAAAATGGTTCATCATTGGCGAAAGAAATGGCAAGAGAAATTTATGGCTGCTGATGTCCCTCATCATTACTGCAAAGTAGTCAGTAAAATTCCGTCGTAACTTTCAGGGAAATAAATAAATTTGGCCCCATGACCTTGAGGAAAAACGCCAGAGCGGTGATGATGGCCCCTCTCTCTTTCCATCACCATCTCTCATTCGCACAGTGTTTCCAAACATACAGGCGGGCTAAAGATATTCCACCTTGAATCGCTCTACACGCGGCCCCTGGAGAGAGAGCGAGTCCCTGTGCTGAGACGCCCTGTGCTGCCCAATCTCAGGCTCTGGCAGAGGAAAGGAAATGACAGCACAGGAATATGCAGTGAGCCTCACTTTAAATCAAGATAAAAGACAGAAATGGAAAATAATGGGACGAACAAACCCCCGGACGACTCAGTCGCTTAATGGAAACACATGGCTGAAGGCTGAGGTGTTGTCAGCAGCCCGCGCCATGACATTCCTTTTTGATAATCTGGCCTGCCATAAAATTAGAATAGCAAATACCTCCTGACAAAGATGCATGTTCCCCCTCTATTGTGCCATCATAAAAAACTCTGCTGGTGACTCCGAACGCCACAAACTTCAATTTAAATTTACAGCGCCGCGAAAGAAGAAGTGATATGCGCTCAAAAATTTTAATAACCTATTAAGTTACGACTTCAATTTCATTTTATGAATATTTTCCTTGGGGAGCACAGCTATCACCAGAGAAAGATAGAAATTTAAAAAAGATAAATAGTGCCATTAATCTACAACATTTCTGTTCCATTATCCTTGAGATGAGGAGTTATTTTTGCTCAGATCCTCACGTAATTAGCTCCTTACACTTGATTCACAAGCCAGAAAATGACCGTGTTCAGAAAATTAAAAATTTGTCATTAAGTGGAATTTAACATAATACCATTTGTCTTTATATATTCCCCAGCTGACAAGCATCTGCAATGGAAGTTGATCAGGATTCAGTGGCAAAAGATTCAATGAAACAAATGCATCTCAAAACAAAAAGAGAAGGACCCTTACAGCAAATTTTCATTTGGAAATATGAAATAAGAGGAATATAGAGGAAAACTGTTCAAATGTAAAATCGAATATAAAAAATACATTGAAATATCTGTTGTTTAAATTAAAATACCAAAAGAAAAATGCCACAAATTATGCAAAAGTAGAATAAAATAAAATGTCAGATTTAAAGCATTGGGGTGTCATATAGGGTTTGTTTTTTCTTCACTGTTTCCTTGTGGGGGGGGTTTCCCAGTAGCAACAACATCACTAATATCTAAAAAAAATAAATAAATAAAAATGAAGTGTCACTCACAACAAAACTTGTTAGACTTTCAGATGAGAGATAATGTCAGGAAGTTTTTAAAATCTAGTTATTGTTTGTCTCTTGGGCATTAAACACAAATTTGGTAAGATCATGACTATGGAGCTCACAGCAGGCTGCCCCATAATATCTAATGGGTCATCAAAGGGAATTGTTGGTGGAGAGCGAACATTTACTCAAATAGTTATGGAAAACCCCATGAGGTGTCACATGACTCATTACCGCCAAGCTCTTTGCTTAGTTATCAGACTCATATGGCTATTAGAAAGGCAGGTTAAAATAGACAGGCATTTGGCACTCTTCTTATTCTATTAAAAAGCTCAAGCTAATGCTGATTGTAATGAACTGGTGTAATGCACATGATCATAACCATAAAATATACTGCCAGCGTAGCTATAAATACAAAGACCTTATTATCCGCAAGTAAATTGGCGCCTCTACAGTCTTTGCAATTATGATTTATGACTGCCATGCTAAATCATGATGAAGATTGCAACATAAATATGGCACCAAAAAAAAAGAAAAGTGTAACCCCCCCATAAAATAGAGGAATTGGGAATTGGCTTGGTGTTCTATGATTGACCTGCCTGTTTATCTGAGGGAATAACGAGCCTTGACTGGTGCTCAGTGAGATTCCCGAGTGTTCAGTCTAAATACAAATCACAGGCAGAAATCTCCTGTAGTTCAGGCCTATTTTATCACTATTGTAACAAGAGTTCCTCAGATAAACCAGGTGAGAGTTCCAAAATGACATCATAAAGCCTTCATGACTCTCGTGATCCACGCTTGCCTCTGAAAATTGCCCACATGGCCTAAAACAGCAGTGCATAACCAACAGATTCAAAGCTAATAAACTCATTTCATAATAATATGTGTGACTATGCTTGCAATCAATCATGATGGGGAGTTTGCGCTCTCCTGATGTCAAACTGAGCCGTTGACCCCAATCAGTCCGTGTGGCAAATTTTGGGAATTACAGTGGGGTGTTGATTCATTTTACATGAATTCGCTTGTGAAGGAGAGAAATATATTCTGGTCGCACAAAAGGTCTAACTTCACCATAGTGAATTGCTCAGCCAGATTTTGTGTGGGTGGGCTTTCTGAAGATTGAAGAGGGGCTCTCAGTCATAATCCTGGAGCAATTTTCATCTGTTGT
The DNA here is from genome assembly GCA_038021265.1 of Cyprinella venusta. Lineage (NCBI taxonomy): Eukaryota > Metazoa > Chordata > Actinopteri > Cypriniformes > Leuciscidae > Cyprinella > Cyprinella venusta. The sequence continues at coordinate 22,669,771 of CM075869.1, read as the reverse complement.
TTTTCGGTATGCGAAGCAAACCCTATTTTGTCCACAAATAGGGACAATTTCAAGGGAACAACGTCCCACTCCTGAAGCTATAGTTTATTTTGTGATGCCTGATTAGACGGACCTCTAACCAGAACGATTTATCTTGCACACACATGGATTGATGTGGTGATTTAATAAAAATAGACATATAAAATAACTATATATCCAATAAAAACACTGGCAAAAATGCCATGCCTGTACATAGAGCATCATGCGGTTGCTCATAAGACTCCCCGCAGCTTTCACACCTGCCTTCACAAGCCTGCTGCCTGTGGCCTAAGAGTGCTCAGACAGGCCGGAGAGATGAATGGAACATCCACCATTTGGTCCTCATTACATTTGGCCACAGAAAATGGATTTTGATTTTTGTCACAGCTGCTAACCTCCCTGGGCCCATTTCTGGAAGACTTGAGGAAACCTGGAGCTGAAAAAAAACACATGAGAATCATCGATGTCATCTAAAGAAGATTTTATTGCACAAAAATTAGAAAAATAAATACATGTGTCATTTAATATTCAACCATACTCACTTTCAATGAATATAGCGGGTTCAATACCCGAGTTCACCAACAGCATTTGTGGCACAATGTTGATTTTCACAGAATTGAATTTCAATTTGTCTTTCCTTTTCTTAAAAAATCTCTACACTATCTCACGACCAATTTGTACGAATTCGTACGAGTGATTAAAAAGTGGCTAATTCGTACTAATTCATATAACCTCACTCGTACGAATTCATACGATTTGTCTAAACCCACGTGATGGGTAGGTTTAGGGGCGGGGTCAGGGTTAGGTCATTCGTACGAATTCATACGAATTGGCCAATTCGTAAAATTTGTACGATTTTGATAATTATCGATTGTTACGAATTATCCACCTCATAAAATTTGTACGAATTCCCGTGAGATCGGGTTGAAAATATAGGTTCAGTAAGACACTAACAATGGAAGTGAGCCAATCCATAAACATAACATGTTTTACATATATAGTAAATAACATAAAAATATTACCTATTATATATTACCTTGATTACCTTTGATATTACAATATTACATATTACCTTGATTTTAATGTGAAAAAAAATGGTCACACCCTTTTACTTTTGCAAATTTTATATAACACATAAAATCAAAAAATGACCATGATAATGAAAAGAACAATTTCACAGATTAAAAAATACACGCGTTTTAACAGAAGTGTTTCATAAAAAATTATAAGCTTCACATTTTTACTTATAAATCCTCCAAAACCATAGGACTTCCACTGGAGGTGCTTTCAAAATCAACTTGTTTGTTTTAAGGAAAAAGAAGGGCAAAGTGGAAATGAATTCACGGTAATCAAAATTATGTCACAAATGCTGTTGATTGAGCTTATATTGAACTCAAAATATTTCAATAATATAGTGTTATTTTAGAACAATTGTTTTTAATACGTTTAATTAAGAAACCAAATGTGTCACAGCCTTATATCTCTCTCTCATTCCACACACACACACACACACACACACACACACACACACACACACACACACACACACACCAACAGTGCACTGCTTACATGCTACTCACATCGATTCAGCTCCCGGGGGCCCAAACCAATTTCTCTTATTTTCTGCCCGTCTCCCTGCCTGAACCTGCAACAGCCATCAGACCCATTAATCCTTCCACCCAAGATGACTATGACTGATTTGGCCGCCAAACAATCAATTTGTATCTCTCTCACTTCTTCACTCATTCCTTTCTCTTTTGTGGATGTAAAGAATATCATGAAAAAGTGTCAGCGGTAACAGTTTCACAACAGTGGAGTAATAGAGTAATAAGGCAATCAGCGTTTGACCTTGGAAGACAACTAATTCATCTGCCCATCTATCTTAATTATTTCACTTTTCGAAGCACAGTGAAAGAGAAACTGTATCAAGTCACTCAACCCTCTGATGCAGCCACATCTCGTCTTCACCCATGTTGATTTTTGTTTTCTTTTGTTTTGTGTTTTCTCAGGAGAAATGTTTGATGGACGTCAGGTAGCAGGAGATCTATAGAGAGATAAACACATCTTATCAAGCAATTCATAATTAATGCATCAGTCGACCATTAAGAATACTTCATTTTAAGTATCTCTATCAAATCTGTCCTTTTCATACAATCTTATGTCTGACTTTGTTTGATAATTGATCAATTTTGCAACATCGACACTGTTATTGAACTGAACTGAATCAACATTGAACTGATTCGATGCTTATAGCTGAATAAAACTAATTTCATAATTGATTACCTTTACACAGTTATTGAACTGAGCCAACACAAACTGACTTGAGACGAATAATGATACTGTAAAGCTGCTTTACGGCACAATTTGAATTGAACTCATGTTTGATGAAGTTTGCATCATTGATCATATTACACGACATCCCAACACTATGCGTTTCTGAATGGTTAGCATTGCAGATTACCATGCTCATCTTGTGAGAGGAACATGAGGCCAGAACCCCCCTCTGAATGGCGAGGAGCAGAAGGTAGGGTCGGCCATGTCTGGGAAAAGCTGCAGTGGAACATTTGTCAGGAGACAGTGACAAAAAGGGGGTGGAAGGGTGGGGAGGCAGAGCTCCACACTATTCAGAGACAATTTGTAAGCGCGGCTGTTGAAGTCAGGCCAAAGACTGGCGAACAGCTGGAGCCCCACCATGATTGATAAACGTGGGCCCCAAGAACTTCATTTCGATGTGAATGAAGACAAAAGCCCGACAATGTTCAGCGAGTGTGTAATGTTAGCGTCATTAAGTGTCAGCTCTGGACATGCCCTGGCTCTCAGATGGGCGACTGAGAGATGCCATGAGGGAGGTCAAGACCCGTGCTAATTACCATTTTAGGACAAAACACTCTTTTGTAGCTCTGCAATTATTGATTTACCTCTGAGGGGAAATCATTATAGAGTAGGTTTTGTTGTTCAGTACGAGGATTAAAACATGCACGCATGTAGATGTTGCATTGTGGAAAATTGAAAATGTATGCAACCCGTTGGTAATACATTTCACAGTGAGCGCATAGTCCTTTTCACATGAAAATTTACCTGGAATTAAAAAATGTGGGGTTTGGAGTATGGATTCGCAGGATGAACTAATGAATGTTATATTTTGTTCTTTTTGTCGCTTGAAATCTGTATTGTATTCAAGAACTGTGTTTGATATGATGGTAGGTATACACATGCATGGATTTAGAGGCATAAGGTACTGTAAGTATTACATACAACAATGCAACAATGCATTGACATGTACTTTTCATACTTATGTACTTTTAAAAACAAGTACTTCTGTACATTTACTTAAGTAAAAATTGTTTTTTACAACTTTTACTTGTAACAGATTAATATTTGACCAGTAGTATCTGTACTTTCACTCAAGTAAGGAACTTGTGTACTTTGTCCACTTCTGACCACAATCAAGACCACAATCCTTAGGTCTTCTGAAGTAAGCTCAATTACAGTAATCCTTTATGTAATTTACAAATTTAAGATTTTATCACCTTAAGCTGGCATTCCTCTTTAAGTGGTTCAGCTATGTATGTCATGACCATCATCATCATCCTGGCTACTAAGGAGTTCTCTGAATAATGCACTGACAGAGACCTACAGCTGTGGTGATACTAACAGAGAAGCAAACCTGAATGTTTGCTGGGTGTATCTTATGATGCCAAAGCACCAGGGGAGGATGAGATCCGCCCTGAGCACCTCAAGTCTCTGGATGTTGTAGGCCTGTATTGGCTCACATGCCAGTCTCATCCCAAGACGTCATATAACTGCGTTTTAGGACGTCTTTTGACCATACGTCAATATTCGCCTTTTTAGGGCCCCCTTAAACATCAGTAGATGAGGTTATGGGATCCAAACTCTACGCCAGACCTAAAACTACCCCTAAACCTAACCCGTCACCTAACTGACGTTAAAGGTAAAGCATCAGTTGTATGATGGCCCGGGATCGCCATCTACCGACGTTTAAGGGGGCCCTAAAAAGGCGGATATTGACGTATGGTCAAAAGACGTCCCAAGACGTCAGTTATATGACTTTTTGGGATGAGACTGTGTTACAGGAACATCGTGTGGTGTTCAGGGACAGTACATTTTTTGGGCTGGAAGACCGGGGTGGTGGTCCCTCTTTTAAGAAGGGGGACCGGAGGGTGTGTTCCAACTACAGGGAGATCAAACTTCTTAGTCACCTTGGGAAAGTCTATGCCAAGGTACTGGAGAGTAGAATTCGGCCAATAGTAGAACCTCGGATTCAGGAGGAACAGTGCGGCTTTTGTCCCGGTCGTGGAACACTGGACCAGCTCTATACCCTCTCCAGGTTCATGGGAGTTTGCCCAACCAATCCACATGTTCTTTGTGGTTTTGGAGAAGGCATTCGACTATGTCACTCGCGGAGTCCTGTGGGGGGTGCTCTAGGAGTATGGGGTCTGGGGTCCTTTGCTAAGGGCTGTCTGGTACGACCGGAGCAAGAGCTTGGTTCACGTTGCCGGCAGTAAGTCAGACTTGTTACCGGTGCATGTTGGACTCCGTCAGGTTCTGTTCATAATTTTTATGGACAGAATTTCTAGGCGCAGCCAGAGGCTAGAGGGTGTTTGGGGATTGGCGACCACATGACTTCATCTCTGCTTTTTGTGGATGATGTTGTTGTGCTGGCCCTATCAGACCAGGACCTTCAGCATACACTGGGACGGTTTGCAGCAGAGTGTGAAGCGGCTGAGATGAGAATCAGCACCTCTAAATTCGAGGCCATGGTCCTCAGTCGGAAAAGGGTGGCTTGCCAACTTCAGGTTGGTGGAGAGTTCCTGCCTCAAGTGGAGGAGTTTAAGTATCTTGGGGTCTTGTTCACAAGTGAGGGAAGGATGGAACGGGAGATTGACAGACGGATCGGTGCAGCTTCTGCAGTAATGCGATTGATGTACCGGTATGTTGTGATGAGGAAGGAGTTGATCTGCAAGGCCAAGCAGTCGATTTACCGGTCAATCTACGTTCCTACTCACCCCTATGGTCATGAGCTGTGAGTCATGACCGAAAGGACAAGTTCCCGTATAGAGACTGCCGAAATGAGCTTTCTCTGCAGGGTGGATGGGCGATCCCTTAGAGATAGGGTAAGAAGCTCGGTCACTCGGGAGGAGCTCAGAGTAGAGCAACTGCTCCTCCACATCGAGGGGAGCCAGCTGAGGTGGCTTGGGCATCTGTTCCGGATGCCTCCTGGACACCTTCCCACCGGCAGGAGACCCCTAGGATAACCTAGGACATGCTGGAGGGATTATGTCTCCTGGCTGTCCTGGTGTCCCCCTGGAAGAGCTGGAGGAAGTGTCTAGGGGAGAGGGAAGTCTAGGCATCTCTGCTTAGACTACTGCCCTGCAACCCGTCCCTGGATAAGCGGAAGACGATGCTTGTATGTATGTATTAGGGGTGTAATGATACACGTATTCGTATTGAACCGCTCAGTACAAGGCTTTCGATTCGGTTTTCGGTAATCAAGCAGCACTGTTACTATACAGCCAAATCCATAAAGAAAACATTTGAATTCGCTACTGAAGTAATAACATCGCTGCAAGATCTATTGAGAAACATTCACATTTCTCCATTATTAAAGGATCAAACAGTGCTGACGTGGAAACCAGGAAGAAACATTGTGCCATGAATGAACTATCCAGTGTCCACAGATCAGCAACATTCAACATGGATTTACTGCATAACACTACTAACTGTAAGTTTGGCAGGAAGAGTAGGCTATAATGCTTTCAAGTAACATCACGTCGGTTTTATTTTGACATTATGAATACAATTGCTGCCCTCAAATGTTAATCTGAAATAAAATAAACATTTGTTTATAACTACTAAAATATTACATTTCATTTTGTCCAAGGAGCTGTTTTGTTTTATATGCTCCTAAAAGTCAAGTATAGCTCCATCATTGCTCAAAGTTAAAAAATATCATACTTTATGATGTTAGTTTTGATAAAATATAGTTAAAAAAATTAAATCAAGGAAATTTCTCTGCCATTTCTTTCTTTTTGCTGTATCGGAAACGTACCGAACCGTATCGAACCGAGCCGTGAATTTTGTGAACCGTTACACCCCTATTATGTATGTACGTTTTATATAGTAAACTTAAAACCGGAGTTTGATCTTTTGGTGCATAGTACATATTACATTGTCCACATGCACATTGCAAGTGCAAAGACATTTGTTCTTCTTGCAAGGTTAGTTTAACAACAATAATTCAGTCCTATACTGGATAGTTTTATATACAATACAGCTTAAAACTTTTCAAATAGTACATAAAGATTTATGACCAACTTTTTAGCAGTAGTTTCTTCTCCATTTCATTTGAAAAATAAAAGAACAGAAAAAATATATATATATGACAAAGTATATACATCTATTCCATTGCTACTATTCTAGTCTTATTAAATGGCTGGGTTCTCTTAAGAATTTGCAGAGCAAATTGAAAGGTTTTCCGTCAAAGCAAAAAATATATAGACGACTCTGAACTTGATAAAAAATTGTGCATTGTTCTGTTTCAATCCTAAAACTCAATTGCAGACAAACTCATAGCAGCAAGTGGATCCCTGGGACATCTATTCAGAAACACTAGGCCAAATTTCAGCTGCCATGACTCACGATGAATGAGTGAATGTTGATGAACACGGAAGATCTAGGGGCAATCTTTTTTCCCCTCTTTGGCGGAACGAGGGAGGAGAGAGGCGCCTCGGCAGTCCCGTGGGAGGAGTGCACCTCTCTCAATATTCAGAATATTCTGGTGGAAGTTCAGAGAGAGATATCAATCTCACTTTGAAGCACCAGGCCTTCATTTGTTTGTGAGAGATGTGAGGTGTTCAGCAGATGACTGTGCCAATTCTTCAAAAGCCACTTACAGTAGAGACACTCACTGTAGCGTTTGCTTTTGTTGTCTGGGCTCAGATGACTCTCAAACCCAATAGTGAAGCCTTGATTGAAGCAGCGCACCCAATTCACCTGAGCGTTAAGGAGAATGCACAACCTTTGCTATGACAGAGTGAAGCTGAATGCATAGGGTATTGCTGGTAAATAAAAAATAGAAAAAGTTGAAATTTTTGTGATTATAACAGTAAGGCAAAGTAGAATAGATATAAATAAATAGATGTAATAATGTAAAAACAGTCCACCAAAACAGTTATTTTTTTTTTTACTTTTTAAGTTGTTTGTTGATAAAATGATTACATTGATAAAGTTATTACATTGTTCAAATTAATCAATTTTTAGCTTTATTTGAAGAGTTCAGATGCAAAAGCCTCTAAATGCCATTTGAAATTTTCTTCTGAAATGACCATTTTTATCAAGCTTGTATATTTAAGTTCAGTAATTTCACTTAAATGACAATTAATAGGTAATGTTCATTGCCATTTAAGTGAAATTACTGAACTTAAATATACAAGCTTGATAAAAATGATCATTTTAGAAGAAAATTTCAAATGGCATTTAGAGGCTTTTGCATCTGAACTCTTCATTTGTATATGTACATTTCTGACATACATAACAGTTATAGTTTAAGTTGTAATTATAATGTTGACTCATGCATTCTCTGTAAAGCTGCTATGAAATGATGTCTATTGTGAAAAGCGCTATACAAATAAATGTGAATTGAACTGAATATACAGTAGTTTCTTTTTTTTTGTTAGACAGACAGAGATAATGCTAATATACATTTATGCACATTTTAGCAATCAAAATAGCAAGAATAATGAAACAAAATACCATAGTGAAGAGTAAAAGGTGGATTTTTTAAAAAAATATATAAAATAACAAATAAAATATATATAAAATAAAATAAAAATAAATACTCTCACTCCAGTGAGCTCACTGCTCCACGGCAGTACCACCCACTAGCATTTATAAACACATTCACATGGCTGTCAATTTGCTTCATTTTGTGTCACTTTAGAGAGGATTTCATCACCTGGAGGCTCTCCACTTACCGCTGAGGTGCTGTTATTTTTCTTCTCTTTGTCATCAACACTTGTTTTCAGAGTGGTGGCATGTGTTGTATGTGTGTGTGTCAGGATGCCGGTTGCAGTTTTAGCAAAGCAATGGGCCATGCCGGCCTCTCTGCGAGCGTGTTTATAAGGGGAGTCTTCATGGCCACTCAGTTGAGCCTGGTTTACCAACACTATTGATTGCAGGTGATGTTCTGGACAGAGTCCATCTGACCTCTTAGGGGACTTAAATACATCATTGTCCTGGAGGGGGACCTCGAGAGACCTCCTGACCACACAGATGAAAACACACACATGCAACCGCTGTGACATTGTTGGGGAAATAAAGTTATCTTCACAGAGAGAATATACAGATCTATTTAAAATTGTTAAGTTGCATTTAAATACTGTAGAGAATGAAAAAGAAAATGGAAAATGGAGAAACTTTCCTCTTAGATATGCAGTATCACACCATCATGCAGCTCTTCCCTTTTGATTCCCTGGAATCCTAATTAGATTTCTTAATATGCAATCATGTTAACATTCAGGCTAATTTGCGCACCATGCATCTTTGTTTTCCAACACACCTTTGAGCAATTGATGGAAATCCAATGAGACGTAGGCTTACCTGCCATGAAACAGCCACGTCTACTGCTGACACGAGGCAGGGACAGGGGGAAGTACGTTTTAAATTAATTACCATCAGGCCCCTTGTAACTGTTCACTTTTGTAAACAAACATTCTAATGTGCCGTAATTAATTAAATCTGCCACTCTCCCCCTCTCCTCTCATTGATCTTTCTTGGTTTTAGCTTCCAAATCTAGTCAAGGTGTTATTCGCTGGTAGTCAAGTGCCAGGTGAGAGTCTCAGTTGTATATAAAGGCTATAGTTTTCAAGAATATTCCCAAGGATCTTCTAGAATCTGAAGGCATCAGCAGTATATGATGGGGATGCACCAAGGATTTTTCACAGGGACATCCTTTGGGTATTGTAGAACCTGTCTTCATGGGTTGGAGAATAGAGCCTATTGGTTTTGGCTGGAGCTGAGAACTTGGGGGCCTCCACTGCTTTTGGCCAAATCATCAGGAGCCCTGGGCAGGCATGACTGCTTCTCATCATGAAGAATAATGTTTGGCCTGGCAGACCATTAGGGATGCTAATTTTTGTTGGCTTTGTGATGTCACTTCTGATATCCTGGCAATCTGGCAGGGATTACCCGATGCGGACGTACAACCCAGTTTGCCAGGTTCTATTTCTCGTCTCGGCCCCAGTCGAAGCTCTAACGCCACCTGCCTGCTAATGAGCGCTGGCGTTGGGGATGCCCATGCGGGCCGCGTGGCAGGAATAACCATACATCCGCATCACCTGAAGCTCTATGTGAGCGATTGTGGTATGCGGCGTGACAGATGTTGTGCGGTGTAGGGACTATCAGAGGGGGATCAAAGGCACAGATACAAACAAACCCCTGTATGATTCACCTCTGGCTCCGAATCATCCATTCAGAACAGAAATGATTCTTCACCTCACTCCAAAGATGGCTAAAATTTCACCTACAGAACATCCTGCTTGAATCTTCCATCATGTCAGAGACAATACAATTATAGTATTCTCCGATCTCATATTTCATTTGAGAGGCCTTGGGAGCTATTTAAATATATTAAATAGATGAAAATTCACCCATCATTTACACCCTCATGTCATTCCAAACCTTTCTTTCATCTGGGGAACATAAAAAAAAGATGTTTCTATAAAATAAATGCTTATTTTTTCTTCCGTCAACAAAACTCAATAGGGTCCAATGTTGTTCGTATATCAAACAATATGAGTAAATACTGGCAGAATATTCATTTTTTGCTGAACTATGTTTTTAATTTACAATTGGAACTGCATGGATGGCTCTCATTCATGACAAACATACACTGTAAAAAAAAAATGTGCTCAATTTACGGTAAAATTCCGGTAGGTGTGGTTGCCAGAAATTTACCCTACAAAATACGGTAACAAGATTTTACGGTAACAAGGTTTTACAGTCTTAAATTTACGGTAAAATACCGGCAGGTGTGGTTGCCAGAAATTTACCGTATAAAATACGGTAGCAAGACTTTACGGTAACAAGGTTTTACAGTCTTAACTTAAAATTTACAGAAATCAACCGTTTTTATGATCTGATTTAATGTTAAATTATCGACTAATTGAAGTATTAATATCTGTTTTATACCATTGTAATACACTGACAACCAACAATCACAGCAGTGATGAGAGACACATGGAAGCTCATCACATGAAACTTACTATTAATATAGAAAGCTGCCCAGTGTTATTCACTCAAACATTAAACAGCATCATGGTAACACACATGAATATTAACACATAAATATTTACACAAATGAATGTTTACCGTATATAGCAATGAAAGGTTCTGTTAACCAATTAACAGTTTATTTACCGTTAAAATCACGATCATTATTTACAGTGTATCTATTGTCTAAAGGCCCATTTGCACTAAGGATGATAGCTGTAATAAAAACAATGGAGATATATTTAAAATTATAAAAAATAAAAAAAAATCCTAATTTTAAAAGAATAGCACAGTCCACACCACATATAACAATAAGAAACAGGGCAACGATATCGTTTGAGTCTCTTGTGGAGTGACTTGCAGCATGTACTTATATTACACAACATTATCGTGTGATGGTGAGGACGCTAGTTATCATTATAGTTATCGTTTTTGATGTGAACGAGCCTTAAGAGGTAAGACGGTATGATTAGCCAGTGGAGAGTTCTTATTATTTATAATATAACACAGAGCTACTGTAATTTTGGAGCAGAGCGATACTTGCCAGGTGAGCTACTTTTGAAGAGTCCATGCAAATCCGAAAAAAGTCAAAAAGTCAATTACACAAGCAGCTCAAGCGTGCACCATTGAAAGCTGGTGATGTTTTATTGAAGAGGTCCTTTAACTCACGTGAAATCCAGTGCTGAGCAGCTTTTCCAGAGCACTGGTGTCAGGTGACCTCCCAGAGTCCAGAAAACAACTCTCAGGTGGTCTGCCACGCTCCAATAGGCTGCCCGTTACCCCCGTACACCCGAATACATCAAAGGAACCTATGAGCATATCAAAGTAGGGTCAACTTCACAGTGAAAGCATTAGTTTATAGCCATAATGCTTATTTGCTGTGTACCAACCAGGTATCTGTTTCTCATTTTCTCTGCCGGGCAGTGCTAACTAATTAAGGCACAGCAAGACTAACAAAACACTAATTAATTACAATTACAAAAAGATCAGGTGTAGCTGATGGTCTCTTCAATTACCAACAAAGGAATAACTAGCTCACGTTTTATTCTAGACACTGGCCAACCAAACACTGCTTTTTGCACACTGTAGATTACTGCACTTAGCATTTACAAATGTGGCATCTCAAAGACAATAACTAAAAGATCCTCACTACACTTGTACCAAACTATATGCCAAGCTGTTACAGAGGGCAACATGCTGTCACCACAAATCGATCTGAAAACAGAAGCATCTGCATCTGGAGATGGGGCTAATGGAGGCATTGCCTTGGGTGTGTGATGGAGACAGCTTATTTTTTCCATGTGATTATCCTAACAGTGCTGCTTATATACAAATGTAAATGGGCTGCTTAGAAGCTCCCCCTCCCTCCATGTTTCTCTCTCTTTCTCTCTCTCTCTTCCATCTGCTAGACAATAGTTTTTAATCTTTAATCCATGAGCAACCACTGAACACCAGTGAATTGCAAATTACAGATGTTTTACTGTCTCAGCTATTTTTTTCTCTCCCCCGTTTTGCTTTCCAGCTTCCCACTGTCAGTCAGTGTCTCGCACATATCCTGTGCCATCATGGCACCATATGACACTGTCATCATTTGGTAATTAAACCCGTACTGGCTTTAAATATGAAAAGCTGGCAAGGGGAGATGAGTTGATGGGGCTCGCTGTTGTGGGGACCAGATTTCACAAAAGCATCCAGATTTCCACAGGGAGAATTTTTTACTTTTTCCTGGTGCCCTTTTGCTGACTCTGTCACCATATCTTGTGGTGTTTAATTTGCACATAATGCACGATTTTTATATTAACACGTTTTGTTCGAACTAACTTTTAGAAATTAGTTTGTTATAGTTCACCCAAAAGATGTTGAAAATCGTCTGTCATCATAGACACATCCTCATGTTGCTCCAAACCCATTTGACTTTCTTCTGTGGAATACAAAAGATAAGTATTTTATTACATTAATTTAATGTATGAATTTGTATATGAATATTTGGCATTTTTTCCTTTTGTAGAGTGAGAAGTTGAATGGAACCGTACGATATTTTGAAGAATGTTTTTGGACATACATAGCAAGTAAATGAGGCCCAAACAAACACTGGAAAAAAACTGATTTACACTGCACTGACAAAACAAACAAATAATAAATTTAAAAAACACCACAAAAAATACATTCAGGTTTGGAATGACATGGGGGTGAGTAAATGATGACCGTTTTAATCATGGGTGAACATTTATCAAATCAAATGTTATAAAGCCTGTATAACACGTTCATTTCTCACATTAGGTTCCATCACAAAAGTAATATGGTTTCCAAAAAGAGAGGGATGATAAATGATGAGTGCTGAACTCACAGGGTGCATGAACCCACTGCGCCCTTCTTCCAAGAAGAAGGGAGGGTGAAACTTATTTAAAGCTAAATGTGGCAGGAACTGGGACATATTCAAAAAGCCTTGCTGAAGGGAAGTTTAGGTGCGTATGTCCGAGGGGGCTGGAGAGAACAGAAGCGCTGCCCCATTAATCCACCACAGCCTCTGCTTTGAGAAACAGTGTGTAGTGTTGACCAGTGTAATGGACTATACAATAAAACCATAATCAGCCACTCCCTGAGTTTTCAATCTGGAATCGCGTCGTCTTCAGCCGATGCCCTATCCAAATGGATGATAACCGGAGAGATCTCACATCCATTACAGACACTCCAACAACCTTTATTGCCAATCAAATGGCCCTGTTCTGAACCCTCCTTCGGCTTCCCCTGTATCACTGTTATATCTGAGTACGGTGTGTGGGAGACGCTCTCTCTTCTCTGTTATGGCTTGCCATAGATCAAGGTCACAGTTTCTGTGATCATTACACCACTGAAGGTGACAGGCTGCATTTACAGGGAGATGATCAGAGGCCAGTGTGGGAGCCGAGCGGCTCTGTATTTCTCAGAAGGATAATAGATTTGCACTCACACACACACACACACAAATTTACAGTGAAATAAAGGATCTCTACAGCACAGGGAAATAAAGTCTCTGTCTATTGCACTCCAGGTACACGTTCCCAAATGCTCCTGAGCTACTGCTGAAACAGGTCAAGGTCCTATGAATGATCTCCAAAATATCAACCACATGATGCTGTTGATAATATAAATGACAAACCAGGTGAGATATTAAACCATTTAACCCTGCATTAACAGACATGTATGTAAGTGTGTGGGTGAAGAGTGAGGGGGGATATTAGAATCATGCCATGGGGTGCATTGAGGAGGTCGCTGCTTTCCATATTGCAGTCGTGTTAGTGGAAGCTGTTTCCTGTCTGTTTTGAACAGTGGCAGCTGGCTTGAGAGCACCCTGGGCTGCCTCAGGGTCCAACACACACACACACAGACACGCACAAAATGCAATTGGAAACTCATTATATAAAAATATTATATATTATAAGAAGAAGATATATATTAGATATAATATATATTATATTTCTTTATATATATATATATATATATATATATATATATATATATATATATATATATATATATATATATATATATATATATATATAAAAATAAGAAGAACATTAATGTATGCTCAAGTTCATCATTATCTCTTTTCTGGGACTCTTTCCATTTGCTTCATTCAATCATTTGTTTTGGAAACGAAAAAAGAAAAGAAAAGAAAAGAAAAGAAAAGAAAAGAAAAGAAAAGAAAAGAAAAGAAAAGAAAAGAAAAGAAAAGAAAAGAAAAGAAAAGAAAAGCTATAATCCATAGTTCATAATTCAGCCCTTGCTGAAATAAAAGAAGCACCTGGGCTTCAACAATTTAAAGTAATTGTATCTTCTGAGAAACTACATAATAAAATCAGTACTTTTCGTATGTATTTATTTCTGTACATCCTCTTTGCATTAAAACATTCTTACATAGAAATCACAAGCGTATTCGTCTGATTCGACATAAAAACCATAGATGTGGTTTATTGCAAAACGCCAACTATGCGAGGAGAACAGTCGCGCGGCCACTCAAGGCTTCAGTACATTAAAGTAGCAAAACGACACGGAATTATGTTGTGAGCAATATGGCTCAAATGTTCGATGGAGATGCATGTATAGCCCCATCACAAATGCACATATAAGTAGAGCGGATGAGTGGGAACTTCCGTCAGAGCTTAACAGCGCGCGCGATCGCAGAGAAAAAGAAAGGGATGATAAAGTCTACTAACTGGAACATTAACAGACAAGTAACTCGCAAATATGCCGTATTACAAAATCTAAAAGTACGACGGAGCGTGGTACAGACATAAAACTGTACATTAAATTATTATGGCCTTAACTTCGCCTAGTTAACAAACATTTTGTGTGAATCTGCTGTTGTCAGAGTTTAGGGATGTAAAACGTCAGAATTGTGGTTACTGAAGCCAGAGAGGGCCGGCGAAATCGATTTCATTAAAACATGGGTGGACGCCTTGTTACATGTGCAATGCTCTACATCGGACTAATTTAATTGTCCTGGATGTTAATTACTAGTGACAGAGACGTTGTAACTATTATAATGTTTCTAAGCAATAAAGCCAGCAACAGAAATGCAGGACTGGTGGTTTCATTCAACATTAACATACTGACTTATAAATCTGATCCCTCGCGACAAATGTTTTAAACTTTAAAATATTTTAAACTTTTAAAGTTGTCCATGCGGAGTTGCCAAAGTTTTTTTTAAACGAATTTTACTTGAACTGTCATTGATATGCTAATCAAATATTTTTAAACCAAAACGGACTTATTACGCTTACATTCTCAAGGAATATTATAAAATTATTAATTACAACAATACGGCAAATAAAGTATGAACGGCAACGTAATTCTAATGCAAAGCAGGGAACGACATTGGTTTAAAATACAACCTACTATCACCACCAACAAATGAGTAAAGGATTGTTTCCGTGACAGGGGGAGCACACCTTTGACTGCTCAACTGAAAAGTTTGGCCTTTCCTTTTTTTTCTGGGGGCTGGTGAGGAGGGTATAAGGATTACTGTTTTGTAAGGTGGCTATATAGTAGGCTATCTTACCTTTAAAAAAAAAAACACTGGTGTAATACATAAAGAAAAATAAAAAAAAATATATATATAAGTATGTCATCAGGCATTAATTCAGTTGACCTGGCAAATACAATATAAAGATGATTTAACAACATTGTATTATCAATGTTGTAAAATTTAGGCAATTCATCTATCTATCTATCTATCTATCTATCTATCTATCTATCTATCTATCTATCTATCTATCTATCTATCTATCTATCTATCTATCTATCTATCTATCTATCTAAAATTAAATAATAGCTTATATTGGCATGATTAATATTGGATATATTGGATATATTGGATATTAGAAATTGGATAATATTGGATCGATATTGGATCTATAGCCCTATAATTATTATTATTACATTTAAACAACTAATTAGATAGATAGATAGATAGATAGATAGATAGATAGATGGATGGATGGATGGATGGATGGATGGATGGATGGATGGATGGATGGATGGATGGATGGATGGATGGATGGATGGATGGATGGATGGATGGATGGATGGATGGATGGATGGATGGATGGATGGATGGATGGATGGATGGATAGATAGATAGATAGATAGATAGATAGATAGATAGATAGATAGATAGATAGATAGATAGATAGATAGATAGATAGATAGATAGATAGATAGATAGATAGATAGATAGATAGATAGACACACACGTCAAAACTACTTAATGTAGCCTAACAACATGTAATTAATCTGACCTCATAATACATTAACATGAATTCAAATTTCGTATTAGCTCGTTTATAGACCCTCCTACTGAGAACAGGTTCACCTTAAAGTTCAGCCAATGAGCAGCACGAATCAGTCATCACAACCATTAGCGCAGCCTTTACGCGAACTTCTGAGCAAACTTCATAGAAGTTCACGATCAGAAAATGTTAAGCTTCTAAGTCCACACACGTAAGCATATAGTTATGTTTTCAAAAGATCATGAATATTTATCGGTATAAGTCCTACCTTTGAGTTCTCATGAACGTAAAAAGCCTGCGTGCGGACCTTAGCATATCTCCATACTCTTTAGTCCTTTACTTCCAGCAGACAAATTTTATTCTTTCTTTTTATATAACACCTGCAACGCTTTATTTGCTTTGATTGCTATTTTCCCTCCTTTATCAATCTAGTTCAGTGGAGCAGAGGTTGCTCTCCTTTTTTTGTTGTCGTCTAAACCGTTTAGTTTTGGATGATCGGTCAAAGGTTGTGAAAAGCAGCGGGGAGAGGCAGGACGCCCAGCCGAGGAGGGAACGCAGGAGGCCGGACAGATCTAGTGGGCTGCATCGACGAAACGGACCATTAGACAGGGGAAAGCCATGGCTCACAGCTCTGGTCGATCAGGTAAGCGCAGGGCTCTCTTTTCGTCTCGCCAAACAGTGTGAGTGTTTATTTTCTAGCGGTAGGGGTGAGTCGCCGTCAGCTCAGGTAAGAACTTACAGTAGGTGTTGTACTTTTCAAACGCAAACTACTTGACCAGCGACTAACCTTTATTGACCGCCCTATAGTGTTGCAAGCGCAGTCGTTTGCTCTTACGGTTGTAATTTACGTGGTGGAAATTCTGACTACCGGTATGCCTTGCCAATCTGTAGACAGTTAAAGTGGCAACTGATTCACGCTGGAATTATGTTCTTATGTGATGTTAGCTGGGCCCGTACGTGTGTTGACATTTGTGGTCACTGTAATCCATAATAGCCTTGTATTACTTCGGGCTTTCACATAATTCAAAAATTAATTTCCCCAAAACATCAGCCTTTTTGCAATCGCATTGTTTTTATGGCAATATTAATATCGTATAAATAGACTGATATTTGAAATAGTTTTATTAGGTAGGCTACTATGTTGTTGTTATTAATAGGCTATTACTGTTGTTTGCAGTTCGCTTTATTGAAAACAGATCATATGCTAATTCGCCTTTCTGTTTTGGGTGTAAATGTGAAGATCAATATAACACTTGTAATAATCTAATTAATTATGGTGAAATTAAAAGCAAGTACAAAATCAATTTCTGATGCTGTGGACAGAACTCAATTGATGGTCCATCTGTTCACTCTATAGACATCATGAATGGGTAATCTAAAGACACAGCTGATATCAAGACTCTGGTGCTGAGAATGCCGTTTTGTTGTTTTGGTTACAGCGGGGTCAAATATTTGGAAACCTTATATTTTTTGTTGATTGATTGGAGTAGGCTACAAGATCTTAAAATATCTCTATGTAATTAATATAGGAAAGAGACATTTGGGGCAAAAAAAATGTTTTTTTTTAGTAGGCTTTATCATTTTGAAATTTTGGGCAAAACAACACAAACTATTGTTATTATTATTAGACTAATGTCAGTAGGCCTATTATTTGGCAAACTATTTCATTTATATGATAATAATTTTAACCTGACCATAGATTTGTTTATACTTTTTAGTTAACTTTCTTTCCACGAAAAAAAGTTTGTTGGAAAAATAAGCCAAAAATAAATAATAATAATAATAATAATAATAATAATAATAATAATAATAATAATAATAATAATAATAATAATAATAAAACGATTTCTCCAATAGGCTATCTTTTCAATCTGTGACAATTGAATACCTACCGAAAAACGCGACTAAGTTCGCTATTTTAAAACAATCCAGCGACTGAAAATCTTAGCGTGTCAGACTCCTTAAAATTCCATTATAGATTCTGTTGTAAAAGCTATGGATACTTGCATTTAGGCTGTAGCACACTGACGTGGACAGCAGGTCTAGTGGAGTGGAAAGTATCGATTGGTGACGTTGACAATATTACAGTGTATGAGTTGAAACCTATGGGCTTTTAAAAGTGGAAATAGAAATATTGGAAAGAAGTGATTTTTCTGCGTTCCCATTGGGCGTTCATCTCTGTTCACTTTCACTAACAAACTTATGTGGCGTATAGCAGAGGCTGTCAAAACAGATGCACTATATCACTGCACCTTCTCGGGCAGTTGAGTAGCCTATCTCTCTCTTTTCTGTCTGGCTCTCTTGTGACATGTTCGATCACTCTCTCCTAATAGTTATCTTAATAGTTAAACCTCCTGTTCACAAAATCTGATCTAAAGAAAATAATACACATTTTAAAATATTAAAACACACCTAAAGCAAACATTAAGAAAAATAGTTTGCATGTTTACCTGTTTATTTAAAGGCCATGATTGCAATTTATTTTCCCTTTCCCCATTTAGTACTTTTTTTTGATGAGCCACGTGAAATTTAAAAGCCATAGCCCGCCTTTAGAATTCAATGGCCACTATGATCAGTTGCAATTAGTTTTCCTATCATTTAACA
This sequence comes from Cyprinella venusta, assembly GCA_038021265.1. Lineage (NCBI taxonomy): Eukaryota > Metazoa > Chordata > Actinopteri > Cypriniformes > Leuciscidae > Cyprinella > Cyprinella venusta. The sequence continues at coordinate 22,651,088 of CM075869.1, read as the reverse complement.
GAGGAAGTAACTATAGTAAAGGGGAGTGGAGGCAAAAAGCTGGGGTCTTGCGGGGAAATAAAAGCAGCTTTAGGGGAAATGTGTAGTCAAGTGTGAAATTACAGCCCATGGTGTTACATATTGTACCAGAAGCTCCCTCCAAAAATACTAACAAAAAGAAGAATCATCCCCAAATTTAGCCGGGAGGCACAACATAACATACCCTCCTGTTCTTTTAGCCGAACCTACAACGGTCATAGTGCGAACACTTCATAAATGTGTGAGAGCTTTCTTTGGTCAACCCAAAGCCTGCACTTTTCACCAATTACTATAAATCTTTTTTTGTTTGTTTGTTTGTTTTTAACGGCATTTATGGTGTTTAAATTCAGCTCAATGCGTACTTGCCATTTTACTAAAAACGAAAACAGTTAAAGCAATGATAATGGCAACAATAATAGCATAATAATAACAACAGTAGGCCTATTCTAATTATTAATTGCGATAAAGGTAAACAAAATAAATGCATACGTTTCTATTTGTATTTTAACGGTTTAAAAATACATTTTCCAGAAGAAAATACGAAATTTAATATAGGAAGCTAACTTTATCACTTGCTTCAGTAATGGAAAAAAAAATGTGGGCTAAACATGATCACTATGTAGGCTATTCCGGTATTCCAGGATCTAAAAATATGATATGATTCTGAAATACATATTTTTTTTTTCTGAGATACGAAATATACGTTTTATAACGAATTTTAGATAGATAGATAGATAGATAGATAGATAGATAGATAGATAGATAGATAGATAGATAGATAGATAGATAGATAGATAGATAGATAGATAGATAGATAGATAGATAGATAGATAGATAGATAAAATAAAAATAGTGAAACGTCAAGTGAAGCATAGCCTACTCTCAATCAGATAGCATAAATAAACTGACAAAACCGACCATCGATCTCAGTCGAAAAATAATATTATAGATCTGAGCTTTAAATAAAACAATAAGTAGGCTGTAAGAAAAATAAACAAAACTTACAATACATTAAGTTCATCAATTGTCATCAGCAATCAAGAATTTGGTTGGATAGCCATAAAACAAACTTCAAGAGCCTCCATCAGTGAAATAAAGCAAACTAAGCAGCGCCATCTACAGAAAAGCCTACAATACAGCAGCCCAAAAACAGCATGGTCAAAAGAGACAATCCTTTCACTAACATTTGACAGGCCAAACTTAGTAGGGTTGACATAGTTTAAAAAGCAACGATAATTACAGTCATTTTTCCTTATCCGATAGCTTTCAGATGCATAAAAAAATCTTTATCAGAAATTGAGATTACAGGCTATATTTAGGCTAAGTCTTGGCTATTTATATCTGCAGATTGAATATTTATGCTACATTGTATTGTTTACATTTTCCGTATTTGCTAATACAGCGTAGGGCTGTATGTGTTTTAGAAAAAAGCCACAAGCTAAGTTAATATTGCTTAACAATCTGATAATATGTAACGCTAATCCATTATAGGCTAATCAATCGGAAAAAAATTTAAAACATCCGACAATACCTCGGCTAATCGAGAAAAAAAGACAGTAGAAATAGAAAGCATGAAGATTAAGACCTTCCGTCGTAGTCTCGCATCTTGACAACATAATGCCCATCAACAACACACAAAAAACATTCAGTCTATACGTTTAGGTCATGATTTAAACATGATTCATGTAGTTTGACAACATACAGTTTAGAAATACCACGATGCCTGGCCGCTGGTGGTACCGCTTCCTTTCCACTTGTCTTTTAATTTCCTCGATTTTTTTAAACCCATCTCTCCTCATTTCCCTGTTTGCATCCCTCCCCTTCCGAAGTGTCAGATGAAGAGACCTCCTCATTTGGTGCTCCAGCTTTTTGCGTTGGCGAATCACAAAGTGTTGGAATCTATTGCCTTTGTCTGACATGTCATCCATCTCTATGCGAGGGGGGATCTGGGAAGGAGGGGGGCGGTGGACTGCAGCTTTTAGAAACAGACACACTGAGAAGAGGGGTTTCAGTCTCAGCCCAAAGCTTCTAACAGGCACATCCCATTCTTGAAGAGAGGGGGACCGAGAGACACTCGCCGTGTCCATGTTTTTTCCTGTCATCCCCGGACGAATCTGACTGTACCCCTCAGACTTTACCAGAAACGCCTCTCCATATCGAGGAATTTACATTGCAGTTTCACCAGAGGACACTGGAGGAGACGCAACCACGAATGCTTGCGTTCCCTTAAATATGTAGCTAACAAATATTAACTGAACGACTGATTACGCTAACGTTCCTGCGTAAAAGATTTTTTTGAGAGAGACTAGTGCAGGACATGATCTGCACCTGACCAGCCTCGTGTCTTCATTGAATGGACTGATCAGCACGAGATAAAGTTCGTCGCTCGCTGAAGAACTTCTCCTGTAGGCTACACTGGCATCGGAAGCACTGTGCTTTGAACGGATAGCGATCTTTATTAATTCCAATTATAGCTACATAATCAAGGCGAGACGGCGACCTCAGTCGATTATCTTTCCTTCCTTTGCTATCCCATGGATATTCACTGCAAAGCAGACCCCTTCTCGGCGATGCACCGTGAGTAAAATATCAGTTTTTTCTCCTTCAAAATCTCTACCTTGTTTAGCATAAATCAATTCTAAATTATGAAGCGTTTCGGTAGAGTCGGATTTGTAAAACTATAGCATATAACCTGTCCGCATTAAGCTATACTCAATCTTACCAAGTTTTTAAATGTCTTACAAAAAATGTAAAACAATATTGTTTTAATATTTTATAGGCTAGCGTGCTTCTAGCTCAGTAACGGGAATACGGAAAGTAGTCGCCGTGAAGAAAGATCAGCGATCGCTTATGTTATTTTAAGCGGCCCTTTAGTCGCTTGTTCCGCCAAAAAGTCGCTCAAAAAGTCGATTACAATATTTAGCGTGGTTTAATTTAAAATGACTGAATCTGCGTTGTATGTAAAACGTAAATGATTAGTGCATATTTCACGCAATATATATATTTTTTATTTTTAAGTCCAATGCTTGGGTGAATTACTGGCACATGTGTGAGATGTAGCCTACTGCAAATATATAAAGCAAAATTACGAGAAGTACTATCTAACATGTGCCAACGCGAAAATACCAGAAAAAAATTGCTAAAGCATAAATTATTTTACAAAACATTGCCTTTAAAAAAATTACATTTTTAAAGCGCGGAATTTCCAATCAAATTAAATGTGCCAAAATAAATCATATTGTAAATCAGGGAGAACAGGTTTGCTTTTGACACATGTAATTTTTTAGTTTTGTTTTTTAAAAACACTTTGTTAAAAACACTGTATTGAAACAAGGCCTGGGTATAATTTAAATAATTAATTCTTAATTATTTTGCAGTAGCCTACTCCCTGGTTGTAATATGAGTTATCAAAGCTCTTTTTAATTATTTACAATAATTGTGCAAGGAAAATTAAACAGGTTGAAACATAATCTATGCGACATGTGTTTGGCTGCAATGGAATAGAAGAGGAAAATACTACCTAACTATGGGTCTTCTGGGTAGAATAGCACATGACGTTTTGCTAATGTTTACAATCATGATTGCGTATAAAAATAAGAGGGTTACGGGTGGAATAATAATAATATAATAATAATAATTATTATTATTATTATTATTATTATTATTATTATTATTATTATTATTATTATTATCAGTACATCTGTATAATAATTTGTAGGTTATTATTTACTGTGCTGGCAAATATGTAAACATAAAGCAAATAATTAAACTATTAATTGAAAATACTGCCCAACACATTTAATTTTTTTAACATTAGCCTTCGAGGAAAACATTATTAACTGTCCCGTGATAATTGATTAATAGTCATTTACAGAAATAGTAGGCCTAAGCTACAAACAAACAAAAAGAACAAGAAGGTCAAAACATTTTACGAAGGCCTTTGCGTTTTTATTATTTCTCAGTTAATATTATAGCTAACTCTCTTGTTGTTTATGGATGTCCACATGTGCACATACAGGTAGTGTGTGTGTGTGTGTGTGTGTGCGCGCGCGCGCGCTCTCCCACGCGGAGAGTGATAAAGAGAAAGAGAGAGAGTGAGGGGAGAAAGGGAAAATGAAATGCTTCTGTGTGGTAGCCATGTTAACGACACAGCCTATCTTCTATATGTATGTAATGTTATGCTTTTTGTGTCTGTGTTGTTGTATCCCATATAGGGCACGGCGGTGTGAACCAGCTAGGAGGGGTGTTTGTGAATGGCAGACCCCTACCTGACGTGGTCAGGCAAAGAATCGTGGAGCTCGCGCACCAAGGAGTCAGACCTTGTGACATCTCAAGACAACTACGGGTCAGCCATGGCTGTGTCAGCAAAATTCTCGGAAGGTACGAAAAATTACAGATGTAGCAAATTTGTCCTGTTATAGAGAAACCTGTAGTCAAATGTTATTGCTTCATGTAAATTAACATCTTAAACCATTTTGCCTATATAATGTATCGTAAGATTTTTTTTCCTTTTAGTGAAAAGGTATAATATTAAATTCACTGACCTTAAATTCATTGTGAAGGAGGAAGGATATGTTTTCTAGGAAACTGTTATAGATTTTTGAATTTTGTGAAATATTTTTCAGCTATCAAAAGGATCTTATAAGGTATTCTGCACTTTAAATGTTCCTTAGAAATTATGAGATGTGTTGGTGGCATGTATTAATCGTGGGGTGCATGGGACATATATCAGTCGCTGAGGAAACCGTTTGATAAATGAATGATTGCGATTTTAGATCGCAGCCTACGAATGCTAATGACTGAAGACGCAAAAACTATTGAATGTCTACGTGTTAAAATAGAAATTACAATTTTTCCCGTCGCAAGGCTTGAGGAAAAAGAAATAACATTTGCTAATTTAAAAGTCAAAATATAATTAAATCAATAATTATTTAATCTAAGTATTTATGGCCCGTATTCATAATTCACTGTTTATAAATATGCCTCAAAGCCACACGCAACAACAACAAAAACGCCATCGCTAAGACGTGAGGACAATTTTAAATAACGAATTATCGTTCATCTTTTCCAGATATTATGAAACCGGCAGTATTAAACCTGGAGTTATTGGGGGGTCCAAACCAAAAGTGGCGACGCCCAAAGTTGTGGATAAAATCGCAGAATACAAGCGGCAGAATCCCACTATGTTCGCCTGGGAAATCCGAGACCGACTCCTGGCCGAGGGCGTTTGTGACAACGACACAGTACCAAGTGTTTCATCCATAAACAGGTAAAGCGGTTTGAAATTCCATTTTCACACTTTAAATTTCTAATTTATTTGAAAAGCGTGATGTCATTGACAGAACAGAACCATTTGTTAATTCCGTTCTCTACCGAGGCTAACTACTGTTATAAAAACGGCGATTCCAAACACTAACGGACAAATTATCGTCAGCTAATTTAAAATCCTTTAGAGGGCTTGTACTGAAAACTATCGTTTCTAATTTCCAATTGCTTATTCCATGAGTGATGTTTTTTTGCTTTTTTAAATTCTTGCTCTCGGGGTGGTCTCAAAATGTGCAATTCAATCCCAAATCTGTCCACAGCCCGCAGAGGATCTATAGTTGAGGTCGCGAAAATCACATCTGTCTCGATGAAAACCAATCAATACTCTGTAACCAGATCCAGTGGCACTGGGAAATGCGCGAACAGACCTCAGTGCTTTATAAGGAATCTCATCTCAGTGGTTCAAAAAAAAAAAAAAAAAAATATATATATATATATATATATATATATATATATATTAGCCTAAGCAAGACAAAAAAGTTATTTAAATGTGTTGAAAAAAGAGATGTGTAATTCAGTAATGTGTGTTATACATTAATACTACACTTCATCATTTATTCTATATCTATTATCTTAAAAAAGTACATGTCTACTGTTACATTAAGGGTCATAGTGTTAGTTTCACTGCTTCTATTATTTTCATTTTTAAGTCGCTTTGGATAAAACCATCTGCTAAACTAATAAATGTAATTTATCTTAATTTAACTTATTTTACTAATTACAAAAATAAATCTAAAGTATTATTATTGTTAATATTATTAAATAAGAATAGTGCAAACGAAAAAAATATATATAATTGTGAATGGGTGGATGTGTAACTGGGCTTCTACCTCAGCAATTTCAGTAAGTTATTAACTTTCCAAGGGCTAACAAACAGGCCCTGTAGACCTTATGTTATCATAAATAATGCAAAGGAGATTATATGCAGATATGCCTACCTACATGAAATCAGACATTTGAAAATAAATAGTCTTAAGTTACCATTCTCATTCTTATTTCTTATGAAAATACAAAGGCTAGCAAGACTATCCCAAGTGAGATGGAGACATGGTGGTGGGGGGGGGTTAAGAGAGGAAGAACAAGGTGAAAAAGGCCTACCTGCAAGCAGGAGTAATGAACTTTGGTTAGGAGGCACTGTTCCATAGAGCTGGCCAGCAGCATTACATTTTAATGAGCTGAAGAGAGATCATGGGCCGACCCGCACAAGACATTTCCTCGGAAAAAGAAAGAAAAAAACGGGGGTTGGGGGGGGGAGACATTGGGGAGGCTGAAAAAATTCATTTCATGCACGATGGCTGCTTAAAAAGGGCAATTTGAACAGGTCTCAACACATGTATGTGGTAAATTTTTTATCTGCATTAATGACATGAAAGAAGAGACACTAAACCTTTGTTTCAATGATGTTAAAGTTATCACCTCAGAGGAGGGCATTGTAAGGACCTCTGTTTGTATATGAAATTAATACATAATTATAGGGATGTAACAAACTGTTATTCTAAATCATACAAAGATGGGTTTCTATGCTGAGGGAACACGCATTGGATAAACCTTACCTGAGCTAATTATTTCAAAACTTGCCTGTATTATTTAATAAATTAGGAGTTGCTACATTATACATCAGTGTGGGCTATGTTTTCAAGTGAACTGGATTGTACTGCACCTAAACACTGTCCTTAAAGCAACCAATAAAATGCAAATACAATATTTTCACATTTCCTATAATTATATTAGGCTGTCGTCATCCAGTCAAACTGTAAGCCTTGTGCCATTTCAAACAGGTGTTCTTGTAGGCTACCCTGTCTAAAAGTATTCCCTCACCAGTGAGCAGACTTCAGAGGCAGGACCCTCATGCACTGAGCGCTTAAGAGGGTGACCTCTGCTCTGTTGACATTAGAAGATGTCCCAGCTTTAAGCACATTTTCTCTGCATGAATTATTAAAGATTACACACTGTCTGGGGTGTTCTCTGTGTCCTCCTCACAGCATGAAGTCACTGGCACACAACCAGTTCTGAGCCCTTCTATTGCCTGAATCCTAAGCATCCTTTCAATAGCATCGATTCATATTTTAATATTTCTACAGGGAATTCTCAGCACCCTGGCAAGTCATTAATTCACACCTTCCAAATAGCTCATTCGATAGTGAGAACATGGATCCAAGCTATTGAATTTGTGTTGCTATAGACACAGGGTTAAATCATTGTTTTGGAGGGATGTTAAAAAAAAAAATCACAAAATACTGATATGGTGTTAGTTCAGGAAAATATAAAATGGTATCAAATTATTTAATTGTCATTAAATGTATATATGTATATATAGTGTGTATAAGTTCACTGAATCAAATGTTAGTCAAATGAGCCATATTATAGTTTATACAAATGTGAAAACGTGTAGCCAATGAGTATAAATGTGTTCCTAGAATAAGGTGACAGCTTTTCCTCTCAAAAGTGTCTCCCAGATTAAAGACATCAGATGCTGCAGTGGGCTTTGGTGAAGCAATAAGACACTATTGCTTTCCTGTCACATATAATTTATAGCCCTCTATTTGCATCTGTTCTTCTCTGCCTCTAATTCCCAACTTTTTTTATCCCCAAGTCCCAATCAATAGGACCTCATCCATGCTGGCACCTCTGCATGTTTGTGCTAGCAAATAAATGTCGGATCTGGGAAGTCAGTATCCACACTCTACAAGCAATCTTCACTTGCTTCGGTGAGGAAGAGGATATAGGGAGAGATTGAGATAGATAAAGAAGGAGAAGGAGAGGGAGAAAGATTATTAAAGCTGAGGCCAGTTCAGGGCAGTGAAGCTCATCATTGAGGTGAATTGATGTGATTTCATGCTTTGTTTGCAAGATCATTCAGACCAAAGTGCAATGAAGACTTTCCCCCATATCACACCTTCGAGGTAGTGGGACTTTATCATATTTCTAAAGATGGGATCCCATTTGATTGAATCCACTCTCTCCGCGGTAGCTCCCTCTCTGCCTCTCACATCTACTCCATGATTGGCCCTAATACCCCAAGATTGGTTATTTGTGACAGAATCGCTGCATCTATATAGGAAGGCCCCAAAACAACACTAGAGTTTTACACACTCAATGGGTCGCATCAGGCTATGCGTAAAATGATCCAGCGAACCAGCTGCTCCCCCAACTCATCGTGTTCTTTTAACTGTCATTTCGTAGGATAATTCGAACCAAAGTTCAGCAGCCTTTCCATCCATCCGACGGCACAGGAACCCCTCTCTCCACAACGGGACACACTATAGGTGAGGCAGCATACATTTAGCGTATAATCGTTAAATTCATAACGACATCAATTATGCCTGTGCCCTAATGTTAATTCATTCTCTTTTAAGGTGATCTTGAGAGCACTCCATATACGTTAACCTATTCCTGTGCTCTTTCAGTGCCCAGCACAGCCTCCCCACCTGTGTCAAGCGCTTCCAATGACCCCGTGGGGTCCTACTCTATTAATGGCATCCTAGGAATCCCTCGCTCCAACGGCGAAAAGAGAAAACGCGATGATGGTAAGAGACTGGATTTCTCTCCATCGCTTTTATTCCCCTCACTCCTTTTCTAGGCCTCTCTACAGCCCCCTGTAATTTCCAATTTGTGTGAGGAGATGAAGATGGCATTTTGATAGTACTGGACAAAGCATTTTGTAAAAGAAAAAAAAAGGGCTCTCAAGTGACTTGTTATGTAGTAAAGCAGATTGGACTGTTACATTCAGCCATTTGATACTATGGTGTTTGTACGGCTCTAGCACATTTTATTTGATGATACAGTAGCTCTGCGCAAACAAGAATATGCCTACATCTGAATCACGACAGCATAGCGCTTAGGTAGGGCATCAGGGATACGGCTTTATGCTTTTGTAAATAATACCGGTCAATGAAAATGAAGACAAAGGAATCAGCAGCGTAAAATGAAATAAATAATAATTTGCTCAGAACAGAATGCAGAAAGCACCTGATGTGCGATTTCTAATTGGCTCGCCGTAAAAACAACTCTAGACATATTCTGACATTTTAATTTCACACAATTTTCTGGCTGTGTATTTTTGCTTTTGAAGAACTGAAATAGCAGCGAAAAGGGAGCTGCCAACCTGCTCATGCCAACATTCCCTCTCCTTTTATAAATGAGAGGGCACATACCGCCTAAGGCCTAATGGCTGATCAGCTCTTCATACAATCGCCTTTTGAACGCTAGTGAATAAACATCCATGTGGCACTGGGCCGAACGAGAACACAGAAAGTGCTGTAGTCAAAGGGAGGAAGGTTGAAGTGGTTGGAAATGATCTCTTAAAACATTTATCAAAGCAGGGCTACTTGCTTCTTTTATGTTTCCGTCTCTTTAGTTCTCTGGAGTGGCAACCACTTGGATGGGAGGAAAATAGGATATTGTAAGTTTTGTTAGCCTAACTTTTTCTTGCTTGCTAAATCACAAGCCACTCGAGTCTGATCAAGTGCTCTGTGAGGCTGTGTGTGAGTGTGTGCACGTGTACGTGTAGGGTTGTGTGTCGAGGGGAGGGGGATGAAACCGAGCGCACTGGCGCTTAATGATATCTTTATGGAAAGAGCTCTGGATCATATATAAACACTGCGAGAAAGCGACTGTGGCAAATCACATTTGCTACAGCATGGCATGCGCTTACAGAGACCATTGTGGGGCTTTTCCTCTGCCACTGTCCGACCGTTTGCTCCTAAAAAACAGAGAAAGGACATAACATGACGAGAGGGGACTACCCCAGCCAAACGCCAGCGCCGGTAGTTATTCCTAGTTTGATTAGAACTGACACGACATGAAGAGTGGATGAAAGGCTCGAGTGTAATTGCATCATAAAACACTGGGCGGGAAAACACGAGTTTACTTGCATGCGCAATATCTAATTTAATACCGCTTCAGCGAGGATTACCTTTTATTATAACGACTAGAGTAAACATTCCTGTTGTTGCCAATGCGTTTCCCCTCCTCTGGCCTCACACAGCCTTATGCAGGTCTCTCAAGGTGCGCAGAGACATTTGTAGGGCATTTGTCATGCCGTGTCCCTGATGAAGAGCTCATGGCTTGTAATTGATACGGTGCCAAATGTCTAAAAAGCATTGTGTTATTTAAACTTAGCCCTTATTTCACACCGAGACATCAGGGAGGCAGAGCGACAGCCAGTGTATGGTTTCAATTTCATAGCAGCCCAGCAGCCTTGGGCTACCTGAGCCTTATTTGGCTGGGTGAAGCCTATCTTCCCTTCATTAGATGATGACATAACAGAAATATGCTAATCCGATTTTAGGAAGAGCTGAGGAAATGCACTTTGAAAACACGTGACGTGAAAAATGGGGTTGAGAACAGCCAGTTTCGGGGAAGAGAAAAAGTCCCGTGCAATGAGTAAGCATTCATTCAGTGCTTGATTTAAGAGCCATCCGCAGTCTTTCTATTTGATGATGCTAGTGCCCTTTAAAAAAAAAAAAAGGTCCCCATTACAAGAGTGATATGGAGATAATGTAGTGTGACACGCGTTATGTACACCAGGTCTTTGCAAGAGGGGCTTCAGGGACACAGGTGTCATAAGAGTCATTAATCTGTCATTTTCATGTGTTACTGCAAATTAAAAGTAGCGTGTTGCTCGTCGGCCACGGGTGACGTTCGACGTGGCGCGGACCTTCGGGGAAGGGAGGGGTTGGGGGGAGCCTCCCAAGATTAGTTCTTTGGTGGCAATAGCTCCCTGCAAGTTGAACATAGTGACATTTAAGAGAATTTGCAATTCTGCAGAGAAAAGCTATTAATTCACAAATTAGCACCCCCTTCCTCTATCGTGGATGTGCAAGCTATTGAGGAGACAAAAGAAATAGCCTAAAGGGGAAGAGAGAGACACAGCCCTATCTGTGTAAAGATTGGTTTATATGTCTGCAAGCAGTGATACCAATTATGCCAGCACAGAGAATGCGCCTCAACCTTATTGCTGCCTTCACAGGCCCTTCAATCCATTGCCAGATTTATTTGTGTATCTCATTATGGAAAATAGAATGCCTCTCTTGCCAAATGCATTAATGGCAAAAGAGGGAAATTAAGCCTGTTTGGGATTTCTCATTTGTCAGAGTTAATACTTTGTTGCAAAACGACACAAATGAATGAACTGAGTTAATTACTAGCGTGCAGGCATGAGTCGCCTTTTTCCACGCGGTTTCTTTCTCACCTGTCCTCGCGTCGGCTGATTAGCAGGTTGGTGTGACCCAGCTCTCTTCCATCTGCACGAGTTCAAACGTAACCTACGTAGGGAGTTGGCCGGTTGCAATAAATTACGTGCAAAAACGCAGACTGACGCTTGAATCAGCTGTGGGAGCGTGCGTTCACGTGAAAGAAATTAAAGTTGGTTGATTTATAAGGCCTAGCGGCGTATTTATTTGACATTAGCACGATAAAGGGATTACATCCGTGCCACTGTGGTACGGGTACGCAGAAGTTTTACTTTGTGGCTTGTTTGTTCATCGAAAAGTATTGCTTTTTAGAGTGAGTGACAACACACTTCAAATCCCCATGCTAAAATAGTTTGGGCCACAGCTAGAATGCTTTAACCTGTGCTTCCATTTCATGGCTTGTGAGATTCTATTGTGTCAATATGGATTCTACTTTAAAAAAGAATAGAAATGAAATACATCCAAACCAAGAAATGGATTGGCCTCAGTCTAAATCGAATAAGAACATCCCACCGATCTCATCATGATGATGGCCTCTGTATGAAAGAGAAAGCCCAGATTTGAGCGAGGCTGCAGAGCGGAACCGGCAGAGAAGAAGGTGCCGGGTTCCTTATCAAAGGACACAAAAGGTCTATGCCCCCGCTTGGCTGATACATCTGCATTCAAGCAGACCCGCCGCCCCGGCCTGGCCGAAAATCTGCCGCACGAAAAACATCTAAGGGCAGGGTGGTTCGCTCGAAGAGGAATCATGTCAGAGAAAAGTCAATTATGAACGTTGATGCTGAGAATTAATGGTGCGCCGCATTACGCAGATTTTAAAAGGAAAGAGAGTGAGAGCGAGGGAGATACGCATTCATTAATTGCGTTCCAGAACGCTGCGTCACATGAGGCCGATGTGCTAAATGACGGACCGGGTGTGAGTACAGTAAAGAAATGTGTGTTATGGGTGAGATGAGAAACCCATGCTGACAGCGGTAGCCTGAGAAAAGAAAAAAGGAAAAGGAGAGAAAGCGCAGCTCCTACTGGCAGCCTGCACACTGTTCAGCGACTCGAAATTGAATTAATAAAGCCTTTAAACACGCTGTAACATAACAGGAAATTAACAGTCCCGGTTGTGCTGCTGCTGCTGCTACCTCGCCCTTTCTCTCCCTCCATCTCTCTTGTTCTTTCTCTTATTGTCTCTTCTTCTGATTTAGTTATTTGCTGTGCAGTCTTTTACCAAATCTTTTTTCTTCTGTTTGCTACAGCCTATAGTGTAAAAAAAAACAAAAAAACAAAACAAAAAAAAACCTAGAATTAGAATTTATTTTAAATGGATGAAACACTCAACATCAGGCAAACCTGTGTGACTTTTTGGTAACGCTTCCTTTTACAGTCCAGTTACCCATGTAATTACTATGTACTTATTTTAGTAACTACAATTACTGGGTAATAACTAATACTAACCCTGAACCTACCCCTAAACCTACCCCTGTTCCATGTACTTACCTTATATTAGCCAGTACTTTCTAGGTAAGTACACTGTAAGTACCCTGTAAGTACTGTACTGTAAAAGGAAGCGTTACCGACTTTTTCATCTGTGGAACACACAAAAAAAATCTGTACATTGTAAGTCAATAGAGTCTAAAACAACTTTCACTGTATAAAAAAGTACATATTTTAACAATTCTTCAAAACATTGTCTTTTGTATTCAACAGAAGAAAGTCATGCAGGTTTGCAACAACACGAGGGCGAGTAAATTATAATAAAACTTGCATTTTTGTGTGAACTATCCCTATAACAATAAAAGGAATACATAAACACAAAGGATGTGTGATATCAGGTCAAGGGTCATAGGGGTCACGAGACCCTCATTTGCTTTTCAAAAAGCTCTCTCATCCAAGCCAGCCTTATCTGATGAGATGAAAGCAGGAAACACAGCACTGTTCTTTTAAAAGAATGTCACACCTGCCCGGTCAACCCTAAACACAACTTCCTAAAACCTAATGTATTCTCTCAAAATTCATATCACAACTTTAGGACATTTTACTTGAAAATATTTTAACGCACTTACACATATCAACTTCGTACAGTTCATATCTTAAAATGACAAGTTCACCATGATAAGCCCTTTACTGTCTCTTGTTCTTAGTTTTATTTGAACTGGGCTCTCCAGAGGAGGAAGCCCATGGGAGGCCTGTTTTATGGACTCTGGTTATCTGATCTGACAGAGCTGTAGTCCCATAGCACCAGAGTGCTAATGCAGTGGGATGTCAAAACAAACACACTCAAGTGTTCCAATGAAATCAATATAGCATGAGCACTGATGTAAACGCTAGCTATACACATAGTCTAGACAACATTACCGTGAATCCCTGTGAAATGTCAAAAATTCCACGGCGAAACGCTGATCTAACCTTGATCTAAGCTAAATCTCCCCTAATTCTAACGTCACGGAGAACAGCCCAGCCCCCCCACAGCTCAAACCGCAGCTCCGTCCCCTGTGTCAACTAGCGGCCCTGCGCGCTTTGGGCTTTTGAGTATGGCAAACATGCTGCACCGAAGCAAATGACAAACGCCTGCTTATTGATCGCAGTTTGCACTTAGACCAGCTGATAGAAAGTAATTAATGACTCTATTTTCTTCTGTACCAAAGAGAACAATTGAGGTTTATACGGCAACAACACGCCGCCTTATAGAAGGCCCCCAAGGGAGCTGTCTATAAAAAATGCCTGCTCTCAGATATGGAATGACTCAGATAACGCAAGGAGAAAATACACAACAAAACAACCACATCTTAATAGGAAGAGAAAAAATGTCACCTCTGTGTAGCTTAAATACACACTCCCATGCACACACACACCCACACACACACACGTAATATCTCCCGGTCTCTTATCAGACCTCTCTGTGGATCCATTTCTCCTGAAAGTCAGTTCATCCTGTGGCCTCAGCCATTGAAAAAAGGTCAAGCTGGCGGGTAGAATGGCAATAAAGCCCCTGAAATGGTACTATCAGTGGAACATGATTGATCAATTGAATTCCATAGCACAGAAAAATGTGGGATTAAGTAGAGTATTATACGCACAATGAGTTGAGGCATGATGTTCATTTCAAGTTCATTTCGCCTCTCTCCTGCCACCAGATCAGGCAATCAATAGGGGCCTTGCATATCATATATCACTACGCTCTCGCCGAGGAGAGAACATAATCTGCTGCAAATTTAGAATGACAGATTTGTAAGGGAGCAAAAAAAAGCCCCTCCACCACCAGAGACCGAGACTCGGGAGGCTGCCAGTACGGCTGCCGAGGCGAGGATGCACTGACGTTTGTCGGATGTTTGCGAAGGGGTTTCCGGAGGAGCAAAATGAGGCACTGAGGGAAGAAAGGCTACCTGCTTCGGCAGGGTGATGGGGTCACGGTCTGAGGGGAAACTGTTCATTTGTTTATAGAGAGCGAGATGGAGGGAAATGCATAAGCTGGCAGTCAAGCTGCGTAATTGTATTCAAGCCGGGACTGGCCTCCCATTTTTCCAGGGAAAAGCAATCTGAAAGTGAAAGCAGCATTACATTCTAAAGGAAATGGTGCCTTTTAAATAATAGCTCTCCATTTTCCACCAGCCCACTGACTGAAAAGAGAACAAGGTGGCTCGCGCTAAAACACATGACGCTCCCAACAAGTATATGTTTGCTGTGAAGGCAATCCATCAATTACTGCAGGCCTATCAGATGATGACGGTGCTGATGCTGATGGGGGATGTGTGGGTCTTCGCTCCCCCGCTTTGCACCGTCCACATCTTTCCCTCCCTCTCTTTCTCTCCCAGCCTCATGTGCTCTATCTTTCTACAGCTATTAGGATCAGTTTGAGGCTAGTGCTGACTGAATTTGAGCTGATATACTCCAATCTTTCATCTAGTGGTGCTGAGAGGTGCACTACAGCGCTAGACGTAGCAGTTGTGTGGGGTGTGGGATTGGGGGGGGGTCTGCTACAGCGAGAAATGGGACCATAACGACTGGTACTAGCATGTGGCCTTGTCCCCTCTCTCTTCTCATAGATGGTTCAGATGGCTCTGGCCCTAACAGTGATTCTCAGGGTAGTGTGGAGAGTTTACGGAAGCACCTGAGGGCCGATGCCTTCACTCAACAACAGCTGGAGGCTCTGGATCGGGTGTTTGAGCGGCCGTCATACCCCGACGTCTTCCCTACGTCAGAACACATCAAGCCAGAGCAGGTTAGTAATATCGAGGCAAATGGACGAATACTAACAAACTAATACACAAAAAAACTGGAGATTGTTAGACAGTCCGCAGTACTAATTTTGAGCGGACAGCAGAGTTTATTTGAACCGACAGATATTTTTTCTGAATAAAATCTCTTTAAGATAAACTAGTAAAATCAAGTCACCATACGATTTAATCCCAGACAAATGTTAAATGATGCTTCTTGCCCAAGCATCACTAATATATGCATTAAATAGTGTAAGGTGCATTAAAGCCAGATTAATTTAGTTTCATCAACTCGAATCCACTGATACGAATATGAAAAATAATTGGTGAATCTTCAGTCTGAATGGATATAGTCTCACAAAACACCCCCCCCTCATATAAGCTTTTTTTTAAATAAATATAAGCTTTATTTACTTTCATTATACTATCAAACAACCAGTGACTATTAATTTTTCCCTTGAAACTTCAAGTAGAGGCCCATAAAGCAAAAGCAGTGGCCTAATTGAGTTCATTTTAATTTCTCTCCGATCGCTGAGAATTACACTGGTGATAAATCAGGGGGACAGCCCTCACCCCTAGTAGAGGGCCTAATTTGCAGCTAATTACAAAACTGATTTCTACTGGAAGATCAATACCAAAACGAATTGGAAATGACTTGCAATCACAAAGAGAAGCCAAGAAGGTATTAAAAAAGGCAAGGAAAGAGGCTAAATGCAGGGGAAAAAACAGCCCTGGAACAGTCTAGAAAAATCACTTTTAATTTAACGTAATATTAATCAGACTACATTCCCATTTATTTGCCCGTTTTCATGGCCCCTTTTTAACTCTTGAAAGAGCGGACATATTAGCCATGTCTGGTGTGTGAGGCTGGGCATTAAAAAGCCATTTTGGAAATGCTAAACTCAATGGGCTCACCCCTCCCACACTTCTGCCAGCCATTTGGTCATCCTTTTCAGATGGCTCTTCAGTTGCCCCACGCCCAACTTGCCCCTATCTGCATGATAAAATAGCTGTTGTGCATCTGAGGCCAGACCAAATAGAGAGGAACATCCGCTACTGGCCAACTGAACATTTGTAGCAGACAATTAGAGTTTATCTGGAATAGAGACAGACAAGTCTGGGGTCACAGCATTTCCCATTGGGACACAGGCCTATTGTGATGCGCAAACGCACGAACGCACACACGCACGCAGACGTATACGCGTAAGAGCGGACATATGTATGCTCGCACTTTAATACGCGAAGAACAATGGGAGCCGGAAATCTATTCTCATTTGTTGAATTAGTTACAAAGAAATTCTTTGTACATGCTTAAATGCAGCATAATCCAACATAGAAAAACACAAGCGTCGATGTTTTAGCATTCCGAAATAATAACAGAGCTGTTTTGGGGCTCATGTTCATGTCATCATTTTCTCATCCTAAAGAAAACAATTTCAAATGCTCTCGAAACGAGGCCATGTTGGTAATGTAACAAAGCGGACCCGTCTCCTCCCTTGGCTGGTCAGGGGAATGACTGCAGTCAAGCACAAAGAGACAGCTGACACCCCTTCCTTTCAGTCTGTTCCAAATCCTACTCTCTGTCCCGCTCACAACCTTAATGTATGCACACACAGTTCACATTAACTCCACCAAAACACACATGCACATCTAACTGACTGGGGGAAATAAAAAATAACATGCAAGTGTAGTAGGACTGGATTTCAGGTGCCCATTTACAAAGCCACAGTAACTGAGCCGCCATTATATTAAATCCCTGGTACTTTGTGTACAACACTTTCCCTTCCTTAAATCACAAGAAATATCATAAAAAGGAGCGAAATTGTTTTAAAATAACACATAGAAATGGCAGCTCACAGGCAGAGAGCTTTCTAATTGGACACCTAAAAGTGATGCTTGGATTCCAAGATATATCTACTTAAAGTGTCCCCCCTCCCCTCATTGGCAGGCTAATGAATACTCGCTACCAGCACTGAACCCTGGACTGGACGAAGTCAAGCCCAGTCTGTCAACCAGCGTCAGCTCAGATTTGGGCTCCAGCGTGTCACAGAGCTACCCGGTAGTGACAGGTAAGAGCGCTGGATCGACCGTCCCAGCTGACCATTAGAATACTGGCAGTACATTCATATTCTGGTCTATGTGACTGTTTTATATGGTAAAGTGAGCTTTATAAGTTGAGCGGACAGGTGAGAGTGGAATGTGACATGTTGATCTAAAGTGGATGGATTAGTGCTGCCTGCTCTGAGGACCCGTGTAAGAGAGAGGCGATCAAAACAGACAGGCGCCGTTTCTTGCATGCAAGTCCCAGTCATTCAAAGTGATTATGGAGAACTGTCAGCCAAAAACCAATGGATTTGTTTTACTACTTTACCTTTGTGTACTGAAAAGTTTTCTTCAGCTCATAGTTCTCAGAAAGAAATATGGCGGTCTAGCTTGGTTTGGCCTTTGTTGTTGCATCGTTTTTTTTTTTGTGGTATGCGATGGTTAATGTCAGCCTGGCTAATTGAAAGATTGTTTCATTGTTGCGGCTGTTATTACCTCAGAGAAGGTTAAGTTTACTGATAGCCAACTGTCGGGCTGAGATTAATATGCTGAGCTTTTAATAAAATTCACATAATTATGCAGGAGCCATCAAAGCCAATGAGTTCTGTGTGGGCGGAGGACAGGATGATTGAAAATTGCTGTGTCCCCTTCTCAAATGATAGCTGGATAATGTTATGTGAAAAGAAAGGGCTTTTTTCCCCCCTCTGTAATATGTGGGAGGTAGAGTTCCCTCCAGAAAGTTGGGCCTCTGGAGAAGAAAGGTGTGTTTTTGTCCTTTGTATGAAAGCAGTCTCGGTCTAGAGAGCACCCTCATGGCAGGTGGCCTTTCTTGCACCTGGGACGGGACACACCGGGGGTCTTAGTGCAGACCACCTCTTGCTTCTGGTAGAGCACAGGAGGGGCTCTATACTAGAGAGATTTTCAAATGGTTGTTTAAGTTATATTGTTGTTAATGATTTCAAGACAGTGTTGTTTATGCATGCATGATGCAAATACCTACCCCTGGCATCCTAAATTCAGTTTTTTCTTAAAAAATAAAAGACAGTTGTAGTTATGTTCTAAAGCTCTTTCAGAAGGTCTAGGCTCCAAATGACATTTCTTGAGAGCCGTATATATTAACTGCTCCATGTCGTATTCTAAATGACTTTTGGCAGTAATAACTTCATTTATAAAAATAAAAAAAGCAAGAAAAGCAGTTCAAAGAGGCAATAACGTAATGTTATGGTGTACTCGCATGTGATAAACTGGAAATAAGAATAAGGACAGAGTTAAAGGAGGTGCTAAATTACCCTACGCATTTACACTGAGAGCCAATTCCGAATAAATTACTCCCTCTCATTGGATAGCGCTGGAGATTATGTTCATTCCCAGCAATGTTTTCCTGAGCCAATTAAAATTCACACTGCCATTGATCTTGTTGATTTTATGTCGTGCGATTTGCATAATCTATTAAAGATGAGTGATTAATGAACTCTTCATTACAAAACAGAAATTGGAATTTTAAGGGCACTACGACGAGGCATAGGATAGATTTTTGTGTTAACCGTTTACCCAATTAGTTTTAGGGGTTACTGCTCTGTACTGAAAGTCTTAAAGGAAAACCCAATTTAAAATAGCTTATGTGTTGGATTGAAATGTATTATGTTGGGTGAAATGTAATAAAAAAAAAAATAAACACATATAAAATTAAATAAATATGGTTCATTTATAAATAATAATATCAAATCCCAGAAAGTACAGATTGTAGAGTTATATGACTGTACTTATGTTGTCATCAGGTGCAGTACTTTCCCCAATGACTCATGAACATTCCACACTTTCATGTATTAACCGTAGTAGAGGGGGGAAAAAACAATGGCATGATTTATTCAAACTGCAGTAAAAAGTCTGGATGCTGTCCAGATATGACTAGCCTTTTAAAAAGGCCGTTTGCACATACCTTCACAATGAATGAGTGGTGCGGATTCTTAAGCACTGTTCCTGCCGAGCCATATAATGGAAGTCTTCCTGGTGCCAGTAGGATGGTACCGTGTAAATGGGCACCCCTCCGACCCGCTGAAAACCTGAGCAGGTGCTGAAGGGATCCCCCCTGTTCCAAATCTCTTCAGAGAGATGGAGGGAGAGGAGGGGGCGGGAGGAGAAAAAAAAATACGGAGAGCCCGGGCCTGAAAGCAACAGAGCTCCATGTCTGGAAAAAAAAAAAAAACAAGCAAGAAAAGTAAGAAAGGAAAGCAGCATACACAGGCAGAGTGAAAGAAAAGACTGCTTTGTGTCGGTTTATGCGGCTGATGAACTCCGGCTGAAATATATCCGACAGAGAGCCATTTTTTAAGTGTGGCCCGCTATTCTCCAGTGAGCAGCAAACAACACGCTGCTGGCTAGACTGAGGTACCTGATGTGTGGCCCGGTGACAAACTGCCTCTGTCTTGAGTCACCAGAAGCCCCGGCAGGCCCTAGAGCCCAAATGAATGTTTATTTCAGCCTCACAATAACACACTAACCTTTAAGCACACATTTGATAATGAATAACTTTAGAAACTTACAATTTGGTCTTAAAAGCCTTACATTGCTGCAATTGATCAGTGTAAAGCAGTCTGTTTTTCCTGTGATCTTGTGAGAAATGTTGAAAATTGACGTCAAAGTTTTCAGTACTTTTACAAAACATAAGGCAGGTGACTTTGCTGGAACTGTTGGGTTTAAAAAAAGAGAGAAAAAAAGAAGTCATTGCTCTCTCGTCTCTTACTGCACCCATGTGAAACCATGCATTCATGAGAGCGAGACAGACGTAGAGAACTCTATAGCTCTGGTTCATGTTGAGATGTGATGCGCCTCCACATAGACCAGTGTTTATCTTCCATCTCTGTAATCAGGAGGTTGACAGCCTTCCTTTTTGCAGGTATTGCTTGTTTCCAGGATAATAAGCAACAGCACCTCTGATTAGTTTCAGAGTTCAGTGATCTTGAACACTGGGCTTCGGTCAGTGTAGCGAACGCCCTTGTCTGCTTTACAGCGGCAAAGCAGAGGCCGTGAAAACGCGAGGCCTAATTCCTCCGACAGCCTCTCTTCCTTTTCTTCTTTATTGGCCTCTAAGGTGTTTTTTTTTTGTTAGGGTTTATGGCCATCATCTTACTCTTTGAGATATAGTCATCTAACAGCCTCGTTTTTGTATGCGATTTTTAAAACAAAACGTCATGTTTATCCCGCTCCTGGTGTATGAAGATTCGCACCAGACTTGCGCAGGAAAGAAAATTCTGCCATTGATTTGTGTGGGAAAGAAGCCAGTTAAGTTGCCCGATTTCCTGGCATTAGGTCAGAACGGGTTGTCAGGGTTGCATCTGACAAAAAGGAGGCCTTATCTTAATGAGCGACTCTCCGCACATAGCTCGGTTGTAAAACAACAATAGTTGGGAAACAGCTAATGAGGCTATCATGAAGCTGTGAGAGCCCTCCCCACAGACCATGTTAACAGCAGAGGATGTTAAAGAGGATGAGTGGAGAGAGAGATGAAGACAGAACTCAAATTGATTGCTTGAGCTGCAGTGGCAAACCCGCTAAGATGAAAAATGCCAAACCTCATCAGCCAAATGATATTAGGGCTGGCGATGCAAAGGGGCCGTGTCGCGATTTGCAGGCTTTTCTTTTTTTTGTTTGGAGATGCGACTCTTACCTCCGAACCTTAGGGAAATTTCTCCGTGTTTGAGCTTGATTGATCTGCGAGCCATGCTGCTGTTTGCTGATGCTGTTCAAGAGATATTGTTTGAACCTGCTTGTATTTGCTCATTTTAGCTCATTTGACGGATAAATAATTCCAGATATGTATAAAAATGTAGCTTTATTTAGATTCAGATATAAAGCTAAAGTTGATAGAAGACTGTGAAAGTGTCTTCTGTTATGGAGAAAATTAAAAGTTGCTATCCATTCTGAGAAAAAGATAGAAAGAAAGATATATTTCTATGATCAGTTTACAAGTGTGAAAATATATTTTCACTTCTAATCTATTCTGTTCGTAAGTTTGAGCAGGGCCAAAAACTAAGAATCACAATGAAGGTAAAATTTAGGGCTGTCAACTTTAGTCGTTTAGTCGACTAATCAGTCGATACCGTCTTGGTCGACTGACATTGTTATTGGTCGACCAGTTACATTTTTTTTTTTTTAACCAATAGAATTTTTTTTAATGATTTACTCCTTGATAGGGCTGTCAAACGATTAATCGTGATTAATCGCATTCAAAATAAAAGTTTGTGTTTACATAATATATGTGGGTGCACTGTATAATTATTTTATATATATATATATAAATACACACACATGCTTGTATATATTTAAGAAATATTTTCATGTATATACTTATATAGATTTATATATAATTTATATTATATATAAATATAAATATTTTATATATAAATAATATTTTTTTCTTAAATATACATGCATGTGTGTGTATTTATATATATGCAAAATAATTATATACAGTGCACCCACATATATTATGTAAACACAAACTTTTATTTTGGATGCGATTAATCGCGATTAATCGTTTGACAGCCATACTCCTTGATGTTTATTCCCTTATAAGCAATTATTTATTACTTATTTAGTATTCTAAATAGAATTAAAATTTAATGAAAATTTAGTTTTATCAAATAAATATAACTGGCTACCTGACCTTGAAAATGACCCCCCCCCCCCCCCCCAAAATATGAAATATGATATGATTTTATATCTATTTTACATTTATGTTGCAATTTCTGAATTTAAAGAGATGCTTTCCAGGCACCAAGCCACCAAAAGGAATAAAATATCAATCCTAATGTTTTTTTGTGAGAGGCGATGTTTCATTGAGAGTTGCTGGGGAGTACTAATGACAGCTGTAAATATACAGAAAAACAGACATAAATAATTATTTTGTCAAATAGTTTTACAGAAACAATGCAACATACAGTCCAATGATTCACCAACCCACACATCGCACAGTAACATTTCCTGGCTTACCTTGACCAAATCCCCTTGTGCGTGTAGAAATGTTGTTTTCTGAGCGTGTGCCTCTGGAGGCTCTGTTAAAACTCCTGAACACACCCGGGGAACTGAGTCAGAACACCACGGCTCTCGGAACTTCACATAAATCCTTCTTTTCCTCCTAAACGCAATGTAGCATCACAACAACACCAAACACTGTCAGCCAAACTTCATTTTCCTCTTCTTTTACTGCATCCATTCAGTACTTCCATCTGTCATGAATCATTCTTCATTTTTTTTTTTTTTTTTTTTTTGCTGAGTGCGAGTGATTGTGCATTGTCTGATTGTGTGTGTGTGGCTTTTTTTTGTTGTTTTTCTCCACCTGGCAGAGTCACATTCATCCTCCGCGTGTGTTAAGCAGGAGCCGCATGAGGCTTCCCTGGCTCCTTTCACCCCTTCCTCACTGGCAGTCTCGGGTCTAGCGGAACTGTTGCCCCTCCAGCCCAGCGTGTCAGTAGATGCCTCCACTCCCTGCTACGGTGCCTATGCCCATCATGCCCCCAGCTACAGCCAGTATGCAAGCCAGCCTATTATAGCAGGTACACCCTACAAAAAAAAGAAAAAAAGAAAGATTAGAAACTTGCGCTGGTAAATGGGGGAAACAGCCAGAGGCGTCATGCATCTGTTTCTTTTTTGAGAGGGCACCAATAGCAGTCCAAGGTCATTTGGTGCCCTACATATTATCAAAGGAAGAAAAAACACTCTTCAACTAATTTTAAGTGTTACACCTTTGAAAAATTGAGGACATTAACATATTTTTGAAAGAAGTTTTAATCCATTAAGCATTATATTAATTTAAAGTGACACTCTTTTACATTATAAAAAAAGTCAATTTAAAGTATGTGCTGTAGTTTTGAACTTGTAATCATTAAAGCATCATGTGATCAACAGTGATCTTGTTCACCAAGTCAACATATTAGAATGATTTCTGAAGGATCATGTGACACTGAAGACTGGAGTAATGATGCTGAAAATACATCATATGAATAAATGATACATTATATATACATAAATTAATTACAATCAACAATGGTTAATTTAAGTTGTAATAAAATTACATAAAACACAATAGTACTATTTTACAGTATTTTTGATCAAATAAAGTGTAGCCTTTCTGAGTGTAAGAGACCTTCGAGATACCAAAGAGACCTTTCAAAAACCTTACCGACCCTGAACTTTTGAAAGGTAGTGTCTGTGTATAAAACGGCAAAAAAATAAAAAAATAAAAAAATAAAAATTTATATATATATATATATATATATATATATATATATATATATCGAGGGCTTGGAGCCAGAGGGGCGTAAGTGGCATTTTGGGCGAATATGAGTTCTTTATATCAAAATAAAGGTCTCGATGAGCTCTATCCAATGGTGCCAAAAATATCTATCTGAGATCAAACTGTATTGAATAAAACAACAAAAAGGCGTATCTGACGTATTTGACTTTTTGTTTTTTTTGAAAATGTTTAGGAACATGTTCATTTTGTTAATATGCCACACATTTTGTACTTAAATACTCATTTAATGTAAGTATGCCTGTGGTTTAAGTTTAATAATACAGGTGATTGAAGCGTGGTAAAAATTTTGTTTTGTCTCTCCTGTAAAGTTGGTTAAAAGGCTCCAAGCCCTCGATATATAGCCACATTCCATGGCGCTTCTGGAGACAGCTTCTGTCCTGTACTGTCCTGAGAAACACTGCCAACACTTTTTTAATCTCTAGTTCTGTGACTATACTTATTTACTATATACTATACTATACTTGTATATATATCACAAGTGTTCACATTGCTTACCATCCTGGTGAGCCTGTTTGACTATTAGCTCTCTTGGTGGGGAAAAGATCACCCGCCCACCCCTTCTAGGGTCCTCTTTCAAACAATGATGCAGGACCTCACAAGGGCCCAGTTGGGACTGAAGGAGGCCTATGTGCTCCAAAGTTTGAGCCAGCACATCCAGAAGGATTGCTAGCCATCACCTAAAATTACAGAACTGAATATGGAGCCGGCACTGTGTGCTCTGCACTCTCGTGACGTTTTGGGCTTTTTTAGCAGCAGCAATGCCACCAGCAGGCCGAGGGCATTCTGTGCTTCTCTCTGTCGGATCAGTCAAAACAGGCCAGCAGCGCCACTCTGTGTATTAAAGGAAGTTAAAAAGGCTGAGTGACCTAGAAGAGAAAAAAAGCAGTGGAGGTGTTTTAGCTTCTGCAGGGTCAACAGTTTTTCAGGTTGTGAATTTAAAGGGAGGTGAACTTTACCCAGTGCACGCTTGGCATGTGGGTTTTCTATCTGTCAACAACAAAAAAAGCTTGGGCTGATTTCTTAGATTTTCAGTGAAAATGGTTACAGGGTTGTGCTTAAAAAGTGTTATTGATGTGCATGTAACACTTTAAGTAGTTTAATGCTTAGGGCACTTGAATGTGTGTGTGCCAAAATATGTGGTATTCATGACAACATATCAAAAAGTAACTCTAATATACCCTATATATCTAGTATTGGTATGATCTAAAAATCTTGAATTCTGCCTAACTTCCCTCATTGGGTGTAGTACACTTAAGAAATGTAGTAGTAAAACTATGCTCATTTTGCCCATTGAATTATTATTATTATTTTGTGTGTGTGTGTATTTGTTTGTTACAAATTTTACTTTCTTTACAGGTCGAGACATGGCAAGCACAACCCTACCAGGGTACCCACCTCACGTTCCCCCCACTGGGCAGGGCAGCTACCCCACCTCTACACTTGCTGGAATGGTCCCTGGTAAGTTTAATTACTATTTTTACGAGGACGTTAATTTTAAGAGAGCTCGTAAGATTTTCAGGGAACGGTCCTGTGCAATTGATCATTTTCAGGAAACCTGAGGTCAAAGCTAACCTCAATTTGCTCTTCTGCATTTGGAAAATAATAAAATATTGTGCATTAATATTCAGTTACCACAAGCCCAAAGCTTGCTTTTGTATGTTTTGATATATTAGTGTAGAATGCCAGGTAACATTTTAAGAAGAAGTGACATAAAAGCTACATGCATGTTGCCCATGACATTTCTGGTGATGCTAATATTTATTAAACAGGATAATATTAAAGATGAGCATAATATTAATGAGGATAAGAATAATGAGAAAGATGAGGAGCCAGAACTAAAGACAAGGACAGGCAGTGTGGATTTCGACCTCGAGTCGTCAATAACCCGAGTAGGAGCTTCAGCTTATCGGCTGCTGAGGAGAAAATTAGCGCCTCTCAATAAGTGATCAGGGACATAAGTGCGGGATATAGGACAGTTCCTCTCAGTTCCACTCGGGTTCCAGTGCTCATTACGCCCCTCCCTCCCTCCCTTCCTCTCCCCAACCGTTCGACGCTCTCACAGGCCATCGATAAACACAGCTTTCTCCAACCTAGCCTCTAGTGCTGCAGAGCGTATCTCTTTTCCCCTCTACTTAACCTGCAGTTCAGGTTCACAGCAAACAGTTAAGGGTCACAAAACAGCGGGCGGGAAGGCCTGTAAATATTTAAATCACTATCTCTCAGAGGGACCTGACTTGAGTTTCACTGCCAGGACAGGATGCAATCTGGCAGCAAGAACGGTGCCCTCTCCCCAAACAGCACAAACACACACAGACGTCCTTCTCTGTCCACAGAGAAGTTGGAAAAGTGTAAATGCGATTGTACTCGGAGCCGAGGGATAACATCAGCGCTCTAAGTCAGACTTGTGAGCACAAACACGCAGTGTGCGAAAATTGGAAAACAAATATTTTACATCAGGCACAGAGAGGGATTCTTCTCTCGGTCACCGTTGAGTGCCCCAGATAGATTCGAGTCTGTCTTGGGCTTCCACGGCCCACAAACATGAATGGTTCGCGGGGGCAAATTTAATTCAGTGACAGGATTCATTTGCTGGGCAAACATATCTTTACAGGTACATCAAATATGTTTTCATCAAAGATTCATTTTCATTGGTCACACAGGCTGAGAAATCCTCTTAAATCCTAGAGCCATGGGTTTTGTGCGCACTTCCATTCATCTGGCCCTCGAACGACTAAGATTTAGTGACAGACCCCAAACACTGTTAAAGCAAAAGCCATTCCTCACCAGCTTCATATAAAACCCGGCCTTTATTGTCTCGTAAAAGAAAGAAACGTGGGGGACCAACAGCATTGCTCACTGACATGGACAGGGCCGCTTCCTGAAAGTCGAATTCGGCCGCATAAAAAGGGGCGAGTGTGCGCGAGAACGAATCCATTGGGGAGGTTTTTTGAAGCGGGGCTTTGGTGCGGCCAAAGAAAAGAGAATCTTAAGAGCGCAACAGCAGAATCAAAGAAAAGAAAATTCAAACCCCAGCTCAGGATTAATGTAACAAATTCAGCCAAAATGGCCGAGCACCAGGGCGTAGGAAAGAGGACAGGGCGAGCCATCTGCTATCTAGAGCGGCGAAACAATGCCAGTTCCTTTAGTTCTGATGGGCTGAACTAATGTGATGCAATATTTCAAGGACAACGTTACTGTAATTCGGTTGAGCTCAGTCGACAGCATAATGGTGATTACCACAAAATTCATTTCTACTTGTTCCTCCTCCGCAATCTAGATTACTCTGTAAAAAAAAATATTTAGTTATTGGAGTAAGAACGTGAAAATTATATTTCAGTCTTACTAATTTTCTCATTTAATTGAATGTGTTACTTGCTGTTTCTTTGGAATTATTTGTGAAATTTACAAGCAATTTACGAGTGACTTTTATTTATTTTATTTTTTTTTGTGATTTTTTTTTGTGCCTCATTGAGGCATATACAAGGGGGCAAATCTGTGTTAAAATACTCACTGTTCAAAGAGTAAAGCCACAAAATGTAAACAGTTATTTTGATTTGATTGATTTTTTTGTTGCCAACTTCGTAATAATTCCCGAAACAACAAAAGATTTGAATAGATTAACAAAATTAACAAATAATTAAAGTGCTTTTATGAAATTATTAGTGCTCTCAAATTGATTAATCGCAACTAATCACATCCAACATAAAAGTTTTTGCTTATATAATATACACATACACACATATACTGTATATATGCATTCATTGGTGTATGTATGTGTGTATATATATATATATATATATATATATACACACACACATACATATATCTATTATATAAACAAAAACGTTTGAGTTTGATGCGATTAATCGATTTGATAGCACTATAAATTATAAAATGCGTAAAAATTTTCCATAAATTGGCACCATTTACTTTTAATATAAATTTCTCAGTGATAAAAAAGGACATTATACCACAAATTCTGACTGTTAAGCTTAACTTCTACCGAATATGCTTTAATATACCCCATTTTCTTTATTGCTAACCTGTCATTTGTGTTTGATTTTAGGAAGCGACTTTTCAGGAAATCCCTACTCTCACCCGCAGTACACAACTTACAATGAAGCTTGGCGGTTCAGCAACCCCGCGTTATTAAGTGAGTATTAACCCTTTTTGCTTATCCCTTATGGGATTAGTCGCTTTAAAGTGGGATTAATATAATCACATTTGACAATGACATTATTTGCATACAGCTTTACTAAACTAGCTACAGTTTTATTTCTCTTTTTGATTAGCAAGGTCATAACACACTGCATCTCTAAATTAAGATGCTCATAAGCCCTTCGCAAGTGTTTTTGTGCGTGCCGAGGTTTCGGGACGTAATAGAATAGTTTGATTGTATTTTACACAAGCAAAACCATTGGGAGTGGGCGTAAATGTTGCTCTTGCTGTGGTTTCAAACGCTCCGCTCTTCTGTTAACTTCCAGGTTCCCCTTATTATTATAGTGCCGCATCCCGGGGCTCCGCCCCTCCCACTGCTGCCACTGCCTATGACCGCCACTAGTTACCATGGCAACCCAATCAAACTGCAGGACCATGGCCGCAGCCTCCATATCGTACCAGTCTGAATGGCGCTAAGGTCAGAGGGATTGAAGATGGCTACGCGGTCTTCAGTTTCATGGGGCCGAGATCGGATTAGGAGGGTCGAGCAACAGCGGGCCCCCCCCCCTCCCCATCAGACATCGACTATACCACCCCCCCAACCCCCAACCCCCCTCACGCAACATCAACACTAAGGCTATCATTCTCTAAATCGCTGAACAATGACTGAACTATTTCCTGAAAGACTTTGAAAGATTCTACAAAAATATATATATTATACAAGATATAAAACAAGACGAACCGTGTGAAGAAATACGAAGTAACAATTGATGTGTTGTTGTTTTTTTTGTTTTGTTCTCTCTTTAAATCAATCAATACATTCCTTTACATACTGTATTTAGGATCACTAACAGATCACACACACAAGGTTGCCTGAGGCCTTTAAAGTAATTTGCCCATGTCCTACACCATTTCACTAGTGTCTTACCTCTCACGGACAGAACAGCGACGTGTCAGCTGAGCAGAAAACTGCAGAATTGCTCCATTATCTGTCAAACAGACAAGTGTAACAGTCTTAGAAGCCATCTCTGACTCGTGGTATGAAATTACCGACTTGATTTAACATTTTCTGTGATACACAATCAAAACGGGGTAAAGAAAACAGATTAAAAAAAAGATAAAAACAGGTCAGACACTGAAGAAGTTAACTGTTGCTGTAAATGACCTGAAAAGAAACCGTATATTAAATTATTGTTTTGGTTTAGCTGATGGTTTGTGTGCGTGTGTGCATTTGTGTGTCATACCTTTTCAGGATATTCCATTTTTTCCATCATGATCGGTGCCGCTCTTTTCTCGTTTGCACTATTTTGCATTACTGGATTTATAAGTACAAATGAATTGCAATTATCTTTGTAAATTTGCCACATTATATAGAATCAAATAGGTCTACTCCAATTGACAAAAAAAAGCAACATTGGACAAAAACCACTTGCTATTTATTACAAAACTAGTACATTGCTTTTTTTGTCCTTCCGTGTGGATCAGTAATGATTCCTTAAACTTAAAGAACCATTTTTGTAACGTGTAGCTGAGACAGAACGACTCTGACTGGCTCAGTACCAAAGTAATCATTAGCAGTCAATTGTACAACAAGTTCAACAAATGCCTTACAGCTTTTTTAATTTCATTTTTTTATGGTTTGGCTATGGTCCTGAGAGGTAGACATGCATGTAAGCCCTCTGTGTGGTCGAACAAACGTTTCACCAAATGTTAACCGAGGATAGAAATGGAAAGGGTCCATACACACGCTCCTGGAAATGTAAAGTGAATGTACTTTATACCACGTTTGCCAAAGACTTAGTTTGATATTTAATATTTTATTTGCTGTATCTGTCAATAAAACAGTATTATGTTTTAATAGTAGTCAAAACTGATTGTATGTGGTAATGTTGAACAAAAAGGACAAGATCCATCTTAGACCCACAGCAATGTACACAGAAAAGGTGAATTCTGTTACTTAAAAGGTATGTCATTTGCAACAAACTGCTGCTTTGTAGAATGATTTGTGTATAATGTGAAAACAATTCTTCTATGTATATAAGATCATCTACATTTCACCATTGCAGTATCGTACTAATTTACTGATTCCATTTGTAGATATGACAATTGAAAGCAAAAAAAAAAAAGATTGACATTACATTTGTGTCTTCGATGTGTTGTGCTTTGCAGAGACGCACAACAAAAAGTTTGAAACCCGACCTGCGTCGTTCGGCGGCTTTCAGATGCTATCACCACATGTGCGGCTGTTTGTATGTTTTGTTTCGGTTCACATTTACTTAACTTGTTCATACTGTTTAAGTCTCTATGCAAATCAAGTAAAATGGTATTCTGTATTCTCCTTTATTACTGCGTTCAATTTTACCTTTCATTTTAAATGAGCCCTAAATCCTGTATAGAGGACAAGCCTGTAGAAATGAACAAATACATTTCACATGCATAGTTTTGTGGATTGTTTTTGTACTTTTAACCTTCCTGTACAAGTCAAGATAGAGTTAAACAAGACTTTTTTTGTCGCAAATATTAAGTTAAAGTTATTTTGCTACAAGAACAGATGATTCAAAATTCATAGCATGCAAAGGAAAAAAACAATAACAAATACAACTGTACATAAATGTACACACAGAGCAACCACAAGTTCTATTTCACACAATACAAAATATATTATTTGGGTCTTCCTTTTTTAAATATAATTTCAGCTATAAAGATATTCCAACTCACTCGCTGCAATCCACATTTGGTTGTGGCTTTTGGAAACATGTTCTTGACACAATTCTTCTTTTAAAACAAGCCCACATCAGCAGGAAGGGGAGTTGGTACTCCTTTCATTAAAATAATGCAAAATATGTACTACAAACAAAATTTGTTGCAAGCATAAAAAGAGTTTCTGATGAAAATATGTAACAAAAAGCGACATGGCCTTAGCCACCACTTTATTCCACCTCTGTCCAGTTCTCTCTCTCTCTTTTTTTTTTTGTGCATATGAGAAATAAATTTTTTGTATGTCAGCCTGTGACAGTAGTGGTGATTATTAACTCTTTCATGAAAGAGTCATTCAGAGTTCAAGGATACTCCAAACTGTGAGACATTCGGTTTGGATAAATGCTCTGTTGCTTATGAAAATATTGCGTCTGATAATGTCCAGTAAATAAATGTATAGGATACTGAGTGTTTTTAAACATATACATCATATATATATATATATATATATATATATATATATATATAATGTGTGTGTGTATATATATATATGTGTGTGTGTGTGTGTGTGTGTGTGTGTATATATACACACACACACACACACACACACACACATACATATATATACACATATATACATACATATACTGTATATATATACACAGAAACACACACATATATGCATTGTATATATATATATATATATATATACACACAAACATTTACATACAGTATATACATATATTAGGGCTGTCAAACGATTAATCGCAATTAATCGCATCCAAAATAAAAGTTTGTTTACATAATTTATGTGGGTGCACTGTGTATAATTATTTTGTGTGTGTGTGTGTATATATATAAATACACATGCATGTATATTTAAGAAAAAAATTATTTATATATAAAATTTATATTTATATATAATAAAACTTATAAATAAATCCATATACAGAATATACATGAAAATATTTCTTAATTTTTATGTAAACTGTATATATTAATTTAATTTATGTAACTGTATATATTATATTATATATTATATTATTAATAATACACAATGCACCAACATTTATTATGTAAACATAAAGTTTTATTTTGGATGCGATTAACCGTAATCGTGATTAATCATAAGACAGCCCTAATATATATATATATATATATATATATATATATATATATATATATATATATACGAATACACACACATGCATATTATACATTTCTTCATATTCATATCTAATAACAAACACAAAAATCCATATGGGCCATTTATGCCATTGCAGAGCAGACACAAGAGGACGTTTAAGGCTGAAAGAGACAGTGAGATGCGAACATAAAAGAAGTTCAAGCGAGGAAGAATGAGAGCAAAGAGAGTCTTAGCGAGAGTGAAAGTGTAAGCAAGTAAAAGGAAGCGTGCAGGAGCGGAAGCCGAGAGCAGTCGTCACAGTGAGGGTGTAAAACAGAGTGTGGACTATTTAATGATGCATTGGGTTCCCTCCGCAGCTGACTGGTGCCTGCAGCAGCTCTTCTCCAGCCCGAGCAGACAATCCTACCCTGCTGTAATTCAATTTTTCTGCCTATTGTTTATTTCATGGCTCCCCTGTGAAGCATCAAAAGCTGCTGTTCTGTCAGCCTCTTACTGTCGTATATGTTTGTCATTCAGCCCTTGTTAAAATAACGAAAAAGGCCTGCCTCTGCTCTTCCCCCAGCTGAGAATTCCCAGTGGTAAAATTATTCCATTTAGATGGAAACTTTTTTGTCACTCCCCTGTCTAAATTGGCATATCTGCTTCTTTTGCTGGAACCAATAAACTGTGAACCCGGATGCATCTGTCAATCAGGCTCATCTTTACTTTAGCATGCCAGATGACAACAGGGGAGATGGAGGGGAGGGTGGGAGGGGAGCAGCAGAATGGAATCAGCTGATTGGCTCTCATCAGCAAGGCATTACAAAAAGCACCTGTCATCCTCTCGGCTCCTCAAACACTGCGAGGGGCCCGAGATCAGTACTACTGACAACCATACAAACAAATGCAGTCTCATTCTCAAACAAATTCCAAGGTTATGTGCACTATTTTTGGAAAGTGAAAGTGACCTTGCAGTTCCTAGATTCTGAATGCGTACAATAATTTGCTTTAATGCATTATTAATGATACTGGGGGAACTATTTTATTTACCTTTAACATTCTCACTGTATTATGAACTTTAACTCTGTTGCGACAGATGCTACAGAAACGCTCATGTAAGCACTATTCCAATTATCTGACAACCCCAGGACTGCAGTATGACTGTATTACACTGGTTTTACAAGAATAACCTGATCACTGACATAGAAACATACACGTTTCCACGAAACAGGCCAGCGTGACATCGCCTGCATCTCATCAAGCATTAGTCACATTGGTAATCGCACGGAAAATGTGTCCATGTAGTTCTATGTAAATTTCCTACGAACAATAAAGATTTGTAGACACATTATTCATAAGAAATGGGAAAATGTCGGATGTTTTCTGAGGCTTGAATGGGGAGAAAACGGCATCATCTGTCATGGGGTGTCACACTGGAGAGAGAAGGAGCACCAGAGGAGTTGCACTGGACAGCACTCGCTGTTAAGTCCTGTCAGCCGTCTATTGCTCGTCATCATCACCGCTGTCATATTTGATGCTGGGGAGGGGAAAGGCCAACCTGGGGCTGTCAATCAAATACACCTCATTAGGGACACTGCTAATTATGAAATTTCCTACGATGTCTGGGAATGGAGTATTTCATAGGTACTGTACATCATCAAGACAAGTGTAGTTTGTGATTTGACAAGAACTGATTTTTCATGCTACTTAAGGGAAGGGTGTGTAAATTAAAATATCTATGATAGGAACACGGGCCCGCAATGAATCGGAGCATGAAAACAAAAGACTTTGAGGTGCCAGTAATTTCTCCAGATTTCAAATTCACCTTATGGAAAAAAGGGCGGCAAATCTTTTGCCATTAAATTAAATAATAATAATGAAACTTGCATATACGTTACACCAAAGATCTGACTTAAATTTGCTCTGCCTGTATTTTATTTATTTTTTACTTCTCTTTACATGCCCTGTTCCCATCTGAAACATCTGTGAGTGTCTTCTGGATGGTTGTGCATCTTGTCATGAGAGCCTTGTACCATATCTGTATAATTGTTAATAAAAGCCTACTGCTTAAATACGTTCAGAAGGTAGAATTGCACATACAGACCAGCCACTCGTTATGTGATTATCACTAAAAACTGAGATTCACACGGCATTTGATCACTGGTTTTACAGATATCATTTAACTCTTTTAAGAACATTGCATATCTATAATCAGCTCCTGATGAACACAATCATTATTTAAATTATCACTCAGTGAGTTTTTGACAATGTATTACTGCACTCTAGAAAATGCTGGGTTGTTTCAACCCAAAATTGGGTCAAATATGGACAAACCCAAACGTTGGGTTAAAAATGCATTTAAAAAATTTACAGTTGAAAGTGAAAGTTGAAGTTGGGTTAAAATTTGAAATTACATTCTAACTCTCATTTGGGTTTGTCCAAATTTTACCCAAATTTGGGTTCAAACAACCCAGCATTGTTTAGAGTGTGTATTTGGAAGGCTTTTGTTTTTCCAACTCTTTCAAATGTACAAATTTACATCATTTCATATTTACATGCAGAGATTGCCCATTTTTCCCCCCCAAAAAAGCTTTCAAATGCTTTATTTTAATTGTTTTCATTTTATTATTATAATTTTTTTATGATTTAATTAATAGCTTTTCATTAAACTCGCGAACCCCTGCAGGTCCATCATGAACCCCAGTCTGGGAAACCCTGACTAATGGAATACTTAACTCAAAATTTTATATATTTTCTTATATTTTCCTCTTTGTATTTTTATATCAATATGGTACAAGATCATGCTATTCAAATCAACGTAATAAATGAGTTTGGTCAAAACTGAAAAAATCACAATGTAGCCAGAATACATTGCCGAAAATGAATTTACTTTACTAAGTACATTATTTGTCCTGTAATTTGGAATAAGTAACTGACTACAATGTGTAAGTAATCTACCCAGCACTGTATTAGTGTTTATAATATCTTAGTATATTTAGTAGATTTGAGCTGGGCGATAATATAGTTTACATTTACAATACAATCAAGCAATCAAGCAGTTGAGATGTGAGTATATGTATGAGAATATAGTTGGGCATACTTGTTTATCCAGCTTTATACATGGGTGATAAAAAAGTTACATTTCGCAACAACAAAAAACGAAGCAGTTAAGATTTTCTATATATCGACTTGACATACTGTACAGTATCTGGATAAAGTTGGATGTAACTTTATATAAAGAGCTGTGTGATAAAACAGTTTACATTTTGCGACAGTATAAACAATTATGCAGCCGAGATTTGCTTTATATTGCTTTAGGTGAGTGTATGCTGTAGCAAAGACTTCAAATGTGCAAAGACGTTGCACTTATATTACTTATAAATGGGGTGAAAGTACAAAGTCCCGACTTATAAATAAAAAGTCAAAGTCATTGTGTCACTGCAACTGCCATTAGTTGCAACAAGAACAGTCAGCTTGCTCCGCACACGGATCTGAAATATAAGCTTTTTAAATCCTAACATAAGAAACACAATTTATGGGACAGCTCATATAAGTCATTGTTGCTGATTTGAAATGAATTGAAATAATGTGACTCTTTGAGATTTCAGGAATCATCCATTCAAGTAGACAGGACTTGGTTTCCTGAAATAGCTGCAAATAAAGATCAGACTTTCCTTGAGGGACTTTGACTGGATGTAGAAGGTATCCAACTTTTAATGAACCTAACCTTTCAATATGTATTTAACACTGGATTTCTTTTATTGTGGCAATAATGGGAACGAAATCCAAATTCCCCAGCATCATCTCTGTTGCGGAGCACAGTGGCTTTGGTGCTCAGACGCTGTCTTGATGGCAGCGCTGTGATTATGAGGTCATTCTTACCCAAGCTGTGTGAGCTCATCCAAGAGACGGTTACATAAGTTGGTGAGCGTCCTAATGAGCAAGCACTGATTGATTTAGCTTTGTAAAAAGCGACGTGTGGGTGGCGCTGAGAGCTACCAGGTTCGGCCTTTGCACCAAGCAACGGGGTGGTTTCATTAGTCGTATTATTAGCACATGAATCTTACAGAAGCCCATCTGATCGGAGACCCTCTCCCTCCGAATCTGGCCACTTCCAGCGGCAGCCAAATCTCATTTTCTTTCAACAGCTAAACGATCGCTTCTAATGGCCATTGTGTGCTACATTATGTAATTAAGCACTACCGCAATCTGCTTCTCCGCGCGATTATGTCACCTAGCCTGTGAGGAGATGAGAAAACAGAGCGCCTAGAGCAGAGTTTTCCTTTGACCCGACCATCCAATCAAGTGGATATCTTCTGAAAGCCGACAAAGACCCTACCTAAGGGGTTTGTGTGTTTGCGACCCCAGGGCACCCTTAATGTTCGACACAGAGGCTAAAACAACAGACGATCCCCCTCCCTTACAGTCCTCAAGACTCCACAACGAGGCTCATCTCGCCCGTTAAGAGTCTGAGTCGAGAAAGAGAAGCGAGACAGAGACAGAGAAAGACAGAAAAAAGAGAGAAAGTGAAGAAGCACCAACCCCCATCGTCCCTCCTAACCCCAACCTCCCCCTGGCTCAGTGTTCCTCTCTATACCACCACCCCCTCCCCAACACCCAGTCACTGTCAGGCCAAACACATGATGAATTGCCCTGTCAACAGAATTCATTCAGGGACCAATTAATTCAGCAGAAATGAACTAGAGCCATCAGTCGCTGAAAAACTCAGTGCAAAGAGAGCAAAGTAGCTTACTTTGGAGAAGAGAGAGAGAGAGAGAGCCGGAGGAGGAAGCCACGGAGAGAAGGGAGAAAAAGAGCAAGTGGGAGAGGGAGAAAGAAAGAGAGAGTGCATGGTGGAAGTTAGTCTGACAGAAATTGGTCATTTAATGCTTTAGCGCACTGGAGACAGCCCCTGTCATAGAGAAAGGCATGGCAGGGCTCCCCTGGTGCTTTATTTATTAATTATCCAAAGCAGCGAGGGGCATTTAACTGTCTCACTCCGGGCCTGTCAACCCCATTTCTTGTCATTTCCTCTCCATAAACAGATCCTTTAACACTGCACTCAGGTTAATAGAATAGAATCCCACCCCATCGTTTCGAATTCTAGAAATAACTCTTTTATTGGAAAAATGGCATCTGATTCGATCTATACCTGTATATGTACAGCCACTTCCATATGGGCTGAAAACAACTTTATGGTGGATGTACATGTTGATTGTTTCAATTTCGTGATTAATTACAGCTCTGGAAATTTTCACATAGTGATATGCACACTTCTCTATAATATATAGTATGTGAAAAGCAGCAAGTCAAATGAAAAGTATACCTGAATAAGCAGTATCCGTGAAACAAAGTATTCGAAAAAGTATTCGATGAGGGCTGTCATAATCAAAAAGCT
The DNA here is from genome assembly GCA_038021265.1 of Cyprinella venusta. Lineage (NCBI taxonomy): Eukaryota > Metazoa > Chordata > Actinopteri > Cypriniformes > Leuciscidae > Cyprinella > Cyprinella venusta. Next base: position 22,613,608 of record CM075869.1, on the reverse strand, counting down.
GAAGATTATAAAACTGAGCTAAGTGGCTATTTACAATATGTGCACCTTGTGGTTCTCTGTTTAAAGGGATACTCCACTTTTTTTGGAAAGAGACTGATTTTACCACTCCCCCAAGGTTAAACAGTTGAGTTTTACCGTTTTCTAATCCATTCAGCCGATTTTCTGATATTTCTGATAGTAGGAAGTCAATGAGACCAGAAACTGTCTGGTTACTGATATTCTTCTAAATATCAAAAAAAAATCGGCTGAATACTGTACATTCAAAAACGGTAAAACCAAACTGTTTAACTCTGGGGGAGTGGTAAAATGAGCCTATTTCCAAAAAAAGTGGAGTATCCGTTTAACATAGTAAACTGCAAACCTCTACAATGTGAGTAAATCACTCGCATATGTGACCACATTTTACGAGAGGCGACAAATATGTTTTTAATTAGCCAATGCCTGGTCAATTTCACTCACACATGCACACTCACCGTGATAGAAAGAGAGAGCACACACGCATCGCGAGCCATGTTGACAGGACTGTCTGGCCATTGCTGCGTCAGAAAAAAATTTATCATTTGCACATGTTTTTTAGCCTTGCCAATTCAAACATTCAAGTGCAAGAAGATGCGAAATGTTAGCTTGTGCGCACACTGTCCGAAAAACACACTTGCAAAAAGTCACCTCTGACAGCTTGTGAATACTGAACTGAGCTCTCTTTCATGCCTTCTTGCGCTTGATCTGACAATTTCACACCAAATTATGTCAACAGTGTAACAGTATTATATTGGATCTGTGCATTATACATTAAATTGACAACAGATATTCCTGCTGCTGTCTGTGCAAGAAATCACAATGCTTTTGACTGAATAACTTTAGTAACTTTAATATGGATTCAGCTATATTTACCTTACAGTGAAGACTATGCAGTGTTATTTTACATTTGGTTCATTTATTCAAATTCTGTACCTAACCTGTCTCTAACTACTTTTAGATCTACCTGAAAAAAACTGAAAAGCACAGTTTATTTAATTAGCAATTTTGTTCATTTGACTGTTTATTTGACTTTAATAGAGTTTGAAATTTATAGTTTATACTTACATAATAATTATGTCAAATGTTTTCATTTGCATTGTGCTTGCATTCCATTTAAAAAGTCTAGCGAGGAAAATAAAAAACAAACTGTACTAATGTCGAGTCAACCTCAAAGCTGGACCAATAACCAACAAAATTACAAGTTTATAGAATACAATTTACGAATACAACAAAACTCTGTGAATACATCTTACATTGTTATATGAACATCACTTAAAGCTCATTTCAAATCTGACATATAATTAGGGTATGAACGATTCACTCACAAATCTCATATAGCAATGGTGCTCACATACGGACACCAATTGTGAGTAGATTTTAAATGATTTAACTAATTTTAATTTTTTTTGTCACTTTGGTGATCATTATAACCACAGTCTGAAGCCACTTTATACCTAAAGTAAGCACTTCGTGAACAATAAAGAAATTACAGTTTATAATTAGTATAAAATATCAAATATCGCATTTAGTTATTCATATATGTGACTGAAAGAAATACAGCTAAATGGCAAATTGACTGTCAAATCCCAGATAAAATGCTAAATCCATAAACAAAATTCAAAGTAGATCACAGCTTGTCAATCCAGCTGAAATATCTCCTCTCGCATTTTCTTGTTCGCAGTGCCCATTTCCAAAATTGGATTAGAATTAATTAGTACCTATGGTATCTTGCCTATCAGAAAACATCATTACAGCACCATATTAGTCCAGGATGGGCTCTGAAGCAGCCCAAACTAATTAAGGTTGTTGTGTGATTTTTGGCCTGGTGATCAAGAAACTGTTGCCTCGTCCCATTGGTAATTATGATGTCCATATGGTCAATGCAAAGCTATCTAAGCATGGGAAATACTATCAGTGTGACGTGGTTGCCGTCAAGCCAAAAGTTTGTTCTTCCCTATTGTGGAAAGTCTGATCAGAGACTGAATTATTGATGGGGCCCTTTCTCTAGCCGAAGGCGTTGGGACTCGGGCATCTGTGGAACACCCCATCTCAACCAGCAGGAAGTGAAATTCGAGGCTTTTTCCACTACCAGAATGAAAGCCCAGGTACCTTGGATGGTCTTCCATAGCCGTTTCTTAGATGAAAAGATTGAGGACTGATCTGCCAAACAGTGGAGTCTATTTATTGCAGGTGTTCAATATGGAAGCACCACATGAGACTGTCTTATGGTTTATCTTCGCCATATGCAGAAGACGTTATTATAGTCGGCTGCACGGAGATTATCAGGAAAACAACAGCACGGGATCAAGTCCTTTATGAGTATAACACCGTAATTTGAGAAATTGCTTTTCCAGTAGCTAGAGTTCTCATCACAGAGAGTCTGATGTTGAGATCGGTCTGAACTCTAACTTCACTGGAACCTAACCAAGATTCCTTATCGCAGATCAAATGATGAGTGATCACCCACAGCCTCTCCAATCTGAGTCTCAAGTCAGCACATTAGGCCCCGTTGAATTCTGGCTCCTCTACAGTCCACTCCGCTGGAAAAAAAAAACGCTATTTATCACACCTTCAGTAAACCTGATAGACAACAGAGGCACGCAAGCTGAGTGAATCTGACAAATGAAATAGAGAAACTAACCGAGAAGAAAGAAGGTGCTTAGGTAAACTGTCTTTGCTGACTGCGGCTCACTTGCCGCGTTTAAAGTTGACTTGTTTTCTTAGGTAAGGTAAAGAGCCGGTGGATGAGTGTGTCAGTAACTAAATGCGAAGCACTGAGGCCTTGAGCGTGGGGATTGCTGACGGAGGGTGCATATCAGATTGACTTTAAGTGACTGGTAAATAGACGGACAAATAAACTGGCATGGGAAATTTGGAAGACACCAAATAAAAAGGCCTAGAAGTATAAAGCAATATGGTACGTACTTTAGGGCTAAATTACATAATTCAATCTGCATGTCATTCATTGCTATTTGTTTTTTACTGAAACATTTAGCACAAAGTAAGACGCATGGCTTAGCATTAATTATTAACCCTTTGATGCATGCTTGTTTAATATATTGCAGTGGACAGAAAACTCACAAAAAAGTTAATAATTTTTTCTTGTCTGGCGCGAAATAAAATGTATTTATATATTTATGACCCATAATTCTATTTCAAATAAACAATATTTGAAAAATACATTGCAATGTAATATTGTATTGTACATATTTTTTTTTCAAAGAAACAAACGTTAAGATACTTTATTCGCATGTGTTTAAATATTTCATGCATCAGAGGGTTACAGTCGAAAAGTAACCATAGCCGCTAGAATTCATACTATTTTAAGTGGTGTTAAAAGGGCAACGTTTCTTTAAATTCATTAGACAAAGCTGAGCAGCTCATTTCTCAGCCTAATGTAAATGGAAAAAAAAAAACTGAACCGAGAGGAAGATAAGGAGATGTGCAGCAGAATATAATTAATTAAATGAGACTAATTAGGAACATGAGAGCAGGTGCCAGGCTATGGGCTGACAGCACAGACAGCAAGACAACATGAGAGACAGAGAGAGAGACAGACAGAGAGAGAGAGAGAGAGAGAGAGAGAGGATGAGAGAGAGAGGGGGGAAATACTCCGGTTAAGGGGTGTAACATGACAGGAAGAGGGACAAAACAACTTTCTGCATTTTGTCATGTGAAACCCCACAGGAATAGGTATGACAGAAACCATAGACCCCAGCACCATAGGGGTCTTTCCTTTGTTTCAGACAGATTATTTTTTTGGCAATTGGAAGTTTGCATAAGCGCAAGATTTTTCCCCCCTAATTATTCCAGCATATGCTCAGCACTGGTGGCGGCATAAATTTATCTTGCTCTCTCTGTCTCTCTCTCTCTGCTGCTGTAGTAGAGAATGGGTGAAGCATGTTCCCCTCTGGAGAACTTAAGTGAGATTTCATATTTAAAAATCAAGATGACAAGACTTTCTTCCTTCGTTACATGCCCACCTGTACTCAACGAGACACAGCGTGCTTCCAGCGAACACGAATATGGATATCATTCTTGTAAAATATTAAAGTATGATTATTCTATTCTATTCTATTCTATTCTATATTATTTGTTGGATAATATTTAACATACATTATTTTATATTACAACGACCAAATTAACAATATGCACTGCAATATATTCCCACTAAATATATCCAAACATTATTAAATCGAGATAAAATTTCTTGAGAAGCAGCATAAGTTAACATAATAGCATAAAGTTAATTGTTTTCAGTGACAATATCATATTTATTTTGCATATGTTATTTTATTTAATAATTTATTTATTATTTTAATGTTTTTAAAATTTGTATCTTATGCTCACTAAGGCTGTATTTTTTTATTAAAATTACAACAAGAGTAATGTAAAATGTTGTACAGCATATTACTTTTTTATTTGAATATAAAATGTAATTTATTCCTGTGATGGCATATATTTAGCTTCCGACCAAGGCTGTATCTCAATACTAGTTCTACTTGATCTTAGAGCTGCGTTCGACACTATAGATCATAAAATACTCTTGGATCGACTAAAAAACTACACTGGTGTTCAGGAACAGACATTAGATCGTACTTATCAGACGTTATCATTTTGTCTGTTTAAATGGGGAGAAATCGAAGATAACATCGAAGTAGACAATGGAGTGCCACAAGGATTGGTGTTAGGCCCTCTGCTATTCTCAATATATATGCTGCCACTTGGTAATATTATAAGAAAACATGGAATTAATTTCCACTGTTATGCAGATGACACTCAGTTATATATTTCATCACGACCAGATGAAAACACTAACTCATCTAAATTGACAGAGTGTCTCAAAGATATAAAATGCTGGATGACGCGTAATTACAGTGGTAACAAGGCATGGTGGATCCATGTTTTCATTTAGTTTATGCCAAATTCTGACTCTACCATCTGAATGTCTCAACAGAAATCGAGACTCATCAGACCAGGCAACATTTTTTCAGTCTTCAACTGTCCAATTTTGGTGAGCTCTTGCAAATTTTAGCCTCTTTTTCCTATTTGTAGTGAAGATGAGTGGTACCCCGTGGGGTCTGCTGTTAGCCCATCCGCCTCAAGGTTGTGCATGTTGTGGTTTCACAAATGCTTTGTTCCATACCTCGGTTGTAACGAGTGGTTATTTCAGTCAAAGTTGCTCTTCTATCAGCTTGAATCAGTCAGCCCATTCTCCTCTGACCTCTAGCATCAACAAGGCATTTTCACCCACAGGACTGCTGCATACTGGATGTTTTTCCCATTTCACACCATTCTTTGTAAACAATAGAAATGGTTGTGCGTGAATACTCAGACCGGCCCGTCTGGCACTAACAACCATGCCACGCTCAAAATACCTTAAATCACCTTTCTTTTCCATTCTGACATTCAGTTTGGAGTTCAGGAGTTTGTATTGACCAGTAGAACACCCCTAAATTGTTCCTAATAATGCTATAGGTGAGTGTGTATAAGTATATTGCCATCTTTGGGGATATGTTTACCAGGACCACGTGTGTATGTGCATGCATTTTCAATTTGGACTTTACTTTTTTTCTTCTGATTAGATTTTTATTGGAAAACATGGCGAAAACATGGCAAGGCCATGGCAATGACATTTTATGTGTAGTAAAATGTTTTCTTTGAAGCTGTTTAGAATGATGTACATGATACAATTTAGTAAAAACTAGTGTATTTATAAACTAGTCTATTTGTAATTATGGCCTGTATTCCTCTTGCCACAAAGACGAACAGCACTGCACAATGTGACGCAGGTTAAAACAACAAGAGAAGACGTGATAGCAGAAGTTGTTTCCCTTGCTGAGAATGCAGGTTAAAAAGTCATTTCTGCTGGAAACCAAATTAGTTAATTAAACAGACTTATCCATTCATTTTATCCGTTTACTACAGATGAGGTTCAGCACCTCCGACCACCCTCTCCAAATAAATGTCATATTCCTCATTTTGCTGCAAAGAAGATCAGCGAACTGCAGTTTTCCTCCAGACACAATGTATTCTGATGTCAGGCTTTGAAATGTGTTAGATATGGCATCACGGCAGAGAATGTAACGGGGCCAAAGCCACCCAATTAACCCTGTGCTGCACTTCTCAGAGCGGAGAACATCTTCTCTGCGAGAGTGGGGATAAGGACGGGGCATCAGCTGATTTTAGCACAATTTACTCCCCTAACAGGTTACAAATGTGGCATGTGATGAATATAATGAGGCTTGATGTCACTTAGCCTGTGGTCATGTGTGAAATAGCAAAACACTTGCTGTGACAGAAAGAGAGATGGAGAGAGAACATCGAGAGAGATTTCACAAAGGTGTTCAGGAAAGGGGATTCTTCTTCTCCTCCTCCTCTCTCTGGTTTGTCTCATAAAGGCTGGGACACACCAAGCCAATGGTCGGCCATCGGGTAATGTCAAGTTGTTTTTAAGTGTCGGCCGTCTTAGTGTTTTTGGCGTGTTACACACCATTGGCTCAAGTCAGACACCATCTGTTTTTTTTTTGTTTGGTTTTTTTGGGCTGATTCAGCATGTTGAATCTGCATAGGACCGTTGGTGAGAGAGAGAACTCTGATTGGCTGTTCAGCTTAGCGAACGAGTCATTGCACGAGAATAAAAGAAGTGATGAAAGCGAGCAAAGAAGTCAAGATGGTGCAGACAGAAGACTGTTTTTTACATCATTACAAATTTACATCATCTTACCTAAGCAATATTTTCATAAATACATGAGCCGACTGGAATGAAGAAAGTGATCACGCTGATTAATATTCAAAATGAAGCTAAGCTAAGCCGAGCACTGCTTTGCTTAAAGGGATATTCCACTTTTTTTGGAAATAGGCTCATTTTACAACTCTCCCAGAGTTAAACAGTTGAGTTTTACCGTTTTCAAATCCATTCAGCCGATTGGTAACACTTTATTTCGATAGTCCACTTTAGACATTCTACTAACTATAAGTAACTTTGCAACTACATGTCAACTAAGTGTCATTAGAGTATTAGTACACGATCTGCTTAATATCTGATAACATTTTATTTTGTTGGTCCCCCCAACAGATATTCTACTGACTATAAGTAACTTGGCAACAACAAGTCAATTTATTCTACTAACCCGAACCCTAACACCTAACCATAACCTATCAGTCTACTGACAGTCTATTATAGTCTACCAATACTCTAATGAGAATTAGTTGACATGTAGTTGCAAAGTTATCTAGAGTTAGTAGAATGTCAAAAATGGACTATCGAAATAAAGTGGAACCAAAAAAATATACTATGGAAGTCAATGTGACCAGAAACTGTCTGGTTACTGATATTCTTCTAAATATCAGAAAATCGGCTGAATGGATTCAAAAACGGTAAAACCCAACTGTTTAACTCTGGGAGAGTTGTAAAATGAGCTTATTTCCAAAAAAAGTGGAGTATCCCTTTTGCTTAAGTTTGTATTTCTGCAGTCCCGCTTTCTCTTTTTCAATTAGAAAGGGTACTAATACCTGGCCGATTTTTATTTATTTATTTATTTTTACATTTTACTGTGGACTGCACTGGATTATTTTTAATTAGTTAATGTTGTTACAATTAAAAGTATCAAATGTAATGTTGTGTTTGTGGGAAAAAGCTCTCAAGAAAGCATACAAAAGAAGAAGAAAATCCTACTCAAAACTTTGAAAACTTTGTCACAGTTTAGAGTGAGAAGCACACAGCCGAACACCAGAGTGCATTTAAAAACTTCTGTCAGTCATGAGCAGAAGATCAGAGACCAATAAGTTTTTTTAGCTCTTGAAAAAGCACAAGAGGCCATTTGAAGAACTCGATGCTGGCATTTAGGATGCTGCCAAGAGGACAGCTCAATATTTCGTTTGTGCTCAGCTGTCAATGGGCCAAAAGTAAAGGCTGAGAGAGAAAAGCAGAGCTTTTCCTTCTAATTCTTTTTTTTTTAATTATCTCCGACCCAAGCCCACTGTGCATCATCATTAGAGAAACTAAATAGCACTGGTCACTTACTCAGGTAGTGGTAAACGGCACAATTAATGGGCTGAGAGGGGAAAACTGTATTCAATTTGAAAGCCTTCTCTCCTAATCCATCTCCACTGATCATGGTCTGTGCTGAGCTACACGCTTTTACATTCAATTACAATAATCAGGTTAATTCTGAGTAAAAAGTCAACATTTTAATCAAAGGCTGACAATATGGTTATCTAGTGCTGAGACAAAAAAGGTGATGGTAAGTGAAGAGATTGGGTAATGAGTTCTATTTAAATGTGAATTAAAGCCACAAGCTATAAATATAGAGAGAGATAAGCAAAGAGCTAAATCATTCATTATCATTCAAAATAATACTTTAATAATAAGGATGCATTTAATTTGTTAATAATGAATGTAAATACATTTATAATGTTACAAAAATTATGTTTCAAATAAAGGCTTCTTTTGAACTTTCAAAAAATAATCAAAGAATCCCAGAAATAATATATCATCGATTCCTCCAAAATATAAAGCAGCACAGCAGTTTTCAACATTGATAATAATATGAAATGATTCTCGAGTACCAAATTCTAGAATGATTTCTGAAGGATCATGTGAAGACTGGAGTAATGATGCTCAAAATTCAGATTTTCCATCACAGGAAAAATAACCTTTTAACATATTTAAATTAGAAAACATTTATTTTAAATTGTAACAATATTTTACCAAATTTCTGGGGGTTTTTTCAGGGTTTTTTTTTTTTTTTTTCAGTTAACCAAGCGCAACTGGAGCTCACAAAGACAACTAGAGCTCAAATAAATAAATGAAAATCCGATACAACAAAAGTTCTCACCGAGCACAACATCACGAGAGTGTTATTGCAATGCATTCTAATTAAAACAAAACAGTAACCCCAAAAGTCCAACAGCAATAGAAATGTCAACCGAACACTTAAACCAAAACTTTGAAAGGACTAATATTTGTTTTAACATGCGTACTGTCTTTTACTGGCTTATGCATTGTTTTCGACAGTAAGTGACCCTGAAAACTGGTCCAGAATAACAAGAAAATTCACAGCGGCCTGTTTAATTAGACCAGACAGAGGTTAGAACAGCTCAATATAAGAGATAACCACTCTTTGATTCAAACAGCCATGCAGAACCTAAAGGTAGCAGTGTCAGAAAATGTACTGTCAGGAATTTCGTATTTAAATTTAACCTTATTAGCTCCAACTGAGAAGTAAGGGACTGCAGGATAAAACCGATCGGACTCCATCTACATCTTATCGCTACTGAACAGCTACTCAGTGTATTCCTCTAAGTTGGCTTTCAGCATATTAAAAATGTACAGTATTTCTTGAGGAAAAGGAAACAATATTGTTAACTTATCTTATCCACATGTTTACAAAGTATCATCACTCCCTAATACCTGCAACTGACTAGCTTTTACATAGTTTTAAAACCCTAGGGTTCTTGTCTCAATTTTACAGAACTCTTTAAGCCAGAAAGCAGACATATCTTGAATAATTCCATACTTCTATGTTTAACAGGTTATTAAAAAAAAAAATCTAGTGATAAATTATTTTGAGTCATAAAAATAGGAACCTTTCCAGAGACCCAAATGTAAAACATATTCATGCACATGATATGATAATCCTTTTATTCTAAAGAAGCAACATGTCTCTATAATTAATATTTGCCTTTTAATCATTCTGGCATTCAAGACACTGTCATATTTCCTCCTCCTCCTCCTCATACAGTCTGTGTTAATTGCTCGGATATCATTAGCTGTCCAAATCCCCCCGGTTCCTTCCGTTTATCCTCAGGCGACCAGTGTGAAGTTTTCCCTTCTCACCACTACACCGAAAACAGGCCTTCACCAGTCATCTTCTTCTCAAGCACAGCGTCCTCCACTAACACGCACCTCAGGGGCAGTAGTCAGACACCACTGTTGATTTTCATTAATTCACAGACACTAAATTTGCCAGTTTGGGTCTCACCCTACTCCACCCAACGTGCACCTGTGCTCCAGGGCAGGTAGAGAGCAGAGCGTGCACCATTGTCCCCTGGCAGCCGAATTAAATGAAAGCAACCTGATTGCCGGAAATCACAGGCCGGGTGATAAAGCAATTAAGGTTCTCTAATTCTTTTGCCAGCAAAGGGTTGGCCCGGGCCTGGGAGGTAATTAACTATATGTAATGAAATCCTTTCATTACTACTTTTTTTTTGATTCGATTTTTGTTTCTGATGCCGCTCACTGCATGGGAGCGGTGGTCTGTGTGGCAGGGGTCTCTCCTGTCCTAAGTTGTCCAGCAGATGAAAACAGATCTTTAGTTAATAGGCTCTCCGTGGACAGATGAGGTCTATTAGGAGGTTAATTTGAAAATGAATGGAGGGAACGAAAGAGAGAGACCATGGTCAGAGACAGCACAGGAGGCTCATAAACAGTGTCCACTACAATCATTCTCATGCTCTCAAATGGCAAAATACTAATCTTTTTGTAAAGTGAAAATTAATTCGGAACATATGTTAGTTAGTCATTTCAGATTGAAACTATGCATTATTATAATATAATCAATAATCAAATCTTATTAAGGAAATAAAAAATGTGAATATTTCAATTCTACGATTTTAGTCTGCAAACATGAGACACAACCTTATATTTTACACAGCCAGTTTTACACTTTTTTCTGTGCTTTAAGATTTGGGGGCATAAAAACCCTCCAAAAATACCAAAAATGCAAATGGAAGTGTCGGTACGGTAACATGGGATCTGAACTTCTCCATGGAGTCATTTTAAAAAACAGCAAAGCATTGTTCAAATGCATGGCACCACCCTCCCACCCATTTCCATTTTTTCCCACTGCCCAGGAAAATATGATCCGAGTTCATTGGTGTGTGTATAATGAGGAGGTTACGGTGAGCTGAGAGAGGTCGTGTAATTCCCCGTACCGAGGGACAGGCTTTTTGGGGGAGTTGGCTGAGCACTCCTGCTCTCTGATGCATGCACTCATGTGTGCCAGCGACGACCCCTCCAAATCCAAGGTTCTTCTTAGGCGTTGCCTGCATAAAACTCGTACAGACTGTATCAATATCCGCTGCTATCCACACAATTTTTCAAATCAAAAACCAGAAACGAAACTAAAATGAATGATGTATGAATTGAGAAAATCAATGTACGATCTAGAACAGCAGTCAAAGATCCTCTCAAAACCAGCCTTTTGTTTCAGATTGCAGGCTCATTTTCGTATAATTTATATATACAGCATATTTGATATACAGAGCTCACCATCAAATATATCATATATTCATTCTAGATTTGGACTTGAATCTGGGAGGATTTTAATCCAACGACAAAAAAAATCCTGAACTACAAAAAGTAACCTTTATTTCAAACGGTATAGTCAATGATAAACAAAATAATCATTTTCATTTTGCATAGTAAACACACAAAAAAGATATCCTAAAATTCATTAAGTGGGCTCAGTTCATGAGAGTAACCTCTCAGATGTGGGAATAGCCCCTCGGAACAGGGGTCACAACCATTAGCATATCATTTGACAATATGGCCGGCTATTGTGGGAGAGCTTCCCTGAGGAGGCCTGCTCGTGCCTCCCAACGGACAAGAGGAACCACATCATTCCAGGGTTAAGTATCCCCACTTAATTATGATAAAGACATACGGCACCACGCTATTCAGTCTCTGCGGCCTGTGTCAATACCCCGTATGGTCAATGCTCTTTTTCCTTTTGACCTCTTAAGAAAGCTTCATCCATCATCAAACTCCTCTCCCACGATCATTGCAAATCATTACGCCCAGACACGGCTGGCCTCTGGTGGTTGCGACTGGGATTGGGGGGGTTGGGGGGGCTGCCGGGGGTGATCAATCACGCCTGTGGCACCCTTACATCAGGACCTTGATGAAATCTTATTGGGCTCTAAAAGCAGTGGAGAAGTGAGCCATTCAACTCAACACATGCCAACACCGTTATACTTCAACTTAAGTCATTGATCTCGCATTAAAACCCAGTTAATCACTGCAATCTGCCAGGATGGAGTCTCCGTTGTGTATTCCAATCATTTCAGATGATTACAACCAAAAAAGACACTTCACTGTACACTCAAAAAAGTTTTTTTTTAATCTAACCTGTATAAAAGCTTGTTACTGGGGAAATATCCTCAAACCAAAACAATGGGAAAGTCAATGGGGTCCAAAACATCACTCGACCCCACTGTATGGGCAAAATAACGCAGAGACATCTTTTGTGTTCCACATATGAAAGTTAAAGGAGAACTCCGGTGCAAAATGAACCTTTGGTCTAATAAAACATCGGTACCTAGTCAACCGTTCTCTGAGATTTGTTTTCATGATAATCGAATGTAAAGACTTTTATCTCTAAAAACTGTTTAGCGTATAATGCTAGTACTGGGGGCATTTACTAAGTAAAAAGAAATTGCTAGTTTATACCACTAACAAGGCTCAAAATAGCCCCACACTAACACAGTAACATAATGAGGGCCCCTATACAAAACAAAGCATTGAGAACTTTGTAAGTGTACAGACCGTTTAATAAGAAGATACTTTATAACGACAGTCCTCTTTGTCTATACAGGTGGCGCCATCATCGGAAAACAGTCACGACAAGTCAAACCACGAACAAAGTGCTGAGTGATCTGAACTAAATGAAGTTCAGCGAACTCCTGAACTGTATGAACGGCGTTCGGGGATCGACTTATCAAGACTATTTTCTAAGATGGCTCCTGTCTGTATATACGAAGTGAACTGTCTTTATAAAGTATCTACTTATTAAACGGTCTGCACACTTACAAAGTTCTCAATACTTCATTTTGCATGCAGGGACCCTCATTATGTTACTGTGTTAGTGTTGTTAGTGGTATAAACTAGCGATTTCTTTTTACTTAGTAAATGCCCCCAGTACTAGCATTATACCCTAAACAGTTTTTAGAGACAAAACTTTTTACATTCGATTATCACAATAACAAATCTCAGAGAATGGTTGACTAGGCACCGATGTTTTATTAGACCAAAGGATAATTTTGCACCAGAGATCTCCTTTAAGATTTGGAATGATATGACATAAACAATTCATTTTGGGTGAACAGTGAACTATCCCTTTAAAAAGACACTTTGTATCTGCTCATTTATCAAAAATGCATATTGGAGCCAAATACAAATGCAAGAAGGACACCATCCTTCATCCTCTCTTCTGTCTATGGAGGAACCCCTCCTCCTCGTCCTCCCCCTCGTGCCGAAGATGTGCTCCTGACCCTGCTTGCTTTGCAAAACTAGCTCAGTGCTCTAACCCGAGGGTATGTGTTGTCATGCAAGCAAGATAAGTTTATTCGGCGTGCGGCCGGCATTTGTTCCATCAGGCGGTGTGGGCTCTGGACCCTGAGTGCTAGCAGTGGGGAGCCCAGCTCAGCACCTGCAGTGCTAGCGAGGTGGCTATGGAGATGCTTTGGCCACAACCCAAATATCTGCCTCTACCTTCTGCGCCGAGCCCAGCCTAGGGAAACCAGGAGGCAGCAATATTGTGGAACAAATGTCCTCTAATGTGAGCCTGCTGGTCGGAGGCTCCAGTGGGGCCCGCCGTCGCGCGGCCTGAATTTACCCTTCACGCAGACCGGACGGCAGCATGACGGAGGAGGTGCTAAAGGCAGGTTAACGCTGTGGGGACTTCCAGATGCTCCACGGCCCAGGCACTTTGGCCCAGCAACAAACAGGTGCTGACAGGAAGAGCCAGGCTCGGAGTTTAGGCATGCCAACGACAACCGGGGGTAACTGAAGACCTATAAATCGCCAGAATGATGTCCACTTGCTCTATTTACGTCTGCAGTGGGACAGGTTTGGAATGTGCTTTTGAGACTTTTGAGATCAAAGTTACCCTCATCTAGTCTATCAGTTTAAAATGCATCTAGCCAAGAACCGACTGTAATTGAGAAAGGGGAGCGCTTTGGGATCGGAATGGTTCTCCTTTAGTTTAAAGCACTAAACCAAGTCTTTGAAGTTCATCTTTACGACTCTCTGAAGAAAAAACAATTACAAGCACAGCTGCATACGGAGCTGTTAATGTTCGCCCTGCAAGAGACGAGCCTCTCACTGGAGGAAATGTTTTTGTTTGTCTGCTTGTGTTGCTCTGTGATTTGAGAAGATTCTGAGATAAGGAGCACAGTCTCTCCCAGGGTTTCTAACAAAAGGAGGGTGGATGTACTAATTTGGAGCTAAAAGTGACAAAAACTAATCCATATGTACATGTCCCCCTATTAGCCAAAAAAAGACTTTTTCTCTAGAAATAAACTGCCAGAATGAGTTAAAATCTATTCATATATCAGTGCAGAGCTCAGCACAGATTGGATTTTCATTATGCAAAATTACAAAACGCAAGAACACATTGAGCTTGTGAAGTGAATAAAATAAAAGGAAAAAATTACATTTTAAACAAAATAAAATAAAATTTGTTACAACTACTATACTGTTATAAACCAGTATCATTCAATATACATTCTAGGGGTGTAATGATGCCCTCAAGTCACAATTCGATACATATTACGATACTGAACTCACGATACGATATTATTGTGATACTCCAAGACATAAGATACTGTTGATTAAAATGCTAACTTGAATATTACATTGTGGGTTTAAATGAATAGGCTTGTAACCCAAGGACAATGGTGACACCAGAATAACAATATTCATTATTCTGAAGCTGAAATTACTGAGTTATTGTAGATGAATATGCTTGCACGCTTTCACTGAATAGATATATTTAAAATAATATATCAGCCACTTTTTACTGGTAACATCAGACATTTGGCATTATCAGGACCCACAAATATTCCCAAATTGCATGATTATACATTATAATTACATTATATATATTAGTTTAATGTAGTACTTACACTAAAACTCGAATTTGAATTTTTTTCTCACACAGTAATTTTTATTGTGGGGAGACTATCCATTGTCACTATCCTCGATACGTATTGTTGCATTTTTGCATTGCGATATATTGTGGCATGATATATTGTTACACCCCTAATAAATTCAAAAACCAATTTTATGTATTACAATATTTATGTTAAATAATGCACACAAAATAAGTTTAAAAATACAATTTTATTGTTATTATTATTATATAGGATGTTAAGAGGCTAAATATTTCTACATTTAGAATGATCTCAATAAATTCCCGCCGCACAACATCCATAAACATGCCAGTCCCGCGGCATTACAAAGGCCAATGCTGTGGGGAGGGAAGTGGTGACAACTATTTGAAATAATTTTCCTGATCACTGGCCTCACTATCAATTGGAAAGCTTCCATCTGCAATACTCTGCTCTGTAAGAGAGAGCAATATAAACTGGAGGAAGGATGTCTCGAGTGAATGGAATTTACTTTGTGTTCCAAAAATGACTTTCCATTTTTATGCCGATTGCTTTAATTTGTGTGCAATTAAAAGTTGCAAATGCGTGAAAACAAAGCAAGTACAGTTTCAGCCAAATGCCATAAGCAAAGCAGAGAGAGAGGGAGGGAGGGAAATGGCAGGAAATGGCAAGAAATGTGCCTGCCTAGAAGTTTACGGAGCTGCAGATCGCTGTTTCGTGTCTGGGTGGTGGACTGCTCCTGTCTCAAATGAGCAGTCTGGGGCACAGCAATGCAACAGAAGGAGTGATAACCATAGCAACGGCCTAGTCCCCAGCTGTCACGCAGGAGTGGAGATGGGTGCTGCGAGCACGGAGACCACTTAACCTCGGCCGCACTTCAACTTAGGGGAGTCAAGATGCTGTTCAAATCTTCACAGAACCCCACTTAATATGGAGACAATAAGCCCCGTGTGTAGACAAAGGATGCTTTTGAAACAGCCAATGAATAAATGAGCTATGCAAGGGCTTCATGTACATTAAGTGCCTTATCAGAACATTGGATGTCACCTTTCAGAGCGACGGAGAGAAAGGGACCAGAGGCTGTGCTTGGTTAAGCTCTCAAAAATGTGCACATCACATGTTCATTAGGATTCATGAAAATCACCAACATCCTTTTATTTGTCCCAGGCAAGAATAACCTTCATTTAGACGTGCTGTAACCTATTCATTGGATGGCAATGACAGTACAGCTCATTCAGCAGCTGAGCTCGCTGAGAAATAGCATTACGTCTGCTGTGGGTATTCAATTACTGACCTGCATCCAATATGGGTAACTAGGTAACTAAGGTCAAGCCATCCCATAAGCGACAGCATGCATAATGTCAGCAATAATAATGTTCATTTAAAAAAAGCAGATCGAGAACAGATCACGACAATTTTTTTTTTTTTTTGAAGCCACTTCTCTGCACTTATAGTGTACTATGAGTACTGATTTAGACTGTTATGATGAATTTTTACTATTTTATATTTACCGGCTGCCACCATGTATGCAGACAAACATTAAAAAAAGCCTTATGGGGAGATTAAAGAGACAAATTTTCAACACACTTTGCACTATTTTATACATGCAGCTGGCTGATGGTCTTTCACACAGCTTGTCTTACACATGTTTGTATCAGCAAAGCAGGAAGTCGTTCCTAGCAAAACAAAATCTTTAAAAGGAAATCGAATCAAAAAGAAAGTGTCTACACAGCGTATGAGCCACTCCACGGCCACGTCTTCTTTATTCTCGCCGTGTATTGAGCAAGCGATACCAGCGCCAGACCTTTTTTGAATCATTTCCAAAAAACACACAAGCCATTTGTTTTCCAAATGCATGTTTGCATGATTAATGCAGCGTAAACAATGCCACCAACCCAAATTCATAACATATGACTTTTTAGGGATCGCAAGGTTACGGGCACCAATTTGAATATGACACTATGATGCATAAGCGTTTTGCGGCATATCATAAATAGCAATTGGTATTCATCATAATTTGCGGCTAAGCAAAGCCAGCCCCCTCCTGAGAAGGTCATCTCCATATTAATACGAGAGAACAATACTCAGATGAGTAACGATCCATTCCAAATGACAATGTTTGTTTCTAATGACCACTTCACCCAGGCCTGACTTGTGGAAACTTGCCATATTGCTGCACATCAGCAGGGTTAGTGAGGCAATCGGCTCAGCCATCAGTTGAATCTGATAAATGCCCTTTTTTTTATTTTGGTTGTTTCATTTCATCTACATGTTACAATAATACAATACATCTCCCGTCCTCACCTTAAAGGGTGGATTTTTGTGGCTAAAGCCCACACAGAGTGTGCATTAGTATTCTGTTAGGTAGAGATGAAGGCTCATGGTTCTATCAGATATTTTGCTGGGGGCTGAATACAGAGCGTCTATCCAAGACTCTCAGCCCCCAAAAGCCTCTTCAGCAGGGCTAGGGCTGCCTATCTCTACCCAGCTCAGTGATATACTGCACACAATATGGATATTGAATTCCAAGCACATCTGTACAGAAGAGCTTTTAAGATGAACCCAGGCTGAGGCTTTTCCCTGCACTGCCACAAAACATTTCCCTCTTGTAACTTACTACATATAGAAATTCAGCTTAAAAGCATATTGGGAGCTATTAAAATCTGACTGGAGTGGAAAAGGGTTTTATAACTGTGGCGACAGGAAAAAAAAGTAGTTTAAAAAAATAATTTGGTAATTGGTCATTTTATTTTAAGGTGACAGTTACACATTACTACATGTAACCTGCGTACTATAGCAATAACAGTAAATTCTGCATAGCTTGCATTAAAGGGATAGTTCACTTTGAAATTAATTTTTGATATGTTTTAGCTTACCTCAAGGGCATCCAAGATGTAGGTGTCTTTGTTTCCGCAGTATTTTCATTTTTTATATTTTTAGGTCAAACCGTTCTTGTCGGTCAGTCGTATAATGGAGGTTTATGGGGCCTACCTTGGGTGCTCCTCAAAGAGCATGCACAGAGAAGTCCAAATTAAACATTATTTAATGACTCGTAAATGTAAGTACACGATGATGGCCTAAGACACGAAACGAGCGGTTTGTGTGAGAAAACGAACAGTATTTATATATAGTTCTTTCCTCTTGTAACCACAGCCATGTCCAAGTGATCTGAAGGCACGGGCGCTTCGGTCTGAGCAAGCGCCGGAAGTGATCTCTTGCGTGGTTGCGAAAAAAAATCTGGAAAAACAAAACAAAAAGTTGTCTATTGATATATCAAAATCATCTTCCATTGCAATTTCCTGTATATCTAAATATGTTTAGATATTCACAGAGAAGGGCAACACTTCTGAAATATCTGTGCAAACAATGAGTAATGTAAATGCGCGAGAGATCACTTCCGGTTCTTTCCGGCGCGCTTGACAGAAGCGCCCTCGCCCTCAGAGTACTTGGACGTGACTGTGATTACAAGAGGTAAAAATGATATAAATACTGTTTGTTTTCTCACACAAACCGCTCGTTTCGTGTCTTAGGCCATCAACGTGTACTTACATTTATGAGTCATTAAATCATGTTTAATTTGGAGTTCTCTATGCATGCTCTTTGAGGTGAACCCAGGGTAGACCAACTAAAACTGCATTATATGACTGACAGACAAGAACGGTTTGACCTAAAAATATCAAAATTGAAACTACTGCGGAAACAAAGACACGTACATCTTGGATGCCCTGAAAAATGACTTTCAAAGTGAACTATCCCTTTAAACCAAACGATCTAGTAAGTACCTTTAGTTAATTAATATTACTCGGTTCTTATTTGTGGAAATCACCCTAAAATAAAGAGTAACACTTCATTTTGCTGCTTGTTTTAATTATGTGAACAGAAATAGCCACTATTTAAAAAAAACTTGATAGAACATAATTGAAAATAAATGGACTTTCTAGCAGCTTCCTATTTAAACTATTTAGAGGTGAGAATAAAACCCTGCCAGTAATTTTCCACCACAGTAAATTCAGTAATTCTGTCTGAAATGTGGTTTGTTACTAAAACAACTAAATGTTACAAAATGAAATCCATATTCCTCAACATCGTCACTTAAATGGCTGCTGATTCAATAAGAAAATAGTCAGACTTTGATAACGGTTTATATTGACTTAAGGTAATTTATCGTATTTTCATGAATACTTTTTGAACTGCTTACTCTCATTTAGAACAAAACAGACTCATATTTATATCTCAATTCCATTCAAACACTCAGGAATGTGCACAAGATTTTGCTAACAAAATAATAAATCCAATATAATGATACCACCGTTATAAAGAAAATATGCTCTGTTAGTTACAGCATCAAGGCAGACATATTTGCATGACTTTATGTAAAGTTATACAAATAAATTTGACTTGACATGACAAAGCAATTTATTAAATGGCAGAATTAGCCTAATTAAGGCGAAATATTAAGACAAATTAAAGATGGCAGAAGTGTACACATTGCCAGGTATGAAATGTGAGTATACATTAGTTTCGGTGAGTAAACAAAACTTACCAAATGAGTTATTCACTAATTGGCAACATCATTTAAGATTAAAGTAATTTTTCAACTTTACATTTATTTAATTACATGTTGTGACAAGTAGGTAGATAATATTCCGCTAATTAAGCAACCCGAAATGTATAATGAAACCTTATGAGAAGCCTACTTCCATAGTTTCAATATGCAAGAAAAAAAACTCATAAATAATATTTTGTTCATAAGGACATTATGTGTGAACCTTCAGACTGAGAGCTTCAAAAAACAATCAAACACTGTGTATCATGCAGCGAATGCTAAGTAAAATGTGCAGAGTATATTTAGAAAACACATTTACATAATACAAAAACTATTGAGTGAGGTCTACCTCTGCTTTGTTGTTTCTGACTGTGTGTGTGCATGTGTCATCTTCACAGTGACACATTGGCGGTGACAGAGGTCAGACGGGCTGGCCTGTTGTTTAGAAAGGGAAAATGCGGCATTGTCCTGCTGTAGTCTCCACTGGCTGGGAGGCATGCTCTAATCAGGACGCTCCCCTTTTCACTTCGGCTACAGAGGCGGCCTGCTGTCTCCGAAGAGACCTGCCTTCACCCATCCTCTGGGACCCCTCAATGGGCTTTAGAGGCCAAATGAGGTGTAAGTCTATTAAAAGGGGGTTTGTCTGTAGATTTCAAGCCCATTGAGAGTGTTTGCCATGTCAGTCAGGTGCAGTTAATTCAAAATGCATCGACTTTACCTTCACAGAGGAAAAGTGAAAAACAATGCATTGACAGACTGAATCAAGGGGGGGGGGGAAATAATAATTTTGGTCGCTTGTTGTAACTTTAGTAGCCTTGTATTTAAATGAGTAGTAGTCTAATTACACAGAGACACACACACAAAAACAACTAAATGAATGAGCACTTCAACAATTGTAGTTTGGACCATATGCCCTACTAAGAGATGAAGGAAAGATAGATTAAACATGCTCTGTTTATTCATATGGAGTATCGAGATGAAGAATGGTCTCCAGCAAGCAGTGCATTTTGGAGGACGCTTTCGTCACACTATTCATTATATAGGAGTGCCTGTGGGTCATCATGCTTTATCTAAATCAGGTTCTAGCCCATTTTCCCCCAATACCGCCAGGCAAGAGCCATGTGTTCTCTGATTAACCTACTTCAGGTAGAGTCTTCAAGACCTGCCCTTCCAATGCGATCTCCTTGAGAATATAGCGCTAGCGTGATCATTCTGGGACAATCTGACACTTCAGTTCATTAAATCTCAAAGACATGGAGAGATGCTCATGGTTTGATGTGCGGATACTTCTGACAGACGCGTTTCACCAAATGTAAGTCGAATCTAAAGATCTCTATGGCAAATAAGCTGGCTTAGTGGGAGTAAATTTCCATTTTCCTTTAATTAAGAGTCTACAGATGCTGATAGTTGTTGTCACTGTTCTCTTGGTTAGTGCCTTACATTGGGACAGATGTTCTAGCCTTGAAGCAATGATAAACAACGCAACCACGCCACCGTTTTTGTCGAGAGGCACTGAAATGCACCATAAAGCGTTGACGTGCCCCCATCCAAAGTAGACTTAAAAAACGGGTTACGTGACAAGAGGCAGCAATCTAATTCAGCCCAGGATGGACTGTCAGGGCTAATTACACGTGATTGTGAAAGTGTGCCTCAGAGCCGAAAAATTTAATTTGCTATTGATTTGCTACTTAAATGCCTCACGTCCATTCTTATCATTATTACATGGAAGCCACATTGCCAATATGCAGACCCAACACATTAAAGCACAAGTCCAGGCTCAAGGTGCTTTCCTTAGCAAAGGAAAAAAGCATGAATCGTTGGATTAATTTCTTTATATCACCTTGCCCCCCGAATATGAGACCTCAGTCTGTCAGTCATACATGTGTGGGACAAGAAAACAAGCTGATTAATATTCATGTAAATTAATTTGACTATACATACACTCTGATTCTGTTTCTCAGGGACCCCTTACAACCCCGCCATACCCAATTGAGCACAACATATATACAAAGAAAAAACAAGTTAGATAAACAAAGCCCTTACGTGAGAGTATCACGTGCGGAATTCGTCCAATCAGTGACACTGACACCACAAATATGTAATAATTGCAGCGATTAATTGTTAAGCTCGGGTAAATTATGAGTAATGTGAAACATCAATCAAGATAACCCAGGATTCAGTTTAACTGGGGTTTAGAAAGACCCAGGGTTAATTAGTTCAAGTGTGAAAATCCCTTCACCATGAATTTGCCAAGTAAGACGTGTTTCTGGATCAACAAATTCTGTTGATCCTGGAACATTCCTGTCACGAACTTGGTAAAACCAAACCCTAACTTATCCCTAAAATTAGAGAGAATGATAGGTGAAAAAGAATGATGCGGAAGACCTTAAACCTTGTTGAAAGCCTAAACTTGACATAAACTGTAAACTTGTGCCTTAAATCTGAGTGGTTGATTTGAATGTAGTTCCAGGATCAACAAAGTTGCTGATCCAGGAACATGTACTTGGTGAAATCACACACATCCACTAAAGGTAAACACTGTGCCTCTGTGGTGTTATCCAAACGATATGTTTCAGTACTCCCAGCAGCTCAACACAGCAGTACCAACACTGTCTCAAACAATAGCATGACTTTGTGTGCGGGGCAATACAACCAATGGCAGACAGGGGGAGTGTAAAGTAAACTAATTAAAAAAAGTCATTATTTTTGCACCATATTCTTCTGTTTGATAATGGAGCTTGAACAACTGAAAATGTTAATTACACAACTGGGCTTTAAAATGAGCT
The DNA here is from genome assembly GCA_038021265.1 of Cyprinella venusta. NCBI lineage: Eukaryota > Metazoa > Chordata > Actinopteri > Cypriniformes > Leuciscidae > Cyprinella > Cyprinella venusta. Next base: position 22,591,363 of record CM075869.1, on the reverse strand, counting down.
TAAATACAAACTAACAGTTTCTAATCACGCTCAGAGTTGCAGGTTGCTCTTAAATACTGTTAATTTCTTCAATTCTTCATCTCGTATTGAAGACTAACTAGCTTTTTGGCAAGTTTATTACTCTTCCTATTTACCTTAACTCAAAACATACTTGCTGGGGTTAAACTTGTAATAAAAAAAGAGATAGGCTACTATCGCTAAAAATTGTTGGACTAGCATCAATGCTAGCTTGTCAAGATGAGTTGAGTTAATTGTACAGCACTTTAGAGGGCACAAGCAAGTATATGAAGCATGGGGATGTGTTTTAGAGAAAAGATGAGGTGGTGGGAGAAGCTTCGGTGGCTGTGAATTAAAGGCATACATTGACAGGTATAAGAGCACTGGAATGTTGTTCTACCTGTTATGAGCCTTAAAGGTTCCCATTCAGCAAGTATCTACCACAGCTCCTTCCAAGTCAACTCTTACCAGGTAAAAACGTTCCTTAAAAGGACAGTTCACCCAAAAAAAGTGTCATTTACTCACCCTAATGTTATTATAAACCTCTACAAACACAAAAAAGAATTCTGATAAACAAACTGTTTTGGCGCCCATTGACTTCCATCGTATGGACAAAAACAAAACATTTCTCAAATGTCATCTGTATATGTTCCACAGAAAAATTGTATAAAATGAATTATGAATATATTAAATGATAGAACAATAGAATATTTATAAACATTAACTTAGACTAATAAATGCTGTAAAAATAATCATTAATTTTTAGTTTATGATGCCTAAAAGTTAACATTAACTCATGTTAATGGATGAAATCATACTTAAAATTATTTTATACTACTTAAATGATCAGTAAAATAAAAAATCTGTCAAATAAACCAAGCGTTTTTGCTAATCTGCAGACACAGCTACTACTACAAGTAACATCCATTCAGGAAAAGTTCTTCTCTTCAAGACAGAAGCACAAAATAATATAAGTACTTTTAACTTGACATGCTGTCTACAACTGTGGAGCTCATGACAAAATATAGCCAGCTGAAAATAGCCAGAGGTGACAGCCAAAGACATCCTGCAGACCAACCAACCCGATCTCACGACCAAGTCGTACGAATTCGACGAATGATTAAAAAGTGGCTAATTCGTAACAATTTATACGACCTCACTCGTACGAATTAGTACGATTTTGCTAAATCGTACATATTTTACGAATTGGCCAATTCGTATGAATTCGTACGAATGACCTACCCCTTACCCCGCTCCTAAACCTAACCATCACGTGGGTTTAGACAAATCGTACAAATTCGTACGAGTGAGGTCGTACGAATTAGTACGAATTAAACATTTTTTAATCATTCGTCGAATTCGTACGAATTGGGCGTGAGATAGTGTTGGTCCAACAACTTTACCAAAAAGAAAGAAAATGCCCCTAGATGGCTATGAAAGATGCTTTTCTCAGAAAATAGGGATTAATTTGTTTAATGAATCAGCATATGGTCTTAAAATGGTAAAATTGATCTAAAAAATAACCTACAGAGAACAATAATGATCAATGTCAACAGAGTGTAATTAATTGTAATATGCACAGTGTGCATGATTTTTCCACCAAAAGTAAGGCTCAAAACATTGAGCTATTTTTGTTTGTGTGTGGCTGCGTTTACCCCTGGAGACTGTGGCAGCAAGTGTAAAACCACTCCAGTCTTTGTAGCTGGGGCTGAGGTCACCAGACCAACATTGACCTTTGCAGTCCTATTTCAGTGATGGGCATTTGTCACTCTGCGGAGGCCGATGTGTGGTAATAGATTATTGACCATCGCACAAGTCTCATCTCGGCATGCTGCCAGAGCCCCGCTGTTTTCTTTATCACCAGAACGGAAGCCTGCAGCCATGAAGAGAAGCACCTAATCCACATTTTACACTTCAAATGCCGAATTACACACATAATGCAGAGTAGCTGTAACATACAGAGTGCTCTGCAGAAACACGGACATCATGTTTAGTTATCAGGTAACGCTTCTTCCAGCATCACCGGAGACATCTACTTGCTGCATTTAACTAATTCAACCTCATACTCTCATCCTGGCAATAGATTTTTTATGTAAACACAGCCAACCAGTTTTGTATGTTATTCAAACACAGAAAGTAATTTCAAATATCTCATTGCATTCTATAAGATTATGCTTTTTGAGTATAGCATTAATTATTGTTTGAGATACACTACAAGTCATTTTCAAAAACCAAAATAAAATCAAACCAAGAACTTAAAAAGATGATGAACTCAGAATTTACTGAGAAAAGCGGTCTCATGCTCATGAATTAAACATTGATTACAAATAACGTAAGAAAGCAAGATTAATATTTCAGCAATAATATTTTAAAGCAAAATATTAATAAAGCATTAAAAATTGCAAAACAATTAATATTTTAAAGCAATAATGTATATATTGGCCTATATTCGATTATCAATCTATTTTTTGTAAGATTAAAAACGGACGTCTACTATGAACAAATAAAGAAATTATAAATGTCTATCTGTAACAAATAATAATAAAACAAAGAATAAAGCAAAGTGCCAGTGTTCAGTGATGAATAAACATACATGCTCTGAAAAAACTGTTTTTTAAAAAAAAAAAACAGATAATGTGGGATTGCATAGTTAATTGTCTATATATTTATCGTTTTAAATATATTTACCGATACCGATCAGTCAATACCATCTCATTTCTAGTTTTTTCAACTTCTGTAAAGGTCAAACTGTGCACATGTACACTGACAACATAAAAGTGAGCTTCCACAATCATAAAAGAAGCTTTTGATGGGTTGTGATGTCTGTTTTTTTATTCATTCAATTGTAACTTAGCAACAATGTTACAAGATTAACAAAAATTCAGAAAGCAGCAATTCTGTGTAAATCACTCAGATTTTGTGTGTAAATAAACACAACAAACAAAAAAATTAACTTACAATCTAAAAGTGACGAACAGAGCAATGAAACAGCGATGTGATTCGCTCTATGTTGTGTATTTTGTTTTTGGCGCAGTCTGGAATTTTGATTATATGATAATTCATCTCTGAGCTCCAATTTACCCCCTGCTGCACGCTTTCTATGTTGGACCATTTTGTGAACGGTCTCCCAGAATGCTAAATGAGCAACTCGTTAAAAAAAGCCTGTCTTCCAGCTAAACCACATATTTATGGACATATTTGTTAGCTTTTTGTCAACATTAAACCTTTGGGCAAATGAGTGTCCATATGTGTTATTTTATGCTTGAAGAAAAAGTTCTGTTCTGAACTTTGTCTTGGAGTTCTCTCACAATTTGGCTTTGCATTGCATCTAATGACCGAGTCGGACAGTATAAACAAATGTACACTGAAGGTTTTGGCTTTCTATAAGTGACCCCCTGCATTGTAATGGGTTTGACATGGGACCTGAGGTCTGCAATATGTCCCCCTCTAGAACTCTGTATAATAACTACCCGCTGTTCTGAGTCTCCGGCCCTGTCTGTCAAACAATCTGGGGACATTTAGTGTTATTTCACCACTGCTTATTTAGCCACAGGAAGCCTATTATTGTCAGCAGGCTCCATCCTCTCTGAAAGATATCAAAAAGAGAGCTTGTGTCCCATTGTTTTAATGTCCTGTATGTGCATTTGTGGCCACTAAAACTGGTCAATAACTTTCTGTGCAAGTCATATTACGCACATTAAAGATTTCAAACATGGATCCCCAATGCAAATACCAATAATGTAGTGTATGACATCTAAATTGGCTCGTTTGCTTCTTCAGGGGTATTTCTGGCACTATCCCAAACATTTCTTACCCTTTAAGTGAACCTCATCCTCGACTATAGTACGCAGGTAATGGAAGACTGTATTCTATTGGATGATACAATCTGTTGGCACAGAACAAAACACTTTGACTGGTTGTGGCAGCAGTGCCAACACAAAACATCATAGAATATTAACCCTTTTTGTTGTCTGGCATTAGTAGCAGATGGTGCCGCACATTGGAGCGAGATAACAGCTGTCAATTTCAAGGCACTGCCTCTAGTGGAGCAATTTTTTTTTTCTTTTTGTTGCCTCATAGGGAGCTGGAGAGAATTTTTAAAAACATAATAACCAAAACCGATACACTTCTTCACCCTGACGAATTCCCTTCCCTGAAAAACCTCAGATGTATCAGTTTATACGCGCACAAGTACACAAAAGCTGGACCGTAGGTGATGCACTATGGGGAAAAGCCAGTATAGTGGCTGCCCTAGTTGTCTTGAACATCACATAAGCCATGACTGTTCCCTTGAGTCGCCGACTCCTTTTAAATTAAAACTGAATACTCCTAATAAATTCCTCATTGTGGGTTCTCAAAGCACAGGAAAGTTGCATTTCACCCAAGTGGCGGCTTGGGAATTGTCCTCCTAACCCACTCCCGTTCTTCTGATTTACATGAGAAAGGCACAGGGGCTCGGAGAACTGGCCCCAAAGCGGAACTGCTCCTCATTTATTCATTTCTTTACCAACATCACTCGCTTTCCATCAGGGGCTACTGAGGAAATCATAGTAGCAATTTAGATTTAGTTTAACATACTCCTGGGGAAAGAGGACAAGGAATTGCCTCTGTGTAGCGTGTCTGCTTCCCCACATTCAGCACAGGCGATATCAGTCGAAAAGGCAAGAGATCAGAGTGGTGTTCAGCCTCAGGTAAACAGAGAAAACTAGATTTTTGCAGCTTTACAGCTAGGTTTAACTCCTCAAAGTACCTCGACACCCGCATAATGACTTTAAAGCCGAGTGACAACGTAGTTAGGCACATTGGCTGATAGCCGATCATACACGCTACGTGGCTCAATTGCACACCTGGTTTGAGAGCGCTTCGACACACCATAGTCAATTCTAATACAAGCTCCTGAAGCAGATATTCAATCACAATGGCAAAGTTTCCTGATCAAATGGAATGCATCAATTCAGCACTTGAAGAAAATCAATTTGGAATTGACCTCAGCTCTCTCATCATCCAGGGTGACATTCCCTCTTTATATGCCTGTCTGCTTTTGCACTCATCAGCAGCACAGCTCAGGACTGGAGTCAGGCTGGCCTCAAGATCATGCAGAATCAGTGTTTGTTACGCAATGGCTCTTTTTCAAAACCTAGTGAGCTGCCTTGCTATCTCCTGCCAACATAGGGAGCTGCCTTTTGAGAGTGCATCCTAAATGAAATGGAACCTCAAGCGATTTGGAAGGCTCTACATAAACACGTACAACCCATAAATTACATAACATGCACAGACAGTAGATTCAACTTACCATTGAATGCATTTACATCTTATGAAAATATGAGTCCATTCAAGATTCCTGCTGACACTTTGCAATACCCTACTATGGGGTTTTAATGCTTTATTAAACATGAAAACTGACATAATAAATCGAATACTCAAGAGTTCGATACACAAATTATTACTTTTTGACATCAGTAATGGAGAAAATCCTATTTTAAAGCAGCACTATGCAGTTTTTTTACCTTAACTGAATAGCTTCGGAATTAATTGCAATGGTTATATGACTATTTTCGGGTTGAATGTTGGGCAGACATCTGTGCGTGAGTGCTATTTACGACAGTACAAGTACTCCACAGCGAGTCTAGGGGTCACCGTTTGACAAAAACGGAAATCCTGCATAGTGTGGCTTTAAAAAGAATTCTTGTTACCTCAGTTACCTGTTTCCTTTCCCACAGTGATAGACACTCATTTAATCATCAAATCTTTTCATTATTTTGTCATCATCACAGTTTATTTAAGTCCCTCTTTGTGCTCCATTTAGTTGTCCGGTATTGTTGTATTCTACACGCTGTAAGTTGCCTTTCTTCATTTGGATTGCTTGAGTTTGTTTACATTGTTTGTTAGGCTTTAGCACTGCGCATCATCATATATAATGCTGACTGTACTATCAAGTCCATCCTGAATGGACTTGTCGACTATAAAGCTAAAGAATGAAATGGTCTATTCACTCTAATTGTAATATATTTTGCCACCATTTGACACTGAAACTGTTAATACATAGCAGTGTTTCCGTGAGTGTCCAAAAGTATGTGAATAAGAGGCACGCAACTAATTGTCTTTTGCCAATGTGAGGTTAACATTGCAAAAGATGAGCTAACCCTTCTCCGGAAAAGGGTCTAATTATGCTGGCTAAAAAGTGTTTGCCAGGGAAAACCCAGACAACTTCCGGCAAATTTAGATTTGCTCTGAAAGTTAGTCCGGCAAAGAGCTCATTCAAGCCCATTTCCAATCCGTCGAAATCGCGGCACCAATCAGAAACGTTGGGGCGGGCTTTACACGATGACGACAGTGCTGGGATTTTGAAGCAGATTTTGTAGCCTGACATTACAAAGATGGAAGCCAACTTCGAACATCACTCGTTCGAATCAGCTATCGCGTCTGTTTGAAGCGATTTGAACGTTTCCTTTTTGTTAAAAACCGAGCAAAGAACAACACACGGAGATGTTTCTCCTCCGGCCGTCGCTCTGCATACTTCATCTCCTTCATCACTCTGGTTGGTTTTAGGTCTACCCGCGACATCCGTTGGTGACGCCCCTCTGGAAATGATTTGTCAATGACGCTTTGCCAGACCTTAACTCGGTTACAACTGAGAATGGTCTGGTTTTAACCAGGCTAAAAAAAGTGTTGCTAACCCCACTTCTAAATTACAACCGTGAAACATCAATTTACCTAAGGTTAAAAAGCGAATGACGATAACCCATGGTTATACACAGTCGTGTGTAAAAATCCCTAATGACAACAGTCTTCATCTCATGCAAGTGTACAAAATTCAGATGAGTCTGAACACTTTCAAAATTAGCACCAAACTAATGCACCATTAATATGTGGTATATAAGTGGGCAGCTCACAAGGTTTTGTAACTGCTAATATTGTAAATATTCTCAGTGATGGATTTTTTTAAATGTTTGAATAGTTACTAAATTGCTGAATGTTCAGGAACTTGATAAGCAATGTGACCAGACAGTAAGAGTATAATATTATATACATACATTATCATAAGCTGACCTGGGTATAAACACTCCCTATGCGGAGGTGGGCTTTGGGCTAAAAATATGTATTTGCTGCATAACAATGAGAAATCTCTCTCGGTCTCTCGTACTCGGATGCACAGTACAGCTTAAAAGAAAAATCATTTAATTTACATACAAAAGGTTTTCATTTTCATAATTAGCATACTTTACTGTTCAGTCCCTCAATACATCCTCCTTAGCTCCCCCTGTTATTTATCTTAAATGGTATCCTCCCCCAGAAAGATTAATTGAAGCTGGAATAAAACAAAATGGCTCCCAGGGGGTGGACGACTGTTTGTTATTCATGTTGGTCTGAAAACGGCAACAGTAAATCCTCTAAGTTGTTGTTAAGCTGGGGTATTACCATATGTGTGCCATTTCCACAGAGTGACAGCCCCCTTGGATCAACTGGGGACTATTGATCCTACAGCACTCCATTTCAAGTTAATTGTGCTTGAAATGAGGTGCGCACTCTCGAGCATACCTTTGTTTGAAAGGTGGTTATTTATTTTTATTTGGCCGGATGTTGATATCTGGGAAACAGGAAATAATCTTTTCTCTCTCTCTCTCTCTCTCTCACTTTTAACCATGCAGTCCTGGAGCTGTGATTATCCTACTTCAGTCTGTCAATTCCTGAAATGCTGCTTACATCTGTAATAACGTAATTGGCAAAAAAACTCGTCTTGGCCAAACCTTCACCCTCCACCAATGGCAAATTTAAAGACATTTTCTAAACTACCTCACTCATGTGTATATTAAGTTAATTAAGCATAAATTAACTGATTCAACTCATTTAACTTCTAAACTTTCTACTGCTTTATTCAATTTTGTGAAAGTAAATGGATCAATTAAAGCTTAAACAGCATTTTAGGAAAAACATCCCCTTACTTTGCGATGCAGTAAAAACACGAGAAATCATTTTCCAGCCATGAGGAACAAATAAATTGCACGTAAACCAAGCATTTTGCTAAGAGGAAGATAATGTGCAGCCATTTATTGTATACCGTTTCTGGGGATTTTCCTTCTCCAGCCGAGTTAAACTTTAATTTCTGATCGGAGTATAATGTGTCTCATGCAGGTGGGTATGAGACACCACCCAGAGACTGAAAGTCAAAGCTCTATACGCTGTATAATCTCCGTCATCATTAAGACCAAAGCCGATTAACGTATGCGCCGCATGTGAGGCTGCGTACCTTTGACTCCTAACAAGGCGTACAGTAACAGGATGCAAAGAAATAAGGCAAAGTACACTCTCATTAGTTACAAAAAAGGAGGGGGTAAGCTCAGTTACAGAGCAAACAGTGGCACTTGCTTGGATTAGAGACCTAAGTGGCTGGCGTTTCCTAATCCCCACTGAGAGATGGTGGTGAATAGAAGGGAAATGAGAGTGGATCTAAGAAAGAGAAATGACAAAATATGACTCGCTCCTACATGATGATCAGGGCTCGTCCTCAAGCGTCCTGAGCCCCAAAACACACTTCATTTTCCTGAGCAATTACTGCCGCTCCCCGGGTTGGCTGAAGGTAAGAGGGCCGTATTTGAAACAATATTACATCTAAACAAATAAAGGGGATGTAACAGACTACATTAAATAGACAAGCGTATTGAGGTAGGATTTAATTTGCATGCTAGATTACAGTGATACTGGTGGCAGAGTGGCCTCAGGGGCGGCAGCGTTATTAATAGGATCTAGTCTCTTAAAATCCATTAAGGCAATTGAGCGGACCCATATATAATCTGATTTCAAATCCACCATGAAAATACTTAACCAGTAGCCTCTGCCCCAGGCTGGCCTTCTCGCCAGCCGAATTCAGTGCCAAGCAAAGACGGGTGAGGCAAACCACCCACAGGCACAAGCCCACACAGAAAATATTCTCGTTCGCATAAATTATAAGCACTGGTTAAGCTATAATGTGTATCACAAGGGAATCAAAGCCTTGAATTGACCAATCCCAGAAAACTATTCAGATAAGGACAATGACCAAAAGACTTTTACGTTATCTAGTGCGAAAGGAGTAAAATAGTGAAAACGGACGATTTTAAACTAAATTAAGGTTTATATGGCACAAAGCAAATAATGATTAGTGAATTTAACGGGTTCCATACATTGAGCTTTTGAACAGCTTCAGAAGATTCAAATTATAGTGAAATAAGTCATATGGACCACTTTTATGGTGTTTTTTTGTAGATAGTTTGCAGTTTAAACTGCTATTGTACAGAAAAGACCTCTGTTTAAATTTCATTAAAAACATGAGGATGAGTAGGCCTATCAATTTAAAAAATGGTTCGAGAAACTGGATTTACAACAGGCTCTGTTGTTGCTGTCGGTCACATCCCAAAGGCAAGAGATGCAAAGCTGTGTGAGAGATGAGCAGATCTCTCAGGGCTGTGAAAGAAGGTGGAGAGGTTTCTGCTGGCAACTAAATCCCTGTTTGTGAGCTTGGTAAAACACACCGCTGGAGGCACTCAGTTCTATGCCCCCAGCACACACGGCCTGACATGGTCAGGGTCATGCCTGAGTGCCTCGGCCTGCCGCCCTTTTGCAGCCACTCTCCTCTCTCACAGCTGGGGTGGCAGGGGGATAGACAGCCAGAGAGCAGAGCTTCACACCGGCCAGCTGCACAGGGCAGGAGGATGCATCCGCTTTGGGGAAAATTCATGTTGTTTATAATTGGGGGCACAACCAGAGGGGGATGAGGGAAAGGGGCAATCAACATCAACCAGCAAGACAGTGAACATTAATGCATTGTATATATTCAGCCTAGACCTTTTTATTATTTGTAATAATTTAATATAAATGTATTATTTTTTATGTTTTGAATATGAAGTAAAGTAAAACATTTAATGTATTAAATATAAACATAAATATCTAACACTATACACTGTGTGTGAGTGTGTATTACAAAATATACAAATTACATAATAGTGTAGGCTATCCCATTGCATTATTTGCTGTTTATTCATTGTGTGTTACAGCTTTGAAAGTGCCCTTTATTATTATCAATCAAGTGTTTAATGTTGTTTTTATGTCTATGTGGTGTTTTAATGTGCTTTAAGACAAACCATCTGCAAATTTATAAGTCAACACAATTGCAGAGTATTTTCTCCTTTAAAGCTACACTGTATAACTCTTTTAGTTTATTCTTAGCTAAAAACACTTAGTTCTTTCAAAAATATGTGTGCTCATTAATTTATATTTACTTAATTCAAGTAATAAAGTATTCTTGTGAGTGTATAAAAAATGCCATTGAAAATACATACGGGTAAGGGGTTCTAATGACGGTCGCCATGTTGCTCCTCCATCTTGAAAGAGGGACATACCCGTTAATTCAAGCTTCGCCTTTCGCGTTTACGTTTGAGTTAACACTCATGGACAGAGAAGTCGAACTGGAAGCCATGTTAATCTTGGACTACATTGGCCACCGTAGGAGTTAAAACGAAATCGAAATTGAGAGGAACAGAAACTAATATTCACTGGATGGTCATATACCGTTTCACCACTAGATGGGGGTAAAAATCACACAGTGTAGCTTTTAACTGCAGTGGGAAAAAACAGTCTCAAAAACGCAGTTTGAATTCGCTGGTCTTTTCTGATGTCACAAACTACCTCTGACCAATCACGCCAAAGTGCCGGTGGGCTTTCGAATATCATTAACACTAGCAGGGTGTCTCAAGAGATTCCAGGTTAGGGTCTGTTCACATATTGCATCTTTTGCTCGCTCTAGTATGTTATTTCAAATGTAGGTGTGCGGTATGCGCGCACCTAATGGAAGCGACGCGGTCACGGTGCAACGTGCTAATTTTTTTACAAGCGTGTCCGCACCGCATCGAGATAAAAACATCATAACTTTTCAAAATGCCGCAAGCGCACTGTAGGTCACGTGAGAAGAACCAGCCGGAGCGCAACCACCCTAGCGCTTTGAAAAAAGGAGAAGGCGGTGCGCATAGCATTTTCTACACGTTTTTAGGCGCTATATGTGAACCGAGCCTTATCCCGTAAATATTTTTGTTGATATGAAAAATCGAGTAGATTTAACAATATAACTAGTGTATTATGATGTTATGATAAACTATATGCCTTTCTCCACTGACGTTCTAAGTTTCTGATGATTGTTAGAAGGCAGCTGTCAGACTCTGAGGTGGCAAACGGGAACATGGTTTGTGTAGCATTAGCAACACAGCTGATAACATAGTCAAGCAAAAGGCTAATTACATTAATTACCCTTATGTGTCCAATCTTGTAAAGAGTGATACCATTGTACATTTACCTCAGAAAGTTGACATAAGTCTGGTCTGTGCGAGTGGAGGCGGGGCTAATTAGCATATCCAAGTTTCCAAGTATACTAAATGAAGCAAGGCATCGCGACTTTAATTATTTTGTTTCTTACATTTCTTAATGCAGTGCTGACTCTAAGAACTTTACTTAAAACATTTCAACGCACTCGTATGTCTGTGAGTGTACAAATAGCAAATAACACTTAAATCAACAAATCAATAATATTAGATTGCTCATGCTCGTGCACGGACCCTGGACCCGAAGTCAGAGCTGAAGAATAAGCCAGTGTCTATCAACTATGCTATTAATGGACCAGATACATTTAACATGGAAGAGACAATCCCCAAGAAGAGGTGGAGGATTAGGGCGAGGGAATACCGTCATTTTTCGCCAAAGAAACAAATAATAATCGGGAAGGCTTTTGAACGGTGGAGAGAACCCAAAGAATTGAACATTTTTAAATCAGACACCTATGTTGCACTGTTTCTTCTGGACAGGTGAGTAGCTTCTGCTGACTTTTTTGTAATGTGAACTGTGTGTGAAGATATAATTCTTTAAAAAAAATATGAGTGAAGCTCGACTAAACTTGGATAGCTCTAGCGAATATCAGATTGTAGGGATTTAGTGTATGAGTTTTTCATGATGCACGAAATGGGAGGGAGGGGCGAGCTAACTTGGTTTGTTTGGGATTTCGCTTCAAACACAAACAGAAGTGACTTCACCCACAATCGCTGATACAACCTTTAATGTGGAAGTAATGCAACTAGTAGCCAGTAATTTACTGTAAATCTACAGTCAATCATTTTATGGATGTATGGATGTATGGATGGATGGATGGATGGATGGATGGATGGATGGATGGATGGATGGATGGATGGATGGATGGATAGATAGATAGATAGATAGATAGATAGATAGATAGATAGATAGATAGATAGATAGATAGATAGATAGATAGATAGATAGATAGATAGATAGATAGATAGATAGATAGATACTCTTAACATTTTCAGATTCATGCAAAAAGGTTTTTTTTAAATGTCTACCAGGTGCTTCCATCTCCAGTGACACATTTTGAACAAAGGTGGTCCTAAATACAGCCATGTTCTTTTCCTATCTGAATCTCATTATCCGATATTGCAAGATTAAGGTTTGCTAACAGTTCATGCCGTAAGACACAAGGGAGAGACAGCGCGTAACCGCATTTCAAACACAAACGCTCCCGAGAGCCATGTTGTAGCAACAGTGTCTTGAAAAATAAGAGCGGTTTTTGTCTGCTTCCTGAAGGAAGCCCCCGCCAGACCCTCCCTCCTGACAGCTGACCGAGCTGCAGTTTGCCCATCACTGATTAATAAAATCTCCATTCTCCCAGCCGGCACCCAACCGGCACATACCTCGTCTGTGGATGTTGACAACAACATCACTGAGTGAACCGTTCAGCGTGGATACAATAGCATTAAGTACCGAACAAGGCTCAACGGCGAACACTAACGCAGATTTCATTTGTAAAACATAGACCACAAAAAAAAAAAAAAACACTTAATCGGACGAGGCAATTAGCAGCGTTCTTCCTGAGGATTTTGCTTTACCCCTAACCTTTACACAACAGTTTATGTCAAAGGATTTGTCACCTCCACTGTGAGGCCGTCTTGGCTTTTCAAAAATACATAATAGGAGGAAAGAAAGGAGGGGAGGGGGAAACTCTTCCAAGCCTCCGCTGAGGATTTGGACACTTATATAACTCCCAATTATCAAAACTTCTCCAGGCAGCCTCACAGTCCTCTGCACTGTTTATATGACTCACAAAATATCTAATACTCAACTGTGTATAATGCCACTGTGGCCACATGACTGCAGAAAAGGCTCTTGCGCTTTCTGCCCCACTGAGTCAGGCATAATAGGTGTCTTGAAGGCTCCAGGCTCAGGCCAGCAATGCTAACAAAGCCTGGGTGGCTTGCAGGGAAGAGCATGTCTTCAAGCAACTTGCCAAAAACTCATTTTCAGGAGCACTCAGGGATTTCCTCAGGATGCTTTGGTGGTGCTACTACATGGCAGGCTTTAGATATCATGGCGCATGAGGGATCTAGGGACGCATCGCATGGAAATGACCAAAATAAAAGCTGAAATTTTACTAAATAAATGTTCACAAAGGCTAAATATGGCGAATGGAATGAAAAAGGACTTTTCTAAATTTCTAAAATTTGTTTTGTGTGAATTCAACGCTATCTCACGGCAATTTGCAACTATTTTAGATCTCATTGTACGTTTTCGTTCAATTTTCGTATCCCCCAATGATAGGTATGTTTAGGGGAGGAACTTAATGCATAATTTTTTTTCTAATAATTGTACATTTTTGTACATCATACGAAATCGCCACCTTATAACATTTTCCCATGAGATCAGGTTGGTTAATTTTACAAATCGGTCAACATTTGTGCCTGCCTCTGTAGGTCAAATAACACAGTGGATTAAAATATTCTGTAGGAATAAACATGGGAAAAATAGGGATTAACTTTTCATTCCACATGAGGGATGTGGGTGCATCACATAAAAAAGCTGAAATTAAACAAACAAAAACAAACATCCAAAACTGCTTGAATGTTTAGAATTTAATTTTAAAAATTTGTTTTGTGTGAATTCTAAAAATCATTTGCACCTGCCTCTATATGTCAAATAACACAGTCACTCTGCATTAAAAACATTCTATGGAAATCAACAGGGAGAAAAAAAAATGGGTATTATCCTCAGACTGCACACCTATCACTGACCGAATCTTTCACTTTTCCTCTCTCGATCGCTCTCTTTCCCCTTGACTCTTGCTCTCTCTCTCTTTAGGCCCACGTTAATGTACCTGTTTACCTGATGGGTGGTCTTGAGCCGGGCTCAAATAAAGCCCCTTTCCCTGCAGATCTAAGTGTAGAGTAGCTGCTAATCCGATTTCAGGAAACAACCAAGCCGCCCTCTAGCTTCCCAGCTTATTTCTACACCGCCAGGGGGAGGAGGTGAGGCGGGGGTGCGAGGGGGGTGCATCATTCAGCAAATATTCCGAGCCAGACTTTGGGACCACCTAACCTGTGGCTTTTATTGCCGACCCCGTAATGAGGAGGGGAATATTACCTTTTCACTGCCTGTGCTTTCTTAACTATGCTCTGCCCTCGTGGGGACATTACAGTGGCCAAATATAAAGCCGGGTTTCATGAAACCCGGGCTTATCTGGCCTCAGAAAGTATGTGAGACATGCCAGTGAACAAAGGCCCGTCTCTCTGCCAGCAAGCAGGGTGAGGGGATCTCTTTCAGTGGCCACAGATTGCCCTGTGTTCCCTTAATTGACAGACCCTGGCTGGCTGGGACAAAAATGACATGCAGCTGCCCCTGGCCCAGCCTGCACAGGTAGACCACCTTTCAGCAGGGAAATTGTCTCCAACCCTCTATTCTGCATGACCCAAGCCTGAAAACCATGGCTGAGAATTTATGACTGACCAAAAAGCATTCATTCTTAATAAAAATAAATGAATCAAATATAAAAATAAAAATCACATAAAAGTTATTCATGACTGACCAAAAAAAAACACATTAATTTCTAATAAACATTAATAAAAAAAAAAATATATATATATATATATATATATATATATATATATATATATATATATATATATATATATATTTTAAAAATGATGCATGACTGACCAAAAAAAAAAACACAAAAAAAGCTAATTTCTATTAAACATCAAAAATATAAATATTTAAAAATAAAAATGATGCTTGGCTGACCAAAAACAAAACACATTCATTTATAATATTAAAGATAATAATAATAATAATAATAAATAATAATAATAATGATGATAAAATAAAAGGTGTTTTTAATTTGGTATTTTCATGTGCACAAAATGGGGTTTTCCACATCTAACTGCAATAATATAAGACTCTATGACAATGAGGAGGAAGAGGGCTGAATGGGGCTTTCTCTATTTAAGAAGAACAGATCTAACAGCGTCTGCCCAGTTTGGGGAAAGCATGGCCTCAACTGGTCAAACACAGGCAATGCAGTTCCTTAAACAATCCCCTCTAAAGCATTTACATTTACATCAAGCTATATTCATGCCTAAGCATTGTTTCAAATTTCACTGGAAGATTTTTTTCTATACACCTTGGTTTGTTAACTGAAAATTTAAAGAAAAAGTATTTTCACTTTTAAAACACAAACTATGCCATGAATTCATTAAATCATACATGCCATCATGCCTTAACATGATGTACCATGTGTTTCTATTCTGGTTGGAATCAAGCCTATCTCTGCTACTGACACATTACAGGTTTCAATCCACACCTCACAGCTCCAGAATAACACATCTTCAATGTTCACTAAACAGTGAAGAGCTGAACACATCAGCAGACAGATGACACCAGCAGCTCACGAGTGTTTCAGCATGGGCCGGTACATGTGATCACTGACATACTGTATACGATGGCATCAGAACACGAGAGAGTGTCACTGCTGATCCCTGATGTACTGTCAGATGTCAACAGACCCCAGGGGTGTCTCTTTCTGCTGGGAATACCAGCGACCATCCGGCATCTGTCGCTGCCGCTCAAATCGCCGAGTCTCACCCACACCACGCCAGACCTGAGCTACAGCACACACACTGACGGACAGATTTAATAAGCTCTTCAGGCACTTACAACCTTTACTTTTTTTCTGTTGGGTTTTTAAGATTGAAAGATTTTTTTTTTTTTTTTTCATTTCTAAAAATAATCATTCTAACTTTCTAAAAGAAAATTATCTGCATTTAGCGTATTATGTGAAATTAGAGAAACGGATCTGGGTGTCAAAGATCAAAAGATCTTGTGTTTAATGTCCAGTTGCACTAATCCTTGTTTTGTTTAGCAGGGATTTTGCATTCAACTTTTAAAATTGAACATACTGGTCATGAAGTTAATCTTCCAAATCATTCTATTTTTGCTTTAGCTGTTGTTGGGTAAACAACTGAACACAAATCACTAACATACAACCGCACTAAAGTTTGGGGTCAATAAGATTTTTTTTTTTTAATGTTTTTTAAATGGCTGATTTATTTGACCAAAAATACAGTGAAAACTGGAATATTGTGGAATTCTATTATGTTTTTAAAAATCTATTTTAAAATGCAACTTATTTCTGTCATTTAAAAAGCTAAATTATTTTCAGTGTCATATGATCCTTAAGAAATCATTCTAATATGATGATATGGTGCTCAAAAAAAGATTTTTTTTAATTATTACCATTATTATATGATTTTTCTGGAAACGGTGACATTTCTTTTTTCAGGATTCTTTGATGAACAAAAAGTTCAAAAGAGCATAAATAGAAATATATTCTAATTCTAATGACCAGGGTATTTTTCCTTAACATCTTAGAATTCCTTACAATTTTTCTTTTCTTTTCCTTACAATTTCAGTTTTACTGAAATTTTGGTCAAATAAATCAACCATTTCAAAAACATATGTCTTTTATTTGCAGTATTTTTTAAATTGTTTTGTTTCATGAAAATGGCTTACATTTTGTTGAAAAGGTTTTGATTGTAACAACTTGCCCATAGAATGACAACATTTACATTAAATAATTTAGCAGATGCTTTTATCCAAAGTGATTTGGAAATGAGGAGAAAAATCAACAAGAGTTCAACAATATGTAAGTGTTGTGACTTGTCCCAGTCAGTCTAGCACAATACACACAGGACGTTTAAAAAAAAACTGAAACAGAATAAAATATTACGACAGTCTTTAGCCGTTTCTTGAAAATGGAGCTGTGGAGTATGTTGTCACAAAAGGTCAATGTGAGCTCGATGAGCTGTATGTTTTTTCAGGAGCAATGCTGGAAATAGCTTTTGTAGTCTTTATGATGTCTCTATAACTGACTGTCACAAATAAGTCTGCCATAAGAAATACTCACAGTGTAAAAAGTTTGACAACTTGCCCCAGTTTCCCAATGCTAAAACCAAAAGTTATTTCTTCAGTTCAACACTCGACCAAATTCAACAGAAAAATTCCTTGAGACAAACCATTCAAACACATGTGCTTGTCTTGTGTATTGGTACCAGTGAGGGTAAAAAGGCCCACACAGCAGTGGTAACTCCAGATGGAGAGAGATAAAAGACTCCCATCTCGGCCCTGCCTCACTGTTACCTGAGGAACACCACTGAAGTCAATAAAAGCCCTCTTGTGTCTGTCAGAGCTCTTTCACTGCTCTCTTTGATGGCCCATCACTCTACTGTTGCTCAGAGATGACCTTGATCCCACACTTACTCCACCGCTGGGGGAAGAGTCTGTAAACACTCGCTATGCAGTCCCGCTCTCAGACGCTTAACAGCCCCACACATTACAAACAATGGGAAATAACACATGGCTTTGAATGTGAACGGCCCATTTTCTATGGTACCAGGGTGTCTGCAGGGTCCCTTTAGGTGGGAGTCATCTTTACCTGCGTCTGGATATTACAGCGCCCAGATAAACACTCTGTAAGGGTCCCTTTAGGTGGGAGTCATCTTTACCTGCGTCTGGATATTACAGCGCCCTGATAAACACTCTGTAAATCAATTATTAACCACTTTACACAGTGGTCAGATGAGAAAACAAAACAACATATTGAATCTTGGGGTAAATTTTGTTGTTTGTTTGTGCTCTTTTTAGATACATTGGCTTGCAATGACCAAAGTGCTTCTTGGGAAATTTTCAATATTATTATATTATTGCATTGTAACTATATTTATATTATTGCCATTTGGATAGAAGTATATATGTCCAACTTTACCGCATACATACAGTATACGCACGCAGGGAAATATATATATTTGGGGTGTAACAATATATTGTGTCTTGCAATAATATGTTTGGTAGATAGTGAGTTACAATATGTATTGGCTTGGGTACAGTTCACCCAAAATGAAAATTACTGTGTGTGAAAAAATATATATGTATATATATTTATACTTTATAGTATAAATATATATACATATAGTATATATGTCCAACTTTACCGCATACATACAGTATACGCACGTGGGGAAATATATATATTTGGGGTGTAACAATATATTGTGTCTTGCAATAATATGTTTAGTAGATAGTGAGTTACAATATGTATTGGCTTGGGTACAGTTCACCCAAAATGAAAATTACTGTGTGTGAAAAAATTCACACACAAATAGACACAGAAAGTTAATAGAGTTTTAGTGTCAGTACATTAAACTACTATATATAATGTTGAATATAATGTATAATAATACAATGGGGGAATATTTGTGGGTCCTGGTAATGCCAAAAATATCTTATGTTACCAGTAAAAAGTGGCCTACATTTATTTTAAATATATCTAGTCAGTGAAAGAGTGCAAGCATATTCATCTAATATAATTCTGTTTTGTCCTATGCATTGGGTTATCAGCACCAAGTCCAAGCCTATTTATGTCCACAACCAAAGTAATATCAAATTTAGCATTTTAATCAAAAGTAAAAAAAAATGTTAACCTCTTACCGTTTGTCTAGGAGTATCACAATAATATTGTATCATGAGTTCAGTATTGTGATATCAACGTCATGATTTTGTGTAAAGCTGCTTTGAACGTGCATTTTGAAAAGCGCTATATAAATAGAATTGACTTGACAAATTTTCTGTTATAACAAACAAAAAAACAACAAAAAAATAACAAATCTAAGTTGCGTCTTTCAAATGACTGAGCCTTCAGCTTAAAATATTGTCTGAGGACCGTGTCTATTTCAAAATAACATGTTTTCTTTGCCTTTTGTTGGTAAAAATGCTCAGGTAGGCTGAGATGGAGAGGCACAGATCACCAGACTGAGCACTGGGTATAAATGACCTCTCCACTGGCTCCTGTGGAACACTCAAAGAAGCGAGTCTTGTCTCAAGAACATAAAATGTTATTGTGTGCTCAGTGGAGCTCTAACCAGGGCACCAACAATAGCCATCACCACTAAAGAGCTTTCTGGCTCCAGTGGGGAGCTAATGAAACTAAAAGAAAACAGCTCTAATACTGGCGCTGCTGGTACCCAAAATGGCCTTGACAATTCAGAGTCTTGACTGAAATGTGTCAGGGCAAATTGTGCTTTGTAGGTAAAAAAAAAAAAAAAAATGTCCATCCAAATGACATACTGTGCTGAAATACAACACTAACCTGTACAGAAAAACTGTATTTTCACACACTGTAAAATATTTAATATATTATGTACACTAAAAATGCTGGGTTGTTTCATCCCATGTTTAGGTCAAATATGGACAAACCCAAAAATTGGTTTAAATTTTTTATTAACATTTTTAAACCCAACGACTGGGCTTGTCCATACCTGGATGAAACAACTCAGTTTTTTTTAGTGTGTATGTTATTTGAAGTATGATATATTTGGAAGGTTTGTTATAATGAAGTAGTGATATACCATTTAATCTATATAACATATAAATAGTATCAATTAATATTCTATATATTATCTATTATAATATTCCCTTTATCTTTCTATTACCCACATTTAAAATATATATATATATATATATATATATGAAGAGTTCAGATGCAAAAGCCTCTAAGTGCCATTTGAAATTTTCTTCTAAAATGACCATTTTTATCCAGCTTGTATATTTAAGTTCAGTAATTTCACTTAAATGGTAATGAAGATTACCTATTAATTGTCATTTAAGTGAAATTACTGAACTTAAATATACAAGCTTGATAAAAATGGTCATTTTAGAAGAAAATTTCAAATGGCATTTAGAGGCTTTTGCATCTGAACTCTTCATATACATACATACATAAACAATGGATTAGACATATTGAATTATAATATGAATTGCTGATATTGTCAATTAATGGTTAATATTTAACTATTATTATAACTGCCATTTGTTTTGTTTTGTTTTTTCTTTGTGAAAAAGTACGATAAACATAGTAAAATGAGTAATATAAAGAATATATATATATATATATGTGTGTGTGTGTGTATATGTATATAGCATCTTTACGCTCAATTAATTCTTAAATTTAAGCTCAATCCCCTGAAAGACACAAAACATTGATTGTTAACAGTGAACAAAAAGCTGAATACATTATGCATTAAAAAACTAATATAGAGTCCATGTGCTTGGCTGGCATTGCAATTTTCACACAAGAGCTTAAAACACAGCAAGCATTTCACACCTCTCATTTACACTCCCAATTCACTCCAAGTTTTGTGTGATAAGCAGCAACATACTGACATTCCATTTACACTGAGCTATGTCCAAAATCCAAAGTCCATTTTTAAATAAACTTGTTCCTCAAAGAATGGTGCATTTATACCCATTATTGAGCAGCCAGTTTTATCACGCATTGAAATAAAAACCATGAACTGCAAGAACTCATTCACATATCTATAAGTACAGGACTTACAATACAACAAAAATCCACACACTCATGCGTTTCAGAGGGTTATTGCTGTGCTCATCGCTGTAATTTCCCAACTGCTGGCCACTGATTTCCTTTCAGCCCAGAGGTGAATATTACATGCTCACTTAACACCTGAGATCAGACAGTCTTCCCCTCCACTGGGTACTTGGCAAAGCAAAACTCTGTGAACATAGTACAAACTACACCTCATCCACATCTGTGATCAAAACAGATAAACGTATGTTGGTGCAGTATGTCAGAGTGGAGATCTGTATCTTGCATACGTTTACATCTTTTTATAGAGCTTTCAGACGGTTTTATTTTAAATACAATTATTCACACTTCTGTTCAAAGGTTTGAGGTAAGTAATATTTTCTTAAAGAAAGCTATTAATTGTTTTAGCATGGATGCATTAAATTGATCAAAAGTTAAAGTGAACTACTTTTAATGTTATAAATTCTATTGTTCTATTTCAAATTAATGCTTTCTAATCATCAAATAATCGTGAAAAAAAAGTTTCTTGGATTGTTTCTTGAGCACCAGTGACCTCATTTATAAAACTTTGCGTCTATACACTGTAAAAAAAAAATATTTTCATGATTTGTAATCACAACATTTTTTATTTCGTCAAATCAACTTTATTGATAATTTATGTAGTTCAGATAACAAAATGTTTTGAGTTTCTGATGATTAAATCAATTTCCTTCATTGTATTAACTCAATTTTTCCATTTCAATGAATTTAAAATTTTAAGGCAACCAGGTTACGTATTTTTTTAAGTTACACCAACAATATTTTTTTACAGTGTAGGATTTGCGTCAGAAGTGGTGTACGGATTAAACATATAGGATGTGCGAACGTACAGAAATATTCGGATTTATAAAACTGTGCGCACACACATCCTACATAGTTTTCCCTTAATAAATCACAATCAATTCTAAATGTATCGCAGCTTTTGTGGCTTCATGTCACGCCCATAAATAGTCTATAAAACGCCCACATGTTAATATTCAGCGATTGCGAAATCATGGCAAACACAGAGAGGAAAACCAAGAAACGTAACTTCACTCAATGTTAAATAGAAATTATCATTGGCGAGGTGGAAAAGAGGAGTAAAATGTTGTTTGGAGGGCACAGTGTGGGCATTAATGCCAAAAAAAGGCATGCACTTGAATGGCATAAGGTTGCATTACACATTACGTCATTATACATTGTGAAGGCATCATGGCACTTTATAACCATCCATTTGATTGCATCTGACAAGCTAGAGATGAATTGCATAACATGCTACAATTATTATTGCAGAACATATTTCACTTTTATTTTTGCAAAAATGTGTTAATTTGCATTTCTGTTGTAATCTTTGTTTGATTTTGTTTGTTTTACACTGCAGATTGATCAAACGGGTGTTTATTTAGGTTGTTAATTGTAAGACTTGCTTTGTGAAGTCTTCATGTTATTTATGAGAGCCAGTGTTGCCATTTCTTTTACACAACGGTCAACAGTTTCACACACTTTCACATGTTTCTTCCATCTGCCGACGGTGTCGCCATTTCTCATTTCACCCGTTTTTGTGCGTACGCCTCAAGTTTGCTTTTTATAAATACCAATTATTGCGTAGAGAGCGGCGTACGCCTTCTTTTGTGCGTACGCAACGTTTATAAATGAGGCCCCAGATCATTAGAATAATTTCTAAAGGATCACGTGACACTGAAGACTGAAGTAATGCATAAATTATATTTTAAAATATATTGCAATAGAAACAGTAACTATAAATTGCAATCATATTTCACAATATTACCGTTTAACTGTATATTTAATTTTTTGAGCAAATAAATACAGCCTTGGTGAGTATAAGAGATTTACTTCAATCAAATTAATCACATAACAATATTTATTGAGAGAAGCACCCAAATTACACAATTCATTAGGTTAATGTAGCAGATTAAATAATTAAAGAAAAGGTTCATATAATGTTAGCTTTATTTCTATACAATTCATTTCATTTCGTAATTTGGCTTTATGAGGCAATATTTTTCGGATGGCATGTCAAATTAAAAGTAGTTACACTGAAAAAAAAAACTTTTCAAGAGCCCTGTGATCTGTTTTTTATAGCATCATCGGGGCTGCGCTGACTAAGGACTTGGTAGCACTTGAGAATTAAACCACGTATTAACAAAAATAATTGTATACATTTCTTGAACACGTTATTTCTTTTAATTAACCAAATTGACAACCCTACAAACAATTGCTCTCTTTGACATCAACATTTGTAAAATATTTTGAAATGAACACAAAAGGAGACCAATATTAGACTTACATTTATGTCATTTAACTCCAGGACAAATAAGAGCAACAATCACTTGGACTTCAATGCGAGTTGAATGCATTATAATGCAGTCAATGTGGCTGAGAGGTGTTTTGTGTGTTCACAAGCAGCGCAGGACTTAACCCTGCTATAGAAGGGTGAGAATACAATAGCTAAGGCACCAGGGGTCTGAAACTATACACTTTAATAAAGTCACCAACGGCTAAATGAGGAGCTGCTATCGCACTCACGTTACCAACAACAAGGGCCGCACTATGCCTCAAGGGGTTTTGTTTTCCACAAATATGCTAAGCTAATGCAGACCCAAAAACACAGAAACCTGATCACAACTCAAGGCTAAGGTTGTTCGGGTTTTAGCTGGTGTAAAGGGGTTTTGTACAAACAACACCAAGAGCTTAGTTGTGGACCGAAGTTGTGGAACTTGAGCTTTTTTTTAAAAAAAAAAAAAGGAAAAAAAGAAAAGAAAACATCTCAGCATGCTAAAACATGAAACAAAGCTAGCCGCTCGGCTCTGCTCTTAGCTCTGCATCGATGGCCTTCTTGCTCCGTGTTGGCGCTGGGTGGCACGCTACCTGATGGCTATCCCCAGGCCTGTGTTTGAGCGCTAAATAAATTGTTATCTAGTGTGGTTTTTGTCATTTCTGGTTTGGTGCCAGGAACATCCCTCCCAGCCACCTGTCTTTAGATAGAGAGAAACAGAGAGGGAGAGAGAGCGCGCAGGGCGAGGGAGAGAGGCAAACTTTGGAGAGAATCTCTTTTGGGCCTCCCATTTGGACACGGGAGAGGTCGTAACCTCCCTCTTTATTTTTCCCAAGGCTGTTGGGCTAATGAAGTAACAACAAACTGGGCCGGCGGCTAATTTGGAGTGGCATTTCCTGGCCCCTCTTGGCCCACGGAGATGTGTTTCATTTTCTCTTATCAGTGCTTCAGTCATGTGGCTTTCCGCATGGACGCCCCTGTCTCCCCCCATCGCTGGCCTAATGGAAACTTCGTTAATGTCATTAATCTGCCGACTAGGACATGCACTAAACACACATCAGCCTGTTTGTACCAGAAAGCACCAGAGGGATGTTTAGACTTGAGCTTCACACCCGAGAAATGACAATAAGAGAATTTCATCATCTTTATTTGTTTGTGCAGCAAGCCATTTTGGGAAGATGATTGGGTTCACGAGTCACATTAGGTGCCCTGTGTAAGATTACCAAACGACGAAGGTTAAAATATACGCTAAATGTAATGTATGGACATTTCATTCACAAATGTCCTCCGCTTTAGAGTTGCTTATAGGGATAGTTCACCCAAAAATGTGCGGTCTGTCATCCTTTATTCACCCTCATGTTGTGTGAGAACACAAAAGAAAATTGCTGCTCATACAAAAAAGTACCATTATCATATAGGTAATATGCACATTTAAAGGTACTAATATGCACCCTTTAGGGGTAAATAAGGGTGTACCTTTTGTTCCTTTTTGTCTGAAAGTGTCCATTGTGTGGAGAAAAACTGATCAAAATATGCGTTTTACAGAAGCAACGTGAATGTGAGGAAATGACAGAATTGGGGTGAACCATCTCTTTAACGTCGGTCCGTCGGTCAAAGAGACGCTCCCTCCCCTGGCCGTATTAAAACAGAGGGCTCGCTTAATACCACCTTAATGACGAGTCAGGTGACTCGCAGGGGCCGCTCTAATTAAGAGGCTTCATTCACACATTCCCTCAACTCCATGAATGGACACTCTAAGACTGACATGTCATATAATTCCATTCATCGCGAGCAAAAACACAAGGGGGAGCAGAGCTCAGCTGGGAGGGATGGGTAACCGAGGGGACATTTTCTTTTGTGTGGCTCTAAGCTTCTGGGGCCAAATGCCAGCGGGCTAACCCCTGCGCTGGCTGCCCATGTGTTTCTCCTTCCTCCCAAACGGAGTAATTAGGAAGATCTTAATGGGTTTCCAGGTTTATTAGTGGCCAAGAAAAGCTTCAAATGTCACTTTAATTAAAGGGGATTCCACGGACAGCTTGTGTGGCAATGTCAACCGCTCGAAAAAATCCTTGTTTGGGCAGGAGGACTAGAACGGGCCAAGTCTTGAATGCACACAAAGAAACGTGAAGTTCTAAATGGCAGCTGTCTAGACGTGTGGTCAGAGACAAAATAGATCATTTGACCTCGACCAAACATTAAACTGACAGCGATTATCTGCCTAGAAATGCCACACATGCGTATACGAGCCCCTTCCTTTCATATCAGCGGCGGCAATCCGACTCCCCGAAAACCGTCCCATTGAAAACGCGCCCTCCCAAATTATTTTGGGGGATGAATTTATTCCTGGCATATCCTATGCTCGTTCATGCAGGATATAAAATCCTAGATTATTTCTTGCTTGGTTAACCTGCATCCGGTCGCCTCGTTCACAAAACCACTCTAATGTTGCCATTAGTTATGCTTCTATGGTGGCCAAAAGATGAATCCTAAGGTCTCCACATTCAATAAATGTGTACATGAATGGTGGAGGAAGATAAAATATATCTCCGAGATAGAGAAGGGGCCAGTTCATTGCTGGAACGTCAGAGGGGGAGATAATTAATCAATATGAAAATGACATGGGCTCCACTGAAAATCAGAAGCATGTAAAAGCCTCTCTGATCTGCCTTTTTCACCTTGAGGAAGCTTCAATATTAATTATCTTGAGAGAAAAAAAACACATAAAATGGCAACATGGCAAGTTTTTTGCACCACAATACAACAATTGAATATCAGAAAACATATAATTGTAAAAATAATATTATATCTATAATAAATACAAATATTTATATTATATTATTTAAAAAGATCCATCCCAGTATATCCCAGATACAATTAAAATAATAGCACTATAAATAAAATATCCTATAAAAATATGCCTCATATAACAATAAAAACTATAAAGGTTAGTGTCAATAAAAGCGAGTCTAAAACAACTATGCCTGAGCAGCTTGTAGGACAAACACACTTTAACCTTTAAGTTACAGCTGCTTTTGTGGACGGGGAAGCTAAGTTCAATAACCGGTGTTGTCTCACTGTGTTTTATAGCACAGGTGTGGAATCGTACAGACCAGGAGCCTGGAAAGGTGATCCGGTAATTGGCCATGTGTCAAGGAATTGTCTGTGGTAGATAAGAAACAGGAACTTGCAATCAGGGCTTTATTTATTATTATTTTTATTATGTGACAATTTGCAACAACAGTGGACAGACAACTTCAGAACACCCTAAATATGCAGTATCATCTTCATTCATTCTATATTTGGATGACAAAATCCAAAATCCAAAGTTGGGATGAATTCATTAATGCATTTTTTTTTTTCATTTTGAAGTTATCTGACACTTTCATAGTAAATACAAGCAATAATAAATTCATGAAATCAGATTGTGTGTACCAACAGTCTGATATTTACAATGAGAATGAGACAAATACCAAAAAAAAAGAAAAAAAAATGACTACATCTATGTATTATTTGAAAATGGGTTTTGAGTTGAAAGCGCCCGGCAATTTTTTTTTTTTTTTTTTTTACACAAAGCGCAGAGACCAGAGACTACCGCCCGTATTTCATGCTGCGAATTGCATCTGGTGGCAGCAAAGCGAAACAGCAAGCTTTATTTTCTTCAGACAGTAATGCTAGCGTACCTTTGGCACAGAAAGCCAGCGTCTCTCATAGCTCACTCGGGGCAACTCAGTCAATGGAACAAAGTTAGAAGAATGGAATACAGTCTCTGAACAAAACACACACATTGGCGAGAGAGCGGGGCAGACCGGGGCTGGAATTCCACTCGCTGTGCAAGATGAGCAATATGGTGACAGGCAAGAGTGGCACAGGGCCCTTACACTGAAGCCAAGCATGTTTTCGTCCTGAAATAACCTGTATTTTCATAAGCAAGACAATCTTTACAGAGGGCAGGTGAACCCAGTAACCACCTGTGCATCCAACTGCAAAGGTCTGGCTGAGCTTGCCCTGAGTTCATCTCAATGTGAAAGGTGTATTTTGCCAGGACACTTCTTGTGCTCAAAAAAAGCAGCATTTACAATGACAATAAACAAAGGAGCAAAAAATCTAAACCAATTATAGCAACTCAAACTGTGGAGCGATAGCCATGAGCTATTAATAAAGTCACTGTTAAAGTGTCAATAATAGTTGTACCAATGAAATCTTGTCAATATCTTATTGAAGAGAAAGATGTTCCCAACAGAAATCAGATCCCTGTTTAAGCTATAATGTAGAAATAAAAAAGACTCGTTAGAGATATCATATTGCATTAACTTGAAGAAAAAAAAAATCTACTCTGTTTTTCTGAATTAACAAGTTAATTTTTCATGAGAAAAAAATTTGCTCTGTTTTTCTGAATTAACGAGTTAATTTTTCATGAGAAAAAAAATTTTTGCTCTGTTTTTCTGAATGAATGAGTTAATTTTTCATGAGAAAAAAAAATTTTACTCTGTTTTTCTGAATTAATGAGTTAATTTTTCGTGAGAAAAAAAGTTTTTGCTCTGTTTTTCTGAATTAACTCGTTAATTCAGAAAAACAGAGCAAAAAAAAAATCCATGAAAAATTAACTCGTTAATTCAGAAAAACAGAGCAAAAACTTTTTTTCTCATGAAAAATTAACTCATTAATTCAGAAAAACAGAGCAAAATATTTTTTTCTCATGAAAAATTAACTCGTAAATTCAGAAAAACAGAGTAGATTTTTTTTCTTCAAGTGAATGCAATGAGTCTCCGTAAGAGATAATGAGATCAAGTATAAAATAAAAAATAAAGTCACAGTTATTATAATTAGTTACAATTGTGAGATATAAACTTGTACAGTATTTAAGAGAAATAATTTAGTTTCTTGTAAATATGACTATATCTCACAATTGCAAATTTATTTATTGTAATTATGACTTTATAGTACAGACGTGACTTTATCGTAATTGTAACATTTCATCTCGTAATTGAAACTTTTTTCTAGTAATTGCAACTTTATATCTCAATATTGTAATTTATAGTCACATTAATGACTAAAGTCATTATATAATATCAACTAAGATAGTTACAATTATATTTATAAAAACTGAAGTTACAATTGTAAACTTACAGCTGAAAAGTGGCAAATAGTCACAACAGTGAGATATAAAGTTGTCGCAACTATGAACGTCACATTTACAAAAAATAAATTACAATAGTGAGATATAAAGTTGCAATTACTAGAAAAAAGTAACAATTGCAAGATAAAAAGTTACAATCACGTATCGAAAAATTAGTTGAGAACTTAATGCGTAATTGAAAAAAATTAAGTTTTGTTGCATTGTCAAGTTCACATAACTTATTCTTTTCAATTACGCATGGAGTTTATTTACTTAAAATGTTTAAATCAATGGGTTTCCTCAATTATTTGATTAAGTTGAGTCAACTGATCACTTTCTACAGTGGGCAACCTTACAAACTTTTTCGGTACCTGGTTCTGAAAATAGGGATGCAGAGGGACGATTTCCATTCCAAGATAAATATTCATGAATTTTTTTTGAAACTATCCAAAAACATTCTTAAACTTAAATCATTTCACCATACGATGGCAGCACCTTATTCCGTATATTAATAAATACAGATGAAGGTTGAACCTCTTTTGCTCAGGTTGCATTTTCGCCTTTATTTATGGATTCCCTCCAGTGGCATCATGTTTTGACGTGGCTCTAATGTCAAGATAAGAATATAGCTGCAAGCAGCCATTACCGGGGCCAAGCGCAAGAAGCGGCAACATATGCCAAAATGGCAAGGAGTGGCAGAACAACTGCAGCAAGGAGCAATTAAGGGCATTTTGAGAAAACTTTGGGCAAATGGCTAAAAAAAAGCACATAAACATTGACTTATAAGATGATTTAATGGCTTATCACTTTTGAACAATAGGTGGCGCAGTTACGAAATAGATGTGATGTGGTGAGAGTGAGGTGACAATGACACATGCAAAGTTTGGTGTCAAAATGTGAAGGCATTGCAGAGATAAAGCCTAAATAGTCATTTTGGCTGCATGCCTCAACTTTGATGCTGTGGTATACAAAAACGGTTTTGTCTATCGTCACGCAATCCATAACTTTTAGTCGGCACGGTCTGAAGATGATACGATTCATTTTTCGTGATAATTGGACACACGGTCTAGGAGGAGATCGAAAAAGAAGGTTTTTCAAAGAAATAAAGATGGCGGACAGGAAGTTTGGCTGATTATGGAAAACCTGATATCTATGTTTTCGGCATAACCCAAGGAATCTATTAAGATCAGTTTCATTGCAATAGGCAAATTTATTCAAAAGATATTAGCATTTTCAGAAATTAATTATAACATTTGACCAACAGGTGGCGCTGTCTCAAAATCTTTTGAGTACCTTCGGGGCATGCTGCTTATGGCACAAACTGAGTTTCGTAATATTACACCAATGCATTTGTTTAATATAGCATTTAAATCACAAAACTGTATTGAAGTCAATGGGAATTTCACGTTTTGTTCTATTATAGCGCCACCAAGAGGCTCAGTCCCACAATTTTTTTCATGTGTCCTCAGAGTGAGCCCATACATATGTCTGTCAATTTTGGTGAAAATATCTCAATTCGCTTCCGAGTTATAAACATTTATATGAAAGAACACATAAAAAATGACCGACACATGTCTTTGTTTGAATTTTACTACCCCTTACTATCAATATTTTCGCATTTTGGCATTAGCATATAGTTAACGAGCTATGGTTCCGTGTTTCTGGCGGTGGTTTCGTCTCGATCGGAACAGCGGTTTCGAAGATATCGCCAAGTGTTTTTTTCGCGCTAAATCGCTACGCTACACCAACCGTAAGACGAAACCCAACATATTTGGTATCGTTGGACTCGGCAACGATTCAGGACCTCAAAAAGATGTCTCCCTTGAAAATAAGTGTACCACACCCAAAGTTATAAGCGTTTGAAAAAAAAAGTTCACCACTAGGTGGCGCTGTTTCGAAACTTCTCAGGCTCCTTTAGGGCATCGTACTGATGAACCATACTGAGTTTCGTAACAATTCGTTCATGCGTTCAAAAAATACAGCATTTTAGCACATAATTCAAAATGGCCGACAGCCAAAATGGCCGATCTGGGAAAATTGGATATAAGTCGACTCGGCATGACGCCCTGAATCTAACGAGACCAAGTTTATGATTTTTGGACAAACCGTTCAGAAGTTACGAGCAAAAATAGCCATTTTTCATATCTCCGGACCACTAGGTGGCGCTGCGCTGAAACGCTGCATGTAGCCTCAGGTCATGCTTGTGACGACACGTACCAAGTTTGGTCTGAATACGATGAAGCGTTGCGGAGATACAGCCTTACGTCTGTTTTCGCAAGCGCTACGTAAAATTAGTTTGTGCGTTTTTCAAAAACGGCTAATCGAATCAACTTGATTTCCATAACTTTTTGTCAGCACTCCCTGGAGATGATCCGGTGCGATTTTGGTGAAAATCGAACAAACGGCCTAGGACGAGTTCGCAAAAGTAGGTTTTTTGGACAATTCAAAATGGCGGCCATTTTTTATGACGCAAAATGACGTCATAGGGTGCGATCAAATCGGCATGAGCTCAGGAACAAGAGGAAAAAAGAATTTTGTTGATAGGCCTTACGGTTCAAACGTTATTAGCATAATAAAAGTGAAACTTTGGACAGTTGGTGGCGCTAGAGGGAATGAGTTAGAGTCACCAAAATTGGTGTATTTAATGGTGGGACTGTCCTCTATCAGAATGTCAAACCAAAACAACTTTCCCGCAAAGCGGTCTATGGGCTGCCATAGACGCCCAGTCGGAAGAAGAATAATAATAATAAATATAGCTGCAAGCAGCCATTACCGGGGCCAAGCGCAAGAAGCGGCAACATATGCCAAAATGGCAAGGAGTGGCAGAACAACTGCAGCAAGGAGCAATTAAGGGCATTTTGAGAAAACTTTGGGCAAATGGCTAAAAAAATTACATAAAAATTGACTTATAAGATGATTTAATGGCTTATCACTTTCGAACAATAGGTGGCGCAGTTACGAAATAGATGTGATGTGGTGAGAGTGAGGTGACAATGACACATGCAAAGTTTGGTGTCAAAATCTGAAGGCATTGCAGAGATAAAGCCTAAATAGTCATTTTGGCTGCATGCCTCAACTTTGATGCTGTGGTATACAAAAACGGTTTTGTCTATCGTCACGCAATCCATAACTTTTAGTCGGCACGGTCTGGAGATGATACGATTCAATTTTCGTGATAATTGGACACACGGTCTAGGAGGAGTTCGAAAAAGAAGGTTTTTCAAAGAAATAAAGATGCGGACAGGAAGTTTGGCTGATAATGGAAAACCTGATATCTATGTTTTCGGCATAACCCAAGGAATCTATTAAGATCAGTTTCATTGCAATAGGCAAATTTATTCAAAAGATAATAGCATTTTCACAAATTAATTATAACATTTGACCAACAGGTGGCGCTGTCTCAAAATCTTTTTAGTACCTTCGGGGCATGCTGCTTATCTCACAAACTGAGTTTCGTAATATTACACCAATGCATTTGTTTAATATAGCATTTAAATCACAAAACTGTATTGAAGTCAATGGGAATTTCACGTTTTGTTCTATTATAGCGCCACCAAGAGGCTCAGTCCCACAATTTTTTTCATGTGTCCTCAGAGTGAGCCCATACATATGTCTGTCAATTTTGGTGAAAATATCTCAATTCGCTTCCGAGTTATAAACATTTATATGAAAGAACACATAAAAAATGACCGACACATGACTTTGTTTGAATTTTACTACCCCTTACTATCAATATTTTCGCATTTGGGCATTAGCATTTAGTTAACAAGCTATGATTCCGTGTTTCTGGCGGTGGTTTCGTCTCGATCAGAACAGCGGTTTCGAAGATATCGCCAAGTGTTTTTTTCGCGCTAAATCGCTACGCTACACCAACCGTAAGACGAAACCCAACATATTTGGTATCGTTGGACTCGACAACGATTCAGGACCTCAAAAAGATGACTCCCGTGAAAATAAGTGTATCACACCCAAAGTTATAAGCGTTTGAAAAAAAAAGTTCACCACTAGGTGGCGCTGTTTCGAAACTTCTCAGGCTCCTTTAGGGCATCGTACTGATGAACCATACCGAGTTTCGTAACAATTCGTTCATGCGTTCAAAAAATACAGCATTTTAGCACATAATTCAAAATGGCCGACAGCCAAAATGGTCGATCTGGGAAAATTGGATATCAGTCGACTCGGCATGACGCCCTGAATCTAACGAGACCAAGTTTATGATTTTTGGACAAACCGTTCAGAAGTTACGAGCAAAAATAGCCATTTTTCATATCTCCGGACCACTAGGTGGCGCTGCGCCGAAACGCTGCATGTAGCCTCAGGTCATGCTCGTGACGACACGTACCAAGTTTGGTCTGAATAGGATGAAGCGTTGCGGAGATACAGCCTTACGTCTGTTTTTGCAAGCGCTACGTAAAATTAGTTTGTGCGTTTATCGAAAACGGCTAATCGAATCAACTTGAATTCCATAACTTTTTGTCAGCACTGCCTGGAGATGATCCGGTGCGATTTTGGTGAAAATCGGACAAACGGCCTAGGACGAGTTCGCAAAAGTAGGTTTTTTGGACAATTCAAAATGGCGGCCATTTTTTATGACGCAAAATGACGTCATAGGGTGCGATCAAATCGGCATGAGCTCAGGAACAAGAGGAAAAAAGAATTTCGTTGATAGGCCTTACGGTTCAAACGTTATTAGCATAATAAAAGTGAAACTTTGGACAGTTGGTGGCGCTAGAGGGAATGAGTAAGAGACACCAAAATTGGTGTATTTAATGGTGGGACTGTCCTCTATCAGAATGTCAAACCAAAACAACTTTCCCGCAAAGCGGTCTATGGGCTGCCATAGACGCCCAGTCGGAAGAAGAATAATAATAATAATAATAATAATAAATATAGCTGCAAGCAGCCATTACCGGGGCCAAGCGCAAGAAGCGGCAACATATGCCAAAATGGCAAGGAGTGGCATAACAACTGCAGCAAGGAGCAATTAAGGGCATTTTGAGAAAACTTTGGGCAAATGGCTAAAAAAATCACATAAACATTGACTTATAAGATGATTTAATGGCTTATCACTTTCGAACAATAGGTGGCGCAGTTACGAAATAGATGTGATGTGGTGAGAGTGAGGTGACAATGACACATGCAAAGTTTGGTGTCAAAATGTGAAGGCATTGCAGAGATAAAGCCTAAATAGTCATTTTGGCAGCATGCCTCAACTTTGATGCTGTGGTATACAAAAACGGTTTTGTCTGTCATCACGCAATCCATAACTTTTAGTCGGCACGGTCTGGAGATGATACGATTCAATTTTCGTGATAATCGGACACACGGTCTAGGAGGAGTTCGAAAAAGAAGGTTTTTCAAAGAAATAAAGATGACGGACAGGAAGTTTGGCTGATTATGGAAAACCTGATATCTATGTTTTCGGCATAACCCAAGGAATCTATTAAGATCAGTTTCATTGCAATAGGCAAATTTATTCAAAAGATATTAGCATTTTCAGAAATTAATTATAACATTTGACCAACAGGTGGCGCTGTCTCAAAATATTTTTAGTACCTTCTGGGCATGCTGCTTATGGCACAAACTGAGTTTCGTAATATTACACCAATGCATTTGTTTAATATAGCATTTAAATCACAAAACTGTATTGAAGTCAATGGGAATTTCACGTTTTGTTCTATTATAGCGCCACCAAGAGGCTCAGTCCCACAATTTTTTTCATGTGTCCTCAGAGTGAGCCCATACATATGTCTGTCAATTTTGGTGAAAATATCTCAATTCGCTTCGAAGTTATAAACATTTATATGAAAGAACACATAAAAAATGACCGACACATGACTTTGTTTGAATTTTACTACCCCTTACTATCAATATTTTCGCATTTGGGCATTAGCGTGTAGTTAACAAGCTATGATTCCGTGTTTCTGGCGGTGGTTTCGTCTCGATCGGAACAGCGGTTTCGAAGATATCGCCAAGTGTTTTTTTCGCGCTAAATCGCTACGCTACACCAATCGTAAGACGAAACCCAACATATTTGGTATCGTTGGACTCGGCAACGATTCAGGACCTCAAAAAGATGACTCCCGTGAAAATAAGTGTATCACACCCAAAGTTATAAGCGTTTGAAAAAAAAAGTTCACCACTAGGTGGCGCTGTTTCGAAACTTCTCAGGCTCCTTTAGGGCATCGTACTGATGAACCATACCGAGTTTTGTAACAATTCGTTCATGCGTTCAAAAAATACAGCATTTTAGCACATAATTCAAAATGGCCGACAGCCAAAATGGCCGATCTGGGAAAATTGGATATCAGTCGACTCGGCATGACGCCCTGAATCTAACGAGACCAAGTTTATGATTTTTGGACAAACCGTTCAGAAGTTACGAGCAAAAATAGCCATTTTTCATATCTCCGGACCACTAGGTGGCGCTGTGCTGAAACGCTGCATGTAGCCTCAGGTCATGCTTGTGACAACACGTACCAAGTTTGGTCTGAATACGATGAAGCGTTGCGGAGATACAGCCTTACGTCTGTTTTTACAAGCGCTACGTAAAATTAGTTTGTGCGTTTATCAAAAACGGCTAATCGAATCAACTTGAATTCCATAACTTTTTGTCAGCACTGCCTGGAGATGATCCGGTGCAATTTTGGTGAAAATCGGACAAACGGCCTAGGACGAGTTCGCAAAAGTAGGTTTTTTGGACAATTCAAAATGGCGGCCATTTTTAATGACGCAAAATGACGTCATAGGGTGCAATCAAATCGGCATGAGCTCAGGAACAAGAGGAAAAAAGAATTTCGTTGATAGGCCTTACGGTTCAAACGTTATTAGCATAATAAAAGTGAAACTTTGGACAGTTGGTGGCGCTAGAGGGAATGAGTTAGAGACACCAAAATTGGTGTATTTAATGGTGGGACTGTCCTCTATCAGAATGTCAAACCAAAACAACTTTCCCGCAAAGCGGTCTATGGGCTGCCATAGACGCCCAGTCGGAAGAAGAATAATAATAATAATAATAATAATAATAATAAGAACCGGAACAGATACAATAGGTGCCTCGCACCTTCGGTGCTTGGCCCCTAATAAGAACCGGAACAGATACAATAGGTGCCTCGCACCTTCGGTGCTTGGCCCCTAATAAGAACCGGAACAGATACAATAGGTGCCTTTGCACCTTCGGTGCTTGGCCCCTAATGAAGAATCACTTCAAGGGTCTCTCTCTGACACAAGATAAATGGCAGTTGACCTGAAGACACCGGGAGGTGAGGAGCTTTGTGGTACTGTTTTGGTGCTACTCTAAAAACATTTCCTGTCTGCCTTGAGAGACACCACACCTTTAGGCCATTTTAGACATGAGTATATCTCATCTATGAAAACTTTACGATAAGGCTGAATGACTGAGCCTGCCTGTCCATGCAAACATCTATTATTTTAAAAGTTAATGCCAGAACATATATGGTGTAAAATGAAACCAAAAAACTTGTTGGCTTCTCCAAGTCATTACAAACACAAACAAATAATGTCAGAACTAGAAATGTCAACATTTAAGATTCAAAGATTTCAAAAAGGAGGGAAAAAATCCTTTAATTTTGTCTCGCTCTTCAAATTTTGGTTTCAGTGACAAAAACAACATCTCCTCTCGAAACGGAATCTGAAGGAGGAAAAAAAAACGTATACGCAGGGAGTTACTCAACTGCATGAACGCATGCCCAATTCTGCTACATTATTCTCTGAGCCGCGTAAATGATCAAACCTGATGACAGTCTCAGTCTGAGGAAGAGACAGAGCCTACAAAAGGGAAAGTGACAGGCCCTTCTACAACAGATGTTTCTACCGAGGGGAGTCTACTCTCCACTGAGCAGTCTCACACATGAGAGACACCCAAAAGCTCTGGAAACAGTCCTGAAAATGTATGTTCACTGGTAAAAACGCTTTCCCCCCCATACGGACTACCCGCCACTGAATATTCAAGGCTTGTTCAAAAACATAGAGGGGTATTAGCACATAAAAAGCAAAGTACCATTGCCAAAGTTTATACAAAAGGCAAAAAAGAGCCATCTTAAAGGGATAGTTCACCCAAAAATGAAAATTCGGTCATTTACGCACCTTCATGTCATTCAACAATCATGGTCATCATTCACTTGCATTATATGGGAAAAAGAAGCTTGACCATTCTGCTAAATCACTCCTTTTTGTGGTTCACAAAGTCAGTCATGCAGGTTTAGCATGACCTGAAGTGAGTAAATAATGAAAATTATTTTCTCTTTTGGCTGAACTATCCCTTTAAATCCCACCACACAGAGCGTTTGCCTCTATTGATCCACGATCCAGAGAAGAGCCACACTATTGACGGAAAACAAAACACATTAGAAAGGCCATTTGTCAGAAATGTTGCTCTCCAGATCTATCACAGAAAGAAAAATTTTCCCACTGTAAACGATAACACACGTCTGTTCTTCATTTCCAACAGATCAATGTTAATATGCAGGGGGTCCTGAAGATGGATTGCGGACACACTTTAACCAGTTAAGTGCCAGGGTCATGTAAGAAGTATGAGCCCGAAACAAGGTCTTCATTTGATATGAAGCACTTCATACAATATAGACGGTATATATAGCATGCATATAGACCATTTCGCGAGATGTAAACAACACTGGTCCAGAAGCAGTTCCTGTTTCAGTTTTTTAACACTATATAAACGTTGGGATAAAGTACAACCAACAGAACATATACAACTGAATCAAAAAGTTAAACAAACATCTTTAAGATATTTTCTTTACATTTGAAATTAAGAAACCATTTACAAACTGAAACAGGAAGTGCTTCTGGACCAGTGTTGTTTACATCTTGTAAAATGGTCTATATGTGAGTCATAAGTAAATTTGTGGCAGTAGCAACAATACATTGTATGGGTCAAAATTATAGATTTTCTTTTATGCCAAAAATCATGTTCCATTAAGATATTTTGTAAATTTCCTACCGTAAATATGTTTTGTGCAGCGTGAATGCTGCACAGTCGCGAACACAAAAAAATTACATATTTTCAAATAGTTGTATCTCGGCCAAATATCGTCCTGTCCAACCCATACATCAATGGAAAGCTTATTTATTCAGCTTATTCGTGGTGTATAAATCTCAATTTCAAAAACATTGACCCATGTGACTGGTTTTGTGGTCCAGGGTCACATATAGTATTCGTGTGGAGATTTTCAGAAGAAAGAAAGACGAGTTTATAGCACGACAAGCTGACCTTTCAAATGATTTATATCACATAACTAAACCTCTCAAAGTGGTTTAACCGAGTTAGCCACAAAACTGCCATTAATATTATCATTTCCTATAAAATACAGCATCAAACATCAAAAGCAGAAAATATGCTGTTTTACACATGCTACATGGATGCTAAATATAATTTTCGTATCGACAAACTCTGACGTGCTCGTTTGTGGTATATTTACCGTAAGTTCAGTGGTCTATTCAAGCATTAAAACTCATCTACATTAGAGTAGGACGGCGTCCACTGCACAAAACCGCATTATGCCTCTTGTTCGCAGTGGGTCTTAGAGAGCATTGGCCAGTCTGGTGCCTATTTCCTTGAGACAGGATCTAAGCAGGAGCCAGACGGGAAGGCAAGCATTGCCTTGCAGGAGTCCGGATAAGCCAGCTCTGATGGCTTGATACAGCTCCAGACCCCCAAGCCTGATACCCTGGCCACAGAAGCGGGTCTAAATAATGTTTGCCATGCCTGCAGAATACATGCTACTGTTTGACATTGAGTTTCCTGCTACTAGTCTTTCAGAACAGATAAGAGTCAGAGATCACCACCTGCATGGCAACAAACAAGTGAAAAGAAATGCATAATAAGAATTTATTATTATTACATAAACATAAAATTGTCATGTAGTCTAAATGGTATGTTGTCTCAGAAGTTAAGTGAAAGACTGTTTAAATGAAAAATACTTAAGTTCTTAAATACATATTTAACAAAAAAAAAACTGAATCTAAATTCTTCCCCACTCATCATATAAGTGATGATGAACTTTAAAGCATATTTCATGCAGTGTGCCTGTGTGATTCAATTCTATTCATTTATTTTCATCATTTGAGGCTTAGGAGGCAAATTGCGAAAGCTTGAAAAATCTCATTAATAAAACTTGGTGACTTCAATTACACAATAGATTTGTTCAATTTTTAACAATATCTGTGAGATGAAAAACAAAAATCTGTTGATTTGATTTTAGCACTTGGGTAATTCAATTCAAGATCATTTAATATATAATAAGACACATTCACTTCAAAGTATAATAAAGTTAATAAAAAAATGTGAAATCGCTGTACCTGAACTGTGAATCAAACATTAATAAAATAATTAGAGATGTGTTCCGACAGACGGCTTCTGGTATTATTGTCTAAAGTTGGGGAAAAGGTAATTAATTTGGCAGTAAATTTATTCGCACCGTGTTTGGCTCCTCTAACGAAGGAGAGGAAATTGCAAAACGGAGATCAAGTCTTCCTCTATTGTGTCTGATCAAATGGAAATCTTTCTCTCTTTTTTTGACACAATATGCACATTGTGGATCCTGGCCTTCCACTGATGGATGACATGCTTGAGGATACCAGTAACTATAATTAAAAACCCCTTTAATTTCTTGTAATGTTTTAAATGCTAAATGTTTTAGATGTAGTTATTCATTTATAACAGATAAATACAATAATACCATTATAAATATATTAAATAAATAAGTACATTTGAAAGTTAGAAGTTAAGATAAGCAACACCATAATATATGCGTCATCAAATTTGTAATTTAGCTGGAATGCATAGGAAAACTTTTAAAAAAAATCTTTTTGTCAACAACAATGACATCTAATTATCTACAGTAAATGTATTAACAATAACAAACATAATTAATTATATTTCATAGGAAACTTTTACTAACTACGAAATGAATCTTGCAAAATCCTAGTTTAATTTAAGATTCCTTCTAAAAAAAATAATGTATACAGATTTTCACGATACTTCTCTTGCTTTCTCATTTTGTTTCTGAGCGCACAGAGCAACAACCGGGTGTGTAAAACAAACATCAGGGCTGTTAATAACATCTGAACATATGTAAGTGCATTGTTTCTCATACAGTATGCTAAAGCTCTGTTACGGGATGTGCTTCATGACACAGTGGTCCCAGCAGGTTCAGTACAGGGCCTCAGTGGCCCACCTTGAGCTCAAGGGTTCTGGCGCACTGGCAGATGGGACACACCGTGCCTTCAACTGGAAAATAGTTCTCTTGTGTCAGTAATGGCAAATAAGAGAATGCAGAGCAAGACTGAGCAAACTTCAACAGTGCCTCCAGCACCAGTGTAATAAAGAACTAACACATTCTGTTTTGCCTTGCCGATTTAGAAAATCAAATAACTTTGTGTATATCCATAGCTCAAACTCAAATAAATTAAACTATACAAAATAAATTACATTCATAGCTCCATTTTGGTATTAAAGAAAATAGATCAGGCTAAGTAGCCTAATATTAGCCTATATTAAATAAATCATTTTTAACATAACCTAAATGTTTGCCATAACTAAAAATGAAACTAGAAATCAACGATTTCCTGTAAACCCCATAAATATACACGTTTTCTTTTTTCTTTTTATAACTGCTGCAATGTTTTTGCTCAAGTCAGATGTGAAAATGTAACATGACTCAATGCAGCCACCTAGTGTTCACACCGTGAATCTCACCAAACACGATCTCCAAATATATATCACAATTTATCCTCCAAACTTAAATTCAAGCACCATCTATAGCTGTTGGCTAACAACAGACCACAATAAAACTCAAATTTAACTGAAAAAATAACTGTTCTTAAAAACAAATTGTCATACAGGTCAGACCAGGAATTTAAAATTCAAGTCATCACATTTGTTTTTATTAACTATTCATTACTACAATGTCTGTAAGCAATACAATAGTTTTATATTTTCAGATGTTCCATTCACTGTTTCATGAAATGCCACTATGACAACTTATTCCACTTGGCTTCCCAGCCACTAAAAAAATCCACAAATGTACTGCTTTAGATTAGATTCTATACTATAGCACCTTTAGATAGCACCAATATACAAGTAGGCTGTGCTTTTGTAGTCAACATCATTAACAAGTGAAGTATTAAGCTTAAATGAACACACTGCTATTCTTAATATAAAGTACTATGCCTACAGTATATTGTATAAGGAATAGGGATGGGTTTCATTTATGCATTCAGTTTGTAAGACAATTCTACATGCAACTGACCCAAGAGGGTTAAATAGAGTCCAGCCAAGATGAGACGTCCTCTCCTAGACTCATTATCAGCCTCATGTACTGTATTTCCCATACTAATAATGAAACAGTGCAGCTGGATAAAACACACGTGTGATGGAGCATTAATTATGCAGCGCTAAACATCTATGAAACCAATTTGTAATCAAGAGGCGTGACAGCATACACTAGTGTAATGACACTGAACCACCAGAAACCGCTGGAGCTCTCTTTAGACCTAATATGT
This sequence comes from Cyprinella venusta, assembly GCA_038021265.1. Lineage (NCBI taxonomy): Eukaryota > Metazoa > Chordata > Actinopteri > Cypriniformes > Leuciscidae > Cyprinella > Cyprinella venusta. Next base: position 22,550,653 of record CM075869.1, on the reverse strand, counting down.
GCGCTAACACATGCTGACCTGACGTATGTAAGGGCATTAGAAAAGATCAGAAAAACAACAGACAGTGCTTGCTATAAGAGAGACAGACAATAACTGACATTTTTTGATATTCATACTTTTCTCATTATTCAATATTGGTTCTCCCTAAGTTACATTCTTTGCTAGATCATTAAAAGAGCATTAAACAGAAAACAACTGCATTTCTCAGGTAAATTAACTAATTCAATGCATTATTTGACTTATTGCAATTCACATAACAGCCATGCATTATCAATGATATTTTTTTATTATTATAGTAGTTGTAGTTTTTTGTGTCTCTTTCAACAACAAAAAAACAGATGTAAATGATCAATTAAATATGAATAACATAACTAATAAAAATGTATCTAAATATGGTACCTTTACTTACATTAATGTGTATTGCTATAGTCGAGTTTTTATTTATTGTTGAAACAGACAGAAAAGTTAAAAACAGTTAAAACTGTATTGTTAAACCTAAATGGGAGTATTAAGTTACATATTTTTTAAGGAAAACAATTTTGCTTATGGTGACTGCCTTTGTTTGTGAATGAGAGGATGACATTAAACAATGTTCTATCAAATTATTTCCCAATTAAAAAGTATAGCAAGCAAACATCAAGTGCATTCAACAATAGAAAAACAAAATGCAAAACACATCCAAGTAATGCATGAGCAGGTAGAGTCAAGATTTGAAAACTAAGTGTAAAAGTCTATTATGGGACTACTCAATACAATGCTAAATAAGAGCAAAATATTGTATAAAGCGAATAATATGCGTTTGCGGAAGTATTTAAATGCAATCAAAACAGTGACACGAGGGTGTGTTTACATTAAAGCGGACGTGACGTCTTAGGTTTTGAACCTGAGCGACCGCGCGCAGGGCTAAAGAATTAGCTAAACATTTTACGATTTATTGCTTACTTGCCTACAGAAGTAATACATTTTGACTAAAATATATTTTCTTTTTGTTCTTTCAGCTGTGCGATTTTTTCCAAAGGTGAGACTGACATCTAAAGGCCTTTACTCATGTTATGTGACAATGCTAACTTAGTTAGCCATCGGCTACCGTTACTGAGCACAGATAAACAAATCATTATATCGGTATCAAATGTGTCTATTTGATAGCTAATGGGTGTATTATTGGTTTGCCTTATTCCCAAAATATAAACCATGAGATTGATTCTTCAATTGTGTAATTAACGCCGGCTGCCAAAACAGTTAATTGAAATCGCTTGCAAGCATGTTTTCCAACACATGTAACTGTTAACTTAATCATTTAGAAAAGTGCATGGAAACTGCACTGAATTTTTGTCCACGTCGAATCCCATAATAAACAATCGATTATTTATGCATTGCATAAGAAAAATAGTTTGTTGCGACTGTTGCCTGTATTTGAAACTGACGTTTTATGCAGAGACTCTTAACCTTCACTTTGATATTAGTTTTTGTTGTTGTCTAACGTTAATTTATTTACAAATGAAGCACAATTTCCAACACGCTAACGTTACGACAGTAATTTGTATGTTTGTGTTCTCTGCGACATACTTGCCTTATATAACTTCTGATGATGTGCTTCTCTGACAAGTTGCTGTTGCTTCTGTTGTCTTCTTTGCAGATAGGATGGATCTCCAAAAAATAATCCACGACGCGCTTTACGACTTCATTTTGTCATATATTCCTCACGCGGATCTGAGGTGGGGACGTACCTGTCAATTCACACGTTAGGTTAGGCTATTTTTCACCCTTCAATCGTGCAAATAACTTATTTTTTATTTTATCAGTACGCTAGATGACGTGATTTTGTCCTATATCACTGGGGTGCTAGAAGATTTGGGGTCTCAAGAAAATGAGGAGGAAAACTTTGATGTCGATGTGTTTGTTGAAATGTTGGAGGCCTACATTCCTGGTTTCTCAGATATTGACAGGTAATTTTGGGCAGACGTCTTGCAAGTTAAATCCTAACTGAAATTTGCAAATATTTCATATTAAAAGTTTAATTATATTTGCCTTTTCGACTTTTTTATCATGCAGTGTCAAAGTTTGTGAGATGATGTTTAGTCTGGCATCAAAATTGGCCTCAGCCCGGGAATCAGGTAATATTCCTTTCATAACAGAAGTAAACGTTTTGAATAATATTATATTTTGTCATAGCAGATAAAAAAAGTCCACATACCTGAGTGACTAATAGCAGGTGTGCAGGATCCAGTTGCAACGTCACATGACACACAAGCCACACTCAGGCCGGAAGTGAAGGCGAACCATATATGGTTTAGAGTCGCTCCAACTTCTTTGCGTAATTTTCTTTTGTTTGTAGCTATTTTCGCATGGATTAAAAAAACAATGATTGGATATATATTTATTTAAACAATGTATAGCTATACATGAATTACTAAAAAATACGTGGTCTGATTATTTATTGATATTCATTTTGATCAATATAGTTGATGTACTAATATAGTTGATGTACAACAGCTGAATATAGGCAAGAAAATATCCCCCATACTAAACCGTGATTTGTGTGTCTTTAAGAATCTGGAGAGATAAAATTAGAGGAAGGTAAATTTCCTCTCTCAGAAAGTTCTGTATTAACCCACGGAGTTTCAAGGGAGAAGTCACACAACCTCACGTTACAAGCAGAGGGAGCCACAGCTCAGGTATTGGGCCTTTCAGGCACATTCATAATGTACCAGATGCTGGCAAGCTGGTTTACAAATGATTTTGTGTCTGGAAATGTGTCTTCAGGTTAGTGAATCTTCGTGGGATAACCAGGAGCAGCATCTTCTCGAGATGTTTCCTAAATGCAGTGTGACTGAGGCCCGAAGTGCATTGTCTATTGCTAAAGGAGACATGGAGGAAGCTGTTCGTCTCATTATTGAGGGAGATGTCCAGCTTTCATCCCCGTCTCTCCATGTGAGTTCATTTGAAAAGTTCCATTTACACTGATCATAGATAAAATGATAGACTATTTGCCAGTTATTTGTTAAAAATCTTTTTCATTAATTAAAATAATGCTGAAATAAACTTTAACTATTAGATGAAAAACATAAATGAAAATGAATACATTTACAAAGTCACATAATCCCCTGATTCTTTTTTCTAAAATATAAAATTAAGAATTTCTAAAAAGAAGAAGAAATTATCATACAAGCAGAGTGTTTTCATGGCAGAAGTTCAGTGATTGTCAAACCCGACTGAATGAATTCAAAGTGCACATTTTAATTTCAGACTTCTACTTGTTTTTTCTTTACCATGAGCAAGTCTCTTGAACTTCATAACCAATGTGTGTGTGTCACTCAAACCAGCAACAGATAAAATAACAAATGCTAATCTAAATCAGTCTGTACTTTGCTTCTTTGTTAATCATGCAACATCAAACCATATTTACAGTATCAAACCGATGTGTCAGGGGTGAATATATGCAGGTTATAAAGCGTTTTAGGTTCTTCCTATCATGTTATCACTACAAGATATAATATTTACTTGACTGTATACTCCAAATATACACCAACTATACAACTGAAAATAATACTCTGTGGCATTAAAATAAATCTACAGACAGGTTTGGAAATTTGAAATGAAAAAATGTATATGAACCCAGTATAAAATACTAATAATAGTATATAAGCAATACATCAAATCTTAAAAGTTCGATGGGGGAAGAATGTATCGGAACCCTTTTATATGACGAATGGGGTTCGGCAAGGGGGTTTACTGTCACCTCTTCTTTTTAACCTGTACATTGATGGTAGATTTAATGCTAAGAAGAGTGTGGTCATGATTGTTAAAACCAAAGAGGACCTTAAGTTAAAATTTCCTTCTTTCTATATACATGACCAAGTTTTAAACGTAGTAACTAAAGTTAAATACTTGGGTCACATTATTAGAAATGATTTAAACGATGACGTGTAGTGTCAGTGCTGTAAAGTTGTATGGGCAAGCTAATATGTTGGCTTGTAAATTTTATGTGTACAGAAGATGTTAAAATAGCTCTATTTAGGGCATACTGTACTTCTCTTTATACTTGGCCCACTTGTGGTGTAAATATACTAGAGCTAAATAATGATGCGCTAAGAATTTTGCTTAGGGTCCCAAGGTGGACAAGAGCAAGCCAAATGTTTGATTCTAACCGTGTACCCACTCTACATGCTGTATTACGGAAGTACATGTACAATTTTACGTGTCGGTTGAGTGACTCAAAAAAAAAAAAGTATCATAATGTTGTTAAATAATATTACATTAAGTGATACAAGGTATTTTTTCCTGTTTCTGGAGGCAGTGGAATGAAAGCTTGTACATTTTTTAAAAAAATTGTCTGTTGTAAAGCTATGTTTGTATGTATTTTTCCTCTTTCTTTGTGTTTTTTGTTTGATATGGACCCATAGGTCTGAAATAAAAGACTAATAATACTAAAATAACACTGATGCCTTTAAAATCTATATATTTTTAGGCTAACCAAGGGAAAACCATTTCTGCGGAAGTTGATCAGAAACTGAAAGCAAGCATTTTAGAAAAGTGAGTTATCTTGATCACAAATTATTTCAAACTATTGTACAAACCTATTATACCGGATGCCACTGCAAGTAGAAGAAAAACCTTCTCATTTAAATGTATGGACCCCCCATCCCAGGTACATGCTGGTTGATAGTGAAGAAGACAAGAAAGTACACAGACCAGTCACTCCAAAAGATGTGAGTATTTGCTGTTAATTTTAGTGACTGCATTCCAAAACATGGAATTCATTTTCATTTTGTGTTCATTTTTTCTACTTTCCACTTGGTCATCTGCAGGCTCCTAAGAAACTAGTGCGCTATCATGGCAGTCAGGTGGTCACTACAAAGGGAGAGCGCTACCATCTAGTCAAGAAAGAAGAACCAGATGACATGAAGAAGACTTATGTTAGTCTCAAACCAGCACGCAAATATCGCTTTCATTGATGAAAGGCATCTTGTTGATGGACCATTCAGAGTCAACCCCTCTTGTTTTTGATATTTGTGTCTGGTTATCTGTGACTGGAAACAACTGGTTTTGTTTTTGTTGGTCCAAATGTGTGTCCACATAGATATATGGTGCTGGAGATTTGGTTTCTTGGGAGTTTTATGGGGTTTGATGTTTCAATTGTTTGCTGTTCTGTGAAATCTCCCAGCAGGTCTCTTTTTTTGAGCCCTTATAAGTTACTGTATTTCTTTTTTAACAACTTTTTACTGAAACATTAAGCTATTCCTAAAAACATGAAGGTTTTAACGTTTGACTGTTTTTCTTTTTAAGCCAACCCCTATTTTACACATAATTTAAATGAAAGTCTTTGAAATGTTCAGCTAAGTGGTTGTTTTGTTGTAAAATCAGCCAGTTTAGCTCATTTGCAGTGGCAGAAACATCAGTCTTTGTATTTTGCACTGTTTAGTTAAAACGCAGAAATAAAAAGAATCCATATATGTTCCTTAGACTTAATAATAGAAGGGTCTGTGTGACATTTGACTTTTGGTTAACACTTTACAACAAGGTCCCATTTGTTAAAATTAGTTAATGTATTAACCAACAATGAGTATTTGTTACAGTGTTTAATAATCTTAGTTAATGTTAGTTTCATTGTTCATGTTAGTTCACAGTGCATTAACTAATGTTAACAAATGCATTATTATTAGTAAATGATGAAATTAACTAAGATTAGTAAATTCACGTTAACTCAATGAAACCTTATTGTAAAGTGTTAATGATTTTTGTTGCAGTTTACAAGCGAGGTCTGCCTGTTAATTCGGGATTCAACTGAAGGTGAATCTTCCCATACACTGGACAAGCTTTGGATAGACCGAACCTTCACCTGCATATTTACTAGTTAGTTTCTCTGTCTTGTGTAGCTCGCTGGCTTTGCATAGTTTTAGTAATGGATGTGCTTTTTGTTTACTATAAACAATTGTATTGTCATGTCCATATTATCACACCGGTATTTTTCAAGATTGTTTGTTTGTGCTTGATGTTCTCCGTTTACATGTTGTCTTTGCCATTGAACCACAGTGTCAACACTACCAATCCAACCTTACCATGGCCCTGAAACTTGAGTGCAGTGACTAGATTCAAATATATAAACAGTATTTTTCAAGGACTGATGATGTTTTTGAGAGTAACTATTAAAGAATGAATGTTTTATGAATCATGTGTCTTTCCTCAGTTCTACTTAAATATGTAAATACTTTTTAAAACTAGTTTAAAAATGTATTGTTCTAGCTTTAGGTACTTTGAAGAGCATGTGTCGAAATCATGCATGGATTCTAGAGAGGGTGAATATAGACCATTTCAAAAGATGTAAACAACACTGGTCCAGAAGCACTTCCTGTTTCAGTTTGTAACTGTTTTCTTTATTTCACATGTAAAGAAAACTTCTTAAAGATGTTTGTTTAACTTCTTGATTCAGTTTTATATGTTCTGTTAGTTGTATTTTATCCCAGCTTTTATGTAGTGTTAAAAAACTGAAACAGGAAGTGCTTCTGGACCAGTGTTGTTTACATCTTGTGAAATGGTCTATACACGTCTAAAGACATGGGTAAGAAAATAACACATTTACATGAAGACTACATGAAGAACAAAGCTAAAAACTTTAACCCCCAGTTTCACATCACATACATTTTTGCTCTTATTTAGCTGAATGGCATATCTTAAATTATGTTAGTGATATTATTCTGTCTCAAGATGCACACCAGTAATATTTTTTTTTCTAAGGCACATTTAGAAAATATATTTAAATGTCCTAATTGAACTAAGACCTAATCCTGGCTTAATCTAAACCCTAGGTGAATCCAGGCCTATGCTATTCAGAAATCAGTGCTGAGAACTACAGTGATCAAAGAATCATGCTGATACTTTCAAGTAACAGGTTTTGTTCTCTTACATTTTTACATGACTTACCCTCTAATGCAGTTGTTCTCAACTTCAGTCCTCGGGACCCACAGCTCTGCACATTTCAGTTCAGTTCATAGAGTCTATCGTAACGAGCTGAGGATCTGAATCAGGTGTGTTAAATAAGGGAGACATACACAATATGCAGAGCAGAGGGTCCCGAGGACTGGAGTTGAGAACCACTGCTCTAATGCACAAAGATACAACTGTTTGAAAGAACACCTTTGTAATAATTCTTTATAGACCATTTCAAAAGATGTAAACAACACTGGCCCAGAAGCACTTCCTGTTTCAGTTTTTTTAACACTACATAAAAGCTGGGATAAAATACAACCAACAGAACATTTAAAACTGAATCAAAAAGTTAAACAAACATCTTTAAGAAGTTTTCTTTACATGTGAAATAAAGAAAACAGTTACAAACTGAAACAGGAAGTGCTTCTGGACCAGTGTTGTTTACATCTTTTGAAATGGTCTATAGAGGCAAAAGACATGTCAAACACATCAAACAGTATTTATCCAGTATATTTCATTCCTTCACGATCTTTGTAAGAACTTAAATGCTTGTAACAAGAGAAATGTTTCCCAGAGTTGATTTATTAGGGGTCAAGCACTGAAGGTGAGGAGGCTCCTATTGTATCTGTTGCAGTTCTTATGATTATTCTTCTGTTTCTACTTCTTCGGACTGGGCGTCTATGGCGTCATTTTGCCATTATTAAATGTCTGTAATTACTGCTTGTTGCAGTTGTTCTAAAACTCCCAGCCGTGTGGGCATGTCTTGTCATCTGCTTTTGTGCTTGGCCCTGTAATGGCTGCTTGCAGCTATATTTATGCTGCTTCTTCTTCCGTTCTTGGAGCCTATGGCAGCCCATAGAATTGCTTGCAGGAAAGTTTTAAATTTGGCACACAGATAGAGGACATTCTGAACTGTCAACATTGCAGTTGTCTCTAACTCAATCCCACTAGCGCCACCAACTGTCAAAAGTTTCACTCATGTTTATGCTAAGAACTTGGGAACCATAAGGGCTAGAAACTAAATTCTTTTTTCCAGTAATTCACCTAAACGAAATTAGA